>OY755237.1:23569866-24046558 GCA_963576725.1 Azorinus chamasolen
GTAGCTCTTGTAACAAGTGTAACACCCCTCGAATACTTGGCTTAAGGAAACAACCCATTGGAGACTGCTTGAGTGTTTGTACCGAGGAAACTGACGATGTCGAGGTTCACTGGGGACTGATGGAAGACAGACTGTGATGTTTGTGTTATTTTCATGTATACAAGAAGTTACAGCGAGACTCAGAGCAATACGGTTCTTGTACGATAACGCGAGTGTTTATAATTGTCTATTATATTGTTTACCTGCTAAAGCTGTTGGTGTAAAATCTGGATATTAGTGAATCTGGGAACTGTGATGTAAGCGTACAATGCTGAAATATTATGGATTAAGAGAAGAAATTTAAAAGACGAGGTAAACGTTAATATGTAATTGTTTTTAGATAAAAGAACACGTGTTTACCATTACCTACAATAAAAAGTTTTTTTTTATATATATATATTAAGTTTGTGCTATAATTGTCAAGCTACATAAGACTTTTGCAAATTGCAAACAGTTTAGAAACAGAACGTCCACTGCGAATCAAAGCGGAATATGTCCATGATCAATAAAACCATAAATAAACAATATTCATGACCGTTTATGAAAGTTAACCCTTTCCTCCATAAATACGCCTTTCAACGCCTCCGTAAAAATCACCCATTGAAACCATTGTGATCAATAGAGCATTTGCTCCTGTAGGAGCAAATGCTCTATTTATCAAAATGGTTTCAAGCTACAAAATTCTAAAATTTTCCCTTTCTCTAGTTAATCTCTAGTTAATGCCCCTTTTCGGTAGAATTATTCAAAGTAGTTGGGTCTAAAATAGCCTATGAGGGAATGGGTTTTAATTAACTAAATTTTGAAAATTTAAAAGAACATGAACCGTTTAGGTATTACAGAAATTGTACAACCATCTCTGTATTATTCCACCAGCAACTAGAGTATCCCTTGGCAAGACAGCTGGACAGACATGAGTTTTCTGATTTAGGGTCTACTCTGTCTGCCGATGCTCTAATTTGTGTCTTTATCCATTTCTGAGTTAACCCTTTCCTCTATGTAAGCGCATTTTGACCCATCTGCAAACAGAGGTGTTTTTATAAAGTCCCATGCTGCATGATCGAACATCAGACCCCTTCTTCTTTCTTCATATTTATTTTTCACAGCACATGCCTTAACCCTTCTCTGGCTGTTCACGTCAATATGCCTACCTGTAAATAGTGAAGATCCTGATGAGACAGCTCTTGCAGGAGCTGTCTCATCAGGGTTTGCACTATTTACAAGTTGATTATGCAACCAGGGAACTTCACAACATTGATTGCACGGATAAATATGTGTCGACAGTGAAGATATATGTAATTATACAACATGATATGGGTAAAGAAGGAGAACTATATTTTAAAATTCAGCAAAAGAAGGGCTAAACACTCATAATGACTTATTTTGAGTGGTCTATGTAAAGAGAGATTTCTTGATAAAGTATTGTTTTCGAAACCATGACTGTCCCTTTTTCTTGAAGTTGATGAATATCAATTCCGTAAAAGTTTTTATTTTCGTCGTATGTAATACCAAGAGCGTCATTAACGCAACTTTTAACCAGTTATCAGTACTAGTTGCCCCCCAAATCCTACGTATACTTACAAATGTATATACCCATAATGTACCCGTCCATGTGTTCATTATACGAACCAAGTCACGAAGAAATTACCTCCTGTGTAGATCCAGATCAGTTATCGCAAAAAATTGCATTAATCTAGATTCAAATCTTCTGAAACATTTGCATGCACATAGTGCAAAGTTCTGTCTGCACACATACGCTCGTAATTATAGCTGTTTTCAAAATGGCTTCTAATGCTTATATTTAGCGTGTAGTACTTTCCCGGCTAATTAGCAATAAGTTAGGTTGATCAGTATAATTACCCTTCAAAGGACGGTGGGTGTCGACCGGCTCCATGATGTTGCTTGTAGAAATGAGCAATTAAATATGTTTTTATCGTACTGAAGTAAATTACCCAAGGACATTATCTTAACATGCAATATATATGACTACAGAGTAGTCGTTTAGTTCACCGGTATTTGATGGGGGATCAAAACTAATGATAATTCTAGTAACTTGGATTTCAGATCCGTCAAGGACAGTAGAGTCTGGCAAATGCGACCACATTTTTATAACATTAGATCCTTTAAAAGCAGACTGTTGATAAATGCAGGGCCAATGTAATACAGAAAGCTCCTATAGGACCTTTCTTCGTATATTTTGTCCTGCATTAAACTACGACTTGTTTAAACATCCACAATTAAACCTCTTCTTAGTGATTGTATTGGCTAGACTTTACTGTACCTACAGATGTTATTATGGCAATAGTCGACAGAGTGTTCTGTAGCGAACAAGTTATTCAGGATACCAGTGCCAGGAATTTTACATAATAGTTCCCAGAACGACTCTTAGACTAGATCCAGCTGTGCCTACCTCCCTCTACACTTCACTACAGGTTTTCCAATGTCCTTGTACTTGGAGTGAAACTAGTACGTCAAAGTGAAATTATTGATTTAATTTTCTTAGCAATATTTAAAAAAACCCTGAAAGATCGTACTACCAAAATCATCGTATGTCCTTATGTACGACAGTTGCTAGGATTCGTACAGCCTACTCGTACAACGGATATTCTAGCAAGTGCACAATCAATAAGGCTTACTTCGTACGACATAATTTATCTTAACCCTTCTCTTGCTGAATTTTAAAATACATTTCTCCTTATTTACCCATGCCCTGTTGTATAATTACATATATCTTCACTGTGTACACGTATTTCACTGTGAAATCACTGCTGTGAAGTGCACTGGTTGCACAATCAATTTGTAAATAGTGCAGACCCTGACGAGACAGCGCCTGCAGGAGCTGTCTCTTCACTATTTACAGGTAGGTATATTGACGTGAATAGAAAGCGAAGGGTTAAGTTTAAACATACGACGATGGCAGCTAGAAATCACGATCGTCGTATGTTAGAACTTACGATGATTTACCCAAGTACATGTACCAGTCGTACGTTCTTTAGTAAAACGAGCCCCTTGTCCCTGTTTCACAAACAGTTTTAAGTAATTAGGTAAGTCTGTTACATGTAATAAAAAATACAAAAAAGCATAACTTTTGATAATTGAGTGTTTATTTCGACAAATAAGGTCAGGTGTGTGTTCAATTATCATTTTGAGAGAAAGTATAGTATTTGATAATAACTGAAAGTGCTCTAAATCGAAAAACGACAATACATGTGTATGTAAGAATTTGTAACACATTTTATCCATTTCATTTGGTTTAAATTAGATATTCCATGACATAAACGTTATTTTCTATTTAAAAGTATAACAGCCTGTATTCTGTTTAGATACAATTATTTCACTTATCTTCTCTAGATGCAAATGTAATACCCCAAATAAATTAGGTCTGATATTAAGTAATTACTTAAGAATGTTTTATGAAACGGCACCTTGAATATATTAGCTTAACCCATTCCCTCATATTAACGACTTTTGACGACTCTGTGAAAAGTCACTTTCTGAAACCATTGTGATAAATAGAGCATTTGCTCCTATAGGAGCAAATGCTCTATATTTCACAATGATTTCAAATTGCAAACTTCTAAAACAATTCCTTTTCTCTAGTTAATGCTCCTTTTCGGTAGATTTATTCAAAGAGGTTGTATCTAAAAATAGCCTATGATGTAATGGGTTAAACAAACGGTGTCTAATTCGGTTGTATGTTAGCACAGTAGAAACATAAAGATAGATCTACGGTAGAGTCTCTCTACAGTGACCACTTAATGATATACATTGCTGCCTTTAACCCTTACAACGCTGACTTTTCAAATGGACTATTCCAACATGCAAACAGGTCAAGCTTATGTTGAATATTATGGGATTCTACTAAAGAAAAATGTAAAATGACAAACAGTGCAGACCCTGATGAGAGGGCTCCTTTAGGAGCCCTCTCAAATGGGTCTACACGGTTTGCAAAGGGCGTTACTGACTCGTTTCCCGCACATTAAGGGTTAAAAGCAAGCCGTCGTTTAATGATGAGCATAAATAATGCGGAATGATCACGTTTCTTTCTGCTTTCTGCAATAATTGTCGTCCTGCAGGAGCCGTTTGATCTGGATCTTCTCTGTCTGCGATATGTCAAAACGTGTCTGTATAAGATCAAGTGTTAATGTACGCAAGGTTTGTCATTTGTTTCCATAAATGGTGATAATTCTAGCCTGTCCTGTGAACTTTGCCTTTTATATGAAAATAGCTCTCCCATCACTTAACTGTGTCGTATGATTCAAGTTTATTCGCCGTTTATTGTGCTGTCGTTTGACTTTGGCTTTCAGTGTGGGTAAATCTTTTAACCATTTGAATGCAGGAAAAGAGTGAATTTTACAACCAGTGTAGACCCAGATCAGACGATTCCTAAACGAGCCCTATGGTCAAGGTCTGCACTATTTGTTATTCAAAACCATCAAGCAGAGGTATGCCTTTCACACTGAATGGACGATTATATTGTTAAATTATGACGGGCCATTTTAAATTTTGAAAATTCAAGAAAAATACCATAGTGAAATGTGATTCTAATATATAATGTAGGCAATGTTTCGTTAACGCTCCTCTTCAGAGTGTTAAACCTTTCATACAAGGCCTCCGTTTGTGATGTCGAAATCATATACAACGTTTTTGATGATGATACTTTCCCAAAGAAGCAATATTTAAGGGTTTACTGCTAAACATAAGTGCACCGGCACATACGAGAAGCAGTAGATACTCGTAAAATGCGTACTGATCTATCAAAATCTCAATCTCTTATTTCTCAGCAAAACCCTCTCTTGCTGCGACTCGTTAGAATCGTCTTTCCGATACGATTCTATTGAATTGCAGCAATATCGGGGTTGGCTGAGAAATATCAGAAATATCTTAATTAGATTTTCTAAATACAGTTCATTTCTACAGTTGTGTCACAATAAATCTTTGCAAATATTGAGATCCATATCAGCCTACGTGTGACAGATGGCTATGTATTAATAATTAGCTTATCACTTCAAATCACATGAAACCTATACTATAGTCTGATACGTGTATATGTCAGTCTGGATTCGCTAGATTGAACTGCTAGTCTACTATATATACAGTATAATCTCGATTATTCGAACACTAAAATACGTACCATTATCGATCTTTAAGACAGGTGGCAGCTTAATGCATGGTGAAAGTCATGCAGAAAGCTCCTCTATAAGCTTTCTGCATGACTTTCACCATGCATTAAGCAGCCACCTGCCTAAAAGTGTCTAAACTCGTCTATACAAAAACTTCGAATAATCGAGATTTTACTGTATACGAATTTGTCAACTTAAAACCCCATGTTGCAAATATAAGAGCAATACAGAAGTATAGCTTAGATGCATATACAGCAAAACAACCCTCTAATGCGACCACCAACAAGTGGCATAATTCACAGTGGCAAAGGCAGGCGGTAGCTTAATGCAGGACAAAAGTAATGCGGAAAGGAGATTTCTGCATTACTTTTGTCCTGCATTAAGCAACCACCTGCTTGATAGACACCCATGTTTATTCATTAAGTGGTTGTATTAGAGGGATTCTACTGTATTGAACATTCTTTCAAGAACAACTCCTTTATTTCTCCACCAAACCGCCTGTGAGACGTTTCCATAGGTGGGTCATAGGATAGCGATTGTTGACAATTCAAAAGGGTGGCCACAACACAGGGTTAGGTGGAGTAATGTCAGCTTTTGTATCTTTAGATCTGTATTAAGCCGTGGTCTTGAGAAAAGTTGTTAAGATTAGAACTCGGATGACTCGAACTTATGTTATCTCGGACTAATATGTATGGGAAGTTCGAATTATCGAAGTGCAAATATACATTTTGTGTAAGATAATTTGCAAAGCAATGGATAGAAGTGCTTATTCAAATACTAAAATGGTCATTTCCTGCATCAAATCCTATAGTGTGACAACTCTTTAGAATAGTTTCATTGATACAATTCTAGAGAGTAGTCACAACATAGGGTTTGGAGGAGAAGTAAATGAATCATTCTTGAAAATAGTTTTAATTTACTCATCTTATATGGGTCATTGTAAATACCAACTTGGGACATTTCCATGTGGCTGTCACATGTTATAAACTGACAACGTAATGATTTCCCTCAATCAAAGTGAAATGTGAAACCATGCAATACTAATCAAAGTTTTTTTTCGATCACCCATATCGGCGAATAAACTATTTCAGATTGATCTTGGGACGTTGAAACTTAAAACATTGCACGTAGTACATTGATACACGGAGTTGATACTTATTGATAAAGCAATCAGTATAACCGCTATTCAGCGTACTCCTGAACGGGAGTGTGCACTGTTTGTCTTTGTTCAATTAACAAGGTCCTACCCATTAATGGGATAAATTTGACACCGACCTAATTTTCTACCCGATGGTGCCACACAATGCATTATGATGGTCTATCAATATTGCACGAGCAGTTGGGTTGGTGAATTTTTACACATCATAAATCACGGTGCTTCTGAATGATTTATCATTTTAAGCACCATCGCTGCCTTGGATAATGCTTGACGCCTTGACGCATCCCTTGGGTCAAAGCTTTATTAAATGAACCGTGAAGAAATGTTGTTCCAATGGTTTGACCGTAATGGGGACATTATTAGTTATACAGATCATTGGCGGGGTATCTGACTTTTTGTTTCCTGCTGAGGAAATTCATGTTGCCCGAGCCGTTAGGCGAGGGCTACATGTATTTTCCTCAGCAGGAAATAAAAAGTCAGATATCCCGCCAATGATCTGTATAACGATTTTATTATAACGCAAAGTTTAATATTTGTAGCAGTTGATTAGCGTTGTTAATGTATACGTCGTTTTGCTTCCCCTCAGGGGCCTCTTACTGTAAGGTAAGGGCTTATATATCGCTCTGCAACCCTAGTTCATCGTGTATAATAACCAGTTCATTATATTTATGGATAGAAAGGGATCTTCCAAGTGCATTAGTTTATCAAAGGATTGAAAGAATCAGACGTTAGTAAAACTTTTAGCAGATCAGCGGTTAAGCAGACACAATTTAACTTAATTGAAGGAATTTTGGCGCAGTTCCGACGTCATTTGGATGACGTCAAAATGACGGTTTTATAATATTCAAACAAAGGGCGTTGGAAGGAGCGGCTATACTGCAATTTAAAGGTACGTGTACTGTGCATGTACATTAATAAAATCTGAATCGAATTGGGTGTGGATTATCTTTGTAAAAGCGGGGTTTGGGGCTAATCGGTACGTGCACAAGCACTTTGACAACATTTGCAGCATCAAAGCAGAATAAGACATTCGCCACATATAGGGTTCATTTACATTGTGATACAACAACTATAACAAAAATGTTTCTAAATGGATAACTTTTTTCCGCCCGAAACTCTTTATATTTCGTTTGAGAGCGGTTGTTTGAATCGAATCGACGAAGTGAAGCTGGTCGGCCATTTTTATTTTGTTATATCAAGGGAGCGAGGCCCTCGGCGGGGGAAATTCCATTGTTGCTCATGACTCCGTATATACATCAGAATTTAGAGGGATACACGGCTTTTATACATGGCTAACTGACCAATCAAAATCAAGGATTTTACTTTGCGTTATAATAAAGCACCATGTCACAGTATAACGTCGTATCATCTCGTGTAAAATAATATACATGTACAACTATAGGGTTATTTTGTCCATTTATTATCCCACATACCCAGATCGTTATCAAACACTGTGTCTACTTCGAAACGCGGTCTACGGTTGGAAAGCATTCTGAATACTGTACAGCTATAGTGGATTATGGACACAAAATGTTTCTCACAAAAGGCAGACAATATTCACCCTTATTAGACACCGCTTAACAACGCGTGAGCTGATCTGGTTCAATTTTTATATTCCAGGTTGCCATGGAGACCGTGCAACCTTTTCAGCACTAAGTAACTTTCGTTCGCAGAACTTAGCGTCTGCTACAATTTCTTTTCACAAAATTGTATCTGATTGTCAATTAGTTTAGATCTAGATGAGACGTCAAGTTACTCGACGTCTCATCTGGATCCAAACTGTTTGCAAAGAAAATAGGTCCATCGTTTTGAAAGTGAATAACGAAAACGTATAATTATGTAGCCATAACCATGAAAATTATTCTCATGAGACCAAGAGCTATATAATCGGAGAAATAGTCATATTGCATGATATTACATCTAATTAAGCCCAGTAAAACGAGGGGCTTTTAATTCAGAAGCCCTCATTTGCATAAAAGTCATTTATACTTTATAAAGACCGGAAAACAAAATCGATATGCTTTTAACGGCATAGGAGCAGCTATATGATTTCAACCGTTAGACAATTTTGCATGTTTTGATCCGAATTAGGGAATGCTTTGATTCACGCATTCATTGTGTGAACAAAGAGAATGATATTTGTACAAAGTCGCATTTTAATAATACAGTTCTTATGTAGCAAGATATAGCTATCGAGATAAGTAAGTAAGATATATCTATCGAGATAAGTACGCAATTTTTGCAACTTAAAGAGTTCATTAACACTTGCCACGCTGTAAAAAATAATGTCTGCTTAAATCTAGATCTGGTGCAAGACTAATTAATTCCGAATGGAATTAGCTTTTCAGCAGCTATTGATATACATGTAGTATTTAACAGCATGAATCCTGATGAGACGTCGAGTCACTCGGCATCTCATCAGGATCCAAACCATTTGCAAATGCGAGTCAAGTCGTGGATAGCGGAGTAAAGGTTTAACTCTTTCGCTGCCAAATCTTGTCGTCTGCAAACTTTGTCGTCTGCTGCAATTTTCATTTTTCACATCTCTTCATTTTTAATTTTGTTTTTGTAAAAAAAACATAGCCACAGTAACAAACAGTTTGGATCCTGATGAGACGCCGAGTTACTCGGCGTCTGATCAGGATTCAAGCTGTTTGCATAGGTAATCACAGATGCGACACTGGCAGCGACAGAGTTAATATCAAACTAGCTAAAGGTCGGTAATGTATAGAGGAAGATACAAACGTATCTCTTCTAAAAGCTCTCTATTTCTACTTGCTGAATTGTAAAATACATTTCTCCTTCTTTACCCATGCCCTGTTGTATAATTACATATACCTTCACTGTGTACAAGTATTTCGCTATGCAATCACTGCTGTGTAGTGCACTGGTTGCACAATCAATTTGTAAATAGTGCAGAGCCTGATGAGACAGCTCCTGCAGGAGCTGTCTCATCTGGGTCTTCACTATTTACAGGTAGGTATATTGACGTGAATAGCAAGCGAAAGGTTAAGAATAAAACTATATTGTAAAACCTCTCTAAAGCGCTCATTTAAAAGATACATTATTATGGGCCTTAAAGCCAAGTGCTGGCTTAACGTAGCGCGGGGAGTATGCAGGAATTTCCTACAGGAGATTGTGTGTTACTTGCGTGCTTTTAAAATCGCCAGTTTTCATTATAATGTTTGCTCATGAAGATATTATTCCACAATTTCCACCAATACTTAAACTCTGTTTATATATATATATATATGCCATTATAAATTTTCAGCTAGAATATTCATGATGTCATTATTTCTTTCATTGGATACAGCTTGGTTTGATCTGGATAGAAATCATTACATGTACCGTGTGTGCAAAGAAAAATAAAAGCACGGTCATAATAGCCACACGATATGTTGGTTCAGTTAATGTATATTTGCTATAGTTTGGGTTACAAGAAATACAATAAAAATGTCCTCACCGAGCACCCAAAACAAATTTAATTCTGGGGGTTTAAGATAGGTGGTAGCTTAACGCAGGAAGAGCGTTTTACAGAGCAATTCTTCAAGGATTTTCTACATATTTTCTTTTTGCATTAAGCATCATCCTGCTCGTAAACGAGTATACCCCTGTGTTTATTCACAGTATGGTCACTGTAAGCCGATTCTACTGTGTATCATCAATTTCTTTGCCCAAAGAGCTGTGCATCACCACGTTAAAATCTCAAAAGAAAAATAAAGGTGGCATTGCCTCATTTAAAGATAATGACTTGAAAAGAATGGAAGCTTGTCTTTTATATACACAAACAATAATTGATCTTGAACCATATACTTAAAATATCTGGACAAATCTAGCACAGATTCTTATCTACAGTAAAACCTCTCTAAACCGGAATTCTATCAGAGAAAAATTTAAATACCTTTAGGTATGTGCCTGCTTAATATAGGGTACACATCATGCAGAAAGCTCTTAGAGGAGCTTTCTGCACGACTTTCACCTTGCAGTAAGCTGCCACCTGTCTCCAAGACCGATATTTATACTAAATTTAACGTATCGTTTAGAGAGGCGTTACTGTGTTTGTAAGATTGTCAGTAGACTTGTAGGAATGTTGCTGCTATGGAGAAGGAATCCAATTTTTTCTGTTACGCTCCTCTCGTAGCATTCCGAGATATATAGTGCCAGTCAGGGGCACCCATAAAAATGCTGTTTCTCATTTTCTCACAGACTGATTGTCAGACTTATAACATCTCTATGTGAACTGTATGCACAATGGGATTTGGTGGTGTACTTCGTTGTTTATATACCATTGCTTGCAGATAAATTGCGCAGTTATGGGCACATTGTCTTGTTCATTGTATAAACTTATAATTAATGACTATTCATGATTACATGTCCATAAATAAACTATTTTTACAATCAGGGTTTATTTTTGCCATGGCAGAACCCGTAAAATTAGACCTTCATTCATAAGCAATCAGAGCAGACCCCAAACGGACAGCTCGTTCATGAGGGGTTGTCTGATCAAGGTTCACTCTGTTTGCAAATGATCAGGGCCATCTCTATTTGCTCATGGTTCTACATTTTACATGGTCAAAAGTCACTTGTGCATATGCAATTATAAACATTGAGCTAATTAATATTCATAGAGGTATTATGTATTACATGAGTACTCATGATGGAATGGGCCAATCTTCTAATACTATGAATGTTACCATACTAAGTAAATGAATGTGCTTTGATCAACAGCTTGTGTGTCACATTTATTTTATTATAACATTGCGTTCGTCCATTTAAAACTTGGTTTGCATCGAAGTCAAAACAGTCCATATGTTACATACAGTAAAAACATTAAAGCAACGACTTTATGAATAAATATGGATGACTTTAAGACATGTGGTTGCTTAATGCGGCGCGAAAGTGACGCAGAAAGCTCCTGCATGAACAGGAGCTTTCTGCAGGCCTTTAACTCTGTATCAGGCTATCACCCGCCTTTAATGTCCAACATTAGACTTATTTTGGGTGGTCTCTTTAGAGGGATTTGACTTATAGTAGAACTCCTCTAAAGAGATCACTTAATAAATAGTTTGAAAGTTCGAAACTGTACAGTAAAACGTTACGTGTAAGTTACGTCATAACTATTTTACCTTCAGAGAACCATCCACAAGACTTGTTGCAAATCTGCGATTACCTTTACAAACAGTTTAGATCCAGATGAGACACAGAGTAACTCCACTTACATTTTATAGAAAAAAATGTAGGAAATTTTATCTTAACCCATTTGTGCCCAGTGTCCTTTAAAGGGACGTAGACAAACAGTGTAGACCCAGATTAGACAGCTCCTGAAGGATCAGGGTCTGCACTGTTTGCTGAAGCCACCGATGGCTTGTTCCAACAAATATTTTGTTATCTGTGCTCCCTCAACATAAAAAATGGAGCCTTCCACAATGACATTTAGACGAGTTTTCTTCAAATAATGTGAGAATAAATGTGTTAAAGCAAGCGGGATTGTTTGCAAACTGACTCTATTTGGGGCCATTATGGCAAACAATAGGAAATGGTTGGTTGTGTGATACTCAATCCGAGTGTCATACAGTTTGGTTACTCAGTGTTTCATCAAGGTCCAAACTGTGTGCAAATCGAGGGCTTGGTGCAAAACTATTCTAACTCCTTCACTTTAGTGAAGGAGTTAGAATAGTTTTGCACCAAGCCCTCGAAATGGTATTATACATTTACATGTAGCCTGATAAAATCCATGCAAAATCAAAAGATTTCAGGTGTAATGTGAAAAAGTGAGCAATCATGGTAGACCCATGTCAGTATCTGTTCGGTTTTTATGTTGATATTACAGTAAAATCCCTCTAATGCACAAGTGGTCTTAAAGACAGGTGGTAGCTTAATGCAGGATGGAAGTTATACAGAAAGCTCATACAAAAAGGAGCTTTCTGAATTACTTTCATCCCGCAATGAGCAACCTCCTGCTTTTGAAATCATCTATGTTTAATCGTAAAGTGTCGCTTTAGAAGGCATTTTACTGTATTTTCAGGCAAATTGATATTGATATTATTTTCCACAAACTGGATAATTTTGATATATTTGATTCAGAAAACAGAAAACCAAGTAGAACCGTAAATAATTATGATGTATTTGTTTCTACATCATTTCCATTTTCCTTGTACCTATTTATTGCTACTATAAACAACAGCCGCCTCTTATATCTATAAAATGATCGATGCTCTAATTTTAACTCTTAACATGAGACGAGCGAACTTGCGTTAAGCTTTTCAATCAGTTTTGATTAATGCTTGATGCCGAATTACTCGACGTATCATCAGGTTCCAAACCACGTTGACACAGAAGCCATGTTTCATTAGGTATTGAAAAAGATGACAATGTTGCAGACGACGAGTTCTAGTGTGCAAACACCCAATTTATCTAAATGTGTTGTCCAATTTAGGACCTAAAGCGCTTCTCCTGCTCAGCGCAGCCTGGTTGGCATTGGCAAACAGCTTGGATCCAGATCAGAGGTCGAGTAATTCGGTGTCTAATCAGGATCCAAACTGTTTGTAACTCAGTTAATAGTTTCTCAAAAGTTTAAATAAATTCAGAGAAAGTAAAACTTACGGCATGTTTGGGTGTAGGCAAAGTTTTGGAGCAGGAGAAAAGTTCAGATTCACCGTCCAATTTGATCTTGTAATTGTACATAATTAAGTAAACTACCGAACACGAGATGGAGATAAATGTTTTGTTACAACCAAACTCAACCATTTCCTATCGATCGATAAATCCTATTTCGAGAGCAATGTTCGCCATGATTGGTTCTTTTAATATTTAACCTTTAAGACGTAGGGTAAAATTAATTGTCGTCTTGCTTGACTTGTCTGCACAATTTCAATAAATAACAGTCTGACCAATTTTTCTCTCTCGAACTGGGTACCAGACATATCTGTTGTTAGTTTTGCAAACAGTGTAGATCCAGATCATAGGGCCCGTGAGAGAGTCATTTGATCAGTGTCTGCACTGCTTGTCATAAAGATAATTTGCTTTAATGATAAAGTTTGATATAATTTATTGTTTAATTGATAGCCAAAAAAGGGAAGAGCCAGTTCGAATTATTCAGCAGGTTACGGTTTAAGGATAATGCCTTTAACCCATTGCCTCATAGGCTATTTTTAGATACAACCTCTTTGAATAAATCTACCGAACAAGAGCATTAACTAGAGAAAAGGAAAAAGTTAGATTTTTGTAGTTTGAAATCATTGTGATAAATAGAGCATTTGCTCCTATAGGAGCAAATGCTCTATTTATCACAATGGTTGCACAAAGTGACTTCCACAGAGTCGTCAAAAGTCGTCAATATGAGGGAATGGGTTAAATTGTCAAATGAGAGTTACACGTAATTGTTTTCTGTTTTATATTTTCTTGTTGGAGCCTTCAATTAGTGAAAACATTGTGCAACATCGGTTATACCCTTACATGTATTAGACCGAACATTACTCAGAAACATTCCATGTCCCGAACTGCCAGTAATTTCCTTATAAGGTAAGCGTGTAAGAATAAGTGTGAAGTGTCGTCTTAGGATGGGGAGACTGTATAATTTAACATGTCACTTGTTCAAGTGAGTGATGTGAATACCAATTGTTCTCGAGACTGCGTGAAAATCGGCTCGTTCAAGATCTCATTTGTCACGAGGGCATGGAATAACGAAAACTCTTTATCCGAAATTAATACAATTTGGTTCGTACTTGTTATTATCGTGCTTTTATGTTTGGCGTCATATCGATTGTCAAAATATGAACATCAGAGATATCAAACATGCTCCTTAATTGATACCATTATTTATTTGGGTGGGGGTGGTGTTGTAGTTTAGGATCGTTTCTGAATACAGAAGAACCTGTCTAAAGCGGCCTTCAAAACAGGTCGAATTATGGATCTGTAAGACAGGTGGTAGATTAATGCTTAATGCAGGTCAGAAATAATGCAGAATGGCCACTTAGGACAGGGTCATATATATGAATCTCTGCCATCAGAGGTCCAGATAAGGTGCGTAAATTAAAACATTTTCGAGATAACTTATTTATCCACCAAACTCTATCGAGACGATTCTAAAGAGTGGTCACAACATATGGTTTGATAGAAAAGGGACGATTTTAGTATTTGAGTACGCACCTTTATCTGTTGCTCCGTTTAATATCCCGAAAGGATTCTAAACTAGATCGATACACTATTAATTTCGTTCATATCTAGAATCGGAATAATTGTTATTGGCATGTGAAAATTGAATAATTATGAGAAAGTATTGAATTTTCCATTACTTCAAAGCAAGTGACTCTTTTTATGGAAACCTATTAGTGCCATCTCGCTAGCACCTTGTCAAAGATTGGCCCATTATCTCATAGAAATTTGCATTTATAGTAGACCTGCGATTTATGTTATACATATACATGTATTTTTTTTTATCATACTCTGATTCGTTCTAGTTTTTGAAATACAGTTGAACATCGATATCTCGAACTCGGCTAACTCGAACTCCGTGATCACTCGACGTAAAAGTACGGTCCTTCCAAAATTTACAATACAGATTTGCCTCTAGGAGCTTTCAGCATTACCTTGGACCTGCATTAAGCTGTGAATTTGAGAGATTAATCAAATGAGAAATCGGATAACTCGAACTTCTGTTATCTCGAACAAATTTGTATGGTCCCTTAAAGTCCGAGATATCGAAGTTCAATTGTAAATACACATCGAGTATCAGACAGCTTGGACCCTGATTAGACGCTAATTTAATTTTCATCTTACCTGATTCCAAACTGTATATAACCCTTTCCTTCATATAAACGTGTTTTCACGCATTTGCAAACAGAGTAGACCCAAATCAGACGGCTCCTATAGGAGCCGTCTGATCAGGGTCTGCTCTGTTTGCTAGTGGAATTTGAAAGATCGGTTTCTTTACTTTCTAAAACGGCTACAATGTTCCACCTTCCATATTTTATTATAACTACTTTGTCCATGAATGGTCAGTAGGTATTGAAATTTGGAATAAACATAGAACAGGGAAAGGGTTAACCAGCCAGTCACGCCACACTGTGTATAAGGAGTAGCCCCTTTACTTAATCGATACGCTTTTCCATCGATACGCATACGCCTTTCCATCGATACGCCTTTCAACGCCAAACTGTAGACCCAATAGATCAGACTCTACTCTGCTTATTTTTAAGATATGAATACCTGGCCTCTTTAGTTCTTGGAAGAACAATTCTGTGTTCATATGCTGTTATTTCAAATAATCTATTCACTATCTATGATGTATTTAGTTCTTAACAATTTATTCCGTGGAAATTAATGTCAGAAATAATGACTGCTTGAACATTAACAGCACCTTGGACAAGGGATGTTTAATATGGCTGAAACTGTAGAAATATATCTATGTTATTTCATAGCCAAAAAAAAAGGATCCTGATCAGTCGGCTCTACAGGAGTCATCTGATCTGAGTCTACAATGTTTGCGAAGTTATCAAAAAGACGCATCTATGGAGTAAATGGTTAAAAACTAAAACGACATTGAATTGGGTTAGTTAAGCGGCCATTCATTTATTGAACGTAGTCTTAAAACATGTGGTTGTTTAATGCAGGGCAACAGTAATGCAGAATGTCGCTATATTACCTTCTGCATTACTTTTGATCTACATTAAGCTACCACCTACCTAACTGTCCCATAATTGGACATCTTTTTAATGGTCGCTAAGGCCATTCATTTATTGAATATATGAGTGTTAAAAAACAGGTGGTTGCTTAATGCAGGGCAAAAGTAATACAAAAAAGTTCATATAGGAACTTTCTGCATTAGTTTTGGTTTAAACATATTTTATTTTTGTTATTTACAACATGCACAAATATACATAAATTTAATAAAGATTGAAATGGAAGCTGTTAGCTTATTAAGTTCCTCTCCTTAGTTATATAGTACTGTAAAAAAGTAGTAGTTTTATGCATTGGTTTAGAACTGCATTAATCTACCACCTACCTAACTGACCCATACTTGAATATCTTTTTGATGGTCGCATAAGACAGGTGCTACAGTATAAGCAAAAATAGTCTACAGTATAACCCCTCTATAACGACCACTAAATTGTGTTAATTAGTTGGTGTTTTAGGCAGGTGGTTGCTTAAAGCAAGGTGAAAGTAAAACAGAACGCTCCTATAGTGTTAAGTCAAGATGGTGTTAAAATATGCTAGTGAAATGACCTTAACCCTTACTGGGCAGGACATGAGTCACTGATGCCATTTGCAAACAGTGTAAACCCATACTCATCAGGGTCTGCACTGTTTGTCATGTTGCACCTTTCTTTAGAACCCCCCCCCCCCCAATATTTATCATAAGCTTGACCTGTTTGAATTTTGGAATAGTCAATTTGAAAAGCCATCGCTGTAAGGGTTAATTATATTCCCCCTATACATGTCCTGACTCAATTTTTGCAAACGGCTTTATTCTGGAGTAGACACGGAGTAACTCGCCGTCTCATCAGGATCCAAACTGTTTGACACTCTGTCAATAGCTTCTCAAATGATTGATGAAATCGGAATTAGTCAACGTTGCACATATTCATTTTTTCTCACAGTTGGGTGATGGTTAAGTCAAACATATTTTTCTCTGTTTCAGATCAGTTTAGCGATCTTGGAAGATCTGTGCTAATACTCCTGTGACACTTTATCTCGAGCTGTGATAAATCGGATTTTAAGTCTCCGAGACAACGCTGGCTCCGTCGACATTCGACGAGTGTATAAAACACAAAACGGGCGATACCAGCATCTCACAGCTTCAGAGCCAATACAGTTCACAGAGTCAAGTGGAGCTTTTTCCAAGACAGGTCTGTTTGTTCAGTGGATATTGCGGCGCCTGGAACACTGGAATTAACAGAACATTATTGAATCCACGAAATACTCTATTATAACTGGAATGTGTGTATCTGGATTAAAATAATATAATCATATTTATTCAGAAGCGTTGCAAATAAAAAAAAAAGGTTGCTACTCTTTATGGTGATTTGTAATTTAATTAATGGACTGCCTATAGTGTTCCTACAGGAGATATTGAATGAAAAAATATTTTGAAAGTTACAACAGTGCATATCTACATAAAAGGAGTTTGTACGCAAATGGAAGTGACTAAATATTGTCGTTTTGTACAACAAAATCAAACAAAGTCGAGTTTGCAGTGAACACATCTGACATAACTGGGATTATTGGTTTCAGTTATTCTTTTGAGGCGGTGACTGAGTCACGTCTAAAGCATAATATTACCTCTTTGAATTAATCAAGTGCACGCGTGGGGTCGAACTACAAATGCAGCAGACGACAAGTTTACCGGGTGCTTATGAAAGAGGAAAAGATGCAGAGCGGAGGAAACGCATTGTGTGTTTTTAATAACTAAAGCGAAGCTTTGTAAATCAAGCAGAACGCCAGCCATAATAGTCCGTCACATCTGGTAGAAATTAAAAAAGACGCCGAATGGATCGATTTCATCGCATATGGTGAGTGAAGAAAGACAAAAATGTCATGAAAATAAAGATTGAGTCAAGCGTGACATATGATTCTTAAAGTAATTGCTTCTTTGTATTTAGTCTCAGTTTTTATGCGCAGTTAACCCTCTCTTAAGCGACCGTAAAAAGATGTATGTTTCTGGTTCTTTGAGAAAGTGGTATATCAATGCGCGGTAAAAGTAATGCAGAAAGCAAAGCTCCCACAGGAGTTTTTTGCATTACTTTTACCCTGTATTAAGCAATCTATGTTTTAAGACTCCCATGTTTAATCAATAAGTGGTTGCTTACAGCAGATTTGATTGTAAAAGATCGCAGTGTAAAGAAAACCCTGATTACCGAAATCATTTAAAATCATTTAAAGTCATTTATAAACGATTAATTTAGTGTTTACAAGACGTTTGAGAGTTTTCTATGCAATAAAACACACAAAATAAACAATATAATATGTTAAAAAGGACTTTTAGTGTGAACATCAACCCGGGGAACTTAAGGGAATGTTAAATGATACGTAAGTATGCACTAGTAAAAAGTTTATACTGTTTATCACGTCGATATAAAGTCTGATCATGTATGCATTTAATGGCAATGCAAAATATTAATGCAGTTTGGCCAGAAAGTTATAATGGATAAGTATTGACCCATTCCGTTATGGATATTAATTTAAGAATGTATTATTGCGTGATCATCTATGGACTGATATTTACAACTGCACATTAACCAGTACAAAAAAATGTATGCCTTTAGCTGTCACAGAAACTTTAGAATTATAAATTATTTTATAAGCAAACATATCAGACCCTGATCAGACAGCTTCTACATGAACTGTGTGTTTTGGGTCTACTCTGTTTGCAAATGTGCTAAAAGTCATCGCTATGAGGGAAAATGTTAATTTGGTGGTGATTCCTATTACAAAAAATAAAACAACTGAACATGTGTTCGTTAAATCTTGCAAACTAAGGAGAAAACTACTAACAATACACGTATTTCAGACGACCATTATTTCTCTACATTAAATAGTATCTAATTCCAGTCCCGCTTCTCTTGATTAAAACACTAATTGAAATGATTGCAAGTTTATCAACATGCTCTGTCGCAAATTGTCTTTCTTCGTATATTATTCATGTGCTAATGAGTGTTACCTTTTTGATAGATTTATTCAAAGAGGCTGTGTCTAAAATAGCCTAATTTTGAGATATTATAAATGCAGGATTCCGGTGTTCATGTAAGAAATGATGAGTTCAGTCATATTTATTAGCTGATTATGTCATGATTATTTGTCCATGTCAGAAATCGAAGAATCAGATCTATATTATCCCATAAACAAGCAAGGTAAAATCATTCAAAATACATTTTTGACGAGTTCAATAAGAAATACAGGTTGTATGGGCAACATAACGACAACAGCAACATAGTTAGCTGTAAGCTGTACTAACCCTTTCCCTCATACAAAAGTGTTTTCACGCACCTGCAAACAGAGCAGACCAAGATCAGACGGCTCCTAGAGGAGACGTCTGATCAGGCTCTGCTCTGTTTGCTATTGGAATTTGATAGATCTGTTTCTTTTGTTCCTAAAATGGCTACAATGTTCCACCTTCCACATTTCATTATAACTGTTTTCTCCATAAATATTCAGTAGGCATTGAACTTTGTAATAAACATAGAACAGGGAAAGGGTTAAAAAGTGATTTGCAGTTGGTTGAGAAAATGCAGACTTCTCCCTAACCAGATGCATCGTCAGGCGTTAACGCCTGTGCTTGTTTGGGTCAGCCTGCCAAAATCTTCATTCTTTGTTTTTCTCTGCTTCCCGTTTTCTGCATCATTTATATTGACGACTGGTTTTCTTTGTTTACCATGATACGCCCGTATAGATCTAGTCCGTATGTGAAACCTTACGTTAATTCTTAAAAACTCTTGCCTGGTAATTTTAACCCTTAACCCGCTATATTAAAAGACTTATCACTGCTGAAATTTTGATTTAGAGAGAGAGCGAGAGAGAGAGAGAGAGAGAGAGAGAGAGAGAGAGAGAGAGAGAGAGAGAGAGAGAGAGAGAGTCATGTCAGCGGAATACAGGTTAACCTATTTATTTATTCCCACATTATTTTAAGAAAGCTCGCCCAATGTCATTGTGGAAAGCCTCCATTTTTCGTGTTGAGGGGGCCCAGCTAACAAAATGTTTGTTAGAATAAGCCACTGGCATCGGTGGTTTCAGCAAACAGTGCAGACCTTGATCAGAGGGCTCCTCCAGGAGATCTCTGATCTGGGTCTGCACTGTTTGCCTGCGTCCCTTTTAAGGGACACTGGGCACAAATGGGTTAAATTAAACAATTTTCGATTCCCACAGTTTTATGAAGATATTTGCCGCCTTGCCGTCAGCTTGCATCCTTATAAGATACTTGCTTAATCGGCGGCTCATCTGAATCCAAACTGCACAGGTCATGTGTCGTATCGTATCGTATCGCAATTAAAATAAAGGGCAACGAACTTTCCGTGGAGTAAAACAGATTGCTGAAGAGATATATTGATTCGATATCATTTGCTCTAACGATTACAGCCGTTCTTCTGCAGCAACCATGCCAATAGTGTGCACATCTGCATTTGCAAATAATGTAGATCCATATGAGAGGCTCTTAGAGGAGCTCCTAGAGGAGCTGTCTTATACGGGTCTGCACTATTTGCCATTATAATTCAGTGTGTACAATTGAGCCAACTTTAGAATGATTCCGCTAATCAATATTCAAAGTGGATGAATTCACAGTTGAATATTCAGCATGAAAGGGGTTAAACAATCTTTGATTTGCGTGCGACAATAGTGTTAACATGCTTTACGCTTATTACAATAATAGTAGACTGTTGATAAGCCCTGTGCACTCCGGATTCCTGGGCATTGTTCTATTAGGCTTGACGCCAAGTAAATCACTCTGCGAGGTTGTAATCGTTTCCTCGTGCGCACCTGTTTACGCAATATGTGGGTCTGTGTATTTACCAGATACAAAAATATAATGAACAGTGACCTGGTTTATACATCTACCAACACTACTACAAACCACTGCTGTTACTTGTACTACACCTGTCACCGCTACTTAAATTTGTCTCCTACTTCTGATAATACATGCACTACTACATGTAACTGTACTATAACTACAACTGCGTCTGCTATTATATGCCATTAGCATTACCACCATATAACTATTTTTACTTATTTATTTTTCTTTTTGTCTGCGGCGTATTCATGTTCGAGTTTCGCCTGTCGCCCACAATCACATCCGCTGGCTCACCGCTATGCGTCGTACTCGTTCCATGCATATTCATACTCAGTGTCATACATGGTTACTCATAATTTCGTCTCCACGGTTTTCACTTCGTGTTGTCCCTCCTAGTCATGGCTCCCCGAGTGCTTTCGCACCAATGTTTGGACAGACTGCCTCTTCATATACGGATGGAATATATTCACTTATCACATACACACAGCTCTTTTCCAATCATTGATAGGTTCTTTTGGACTCACTGTGACAAGCCTTGTCACAAGTCAATGTGGGCTATGTGGCTAATTTTCGGGCACCCCAAGCTTCACAGACAGTTTTTCTAACTCCGTGCGAATGGGAGACACAGAAAAGCGTCTCTGAAATTTGCGGCAGGGACCTGGATTTGAACACGGGATTGTTAGTCAAGCGCGTTAACACTAGACCACCGCATCACGCACCACCCCTGTATAACTACAGATAAAGATTTTATGTTTGAGTCTGAACTTAATCACAGTCTGTAGACTGTCTAAAACTGATATGTTCTAATATTTCGACGTTTGTGTGTTTTCGAGTAGAGAAGGTCATGAAGCCTGAGGGATAATTGAAAGATAATCAGGGCGAACCTAAGACTAACTCTCTGTGAGTTAATTAGCTCATAAGTTAAGAGAGTCTCTGGCACGAGGAGCCACGCTGCTGTCATAAGTTACTTTTCTTGTTATACTGGTATCCTAATGAAGTGTGGCTGGCACATATATTAATGTTATCATCATAACAGATACTGTGTAAATATGTTCAGATGTGGGTACATGTAGACTGAGCTATGCCATGACAAAACAAACATTAGCGGCATTCAAACATTGTAGACCTAGACCAACCGCCTTGATGCGACTAATCTCGGTCTGCACTGTTTGATACCGAACAGCACTGTTTGTTTATATGCAGCATATCAAACAGCATCAATACTGTGTAGAGGGCAATTCGTTTGATATAGACAATGCTAGCATGTCTTTGTCATGGAACGACTCAAGCCTGTTACTATAGAATGGATTACTTAGTCATTTTGTTGAGAGGCAAAAACCAAGAAAAGAAATAAACAAATAAATAAAAAAAAAAGCAGTTACAATTAAAAGAAACATATTGCCTGCTCGTTGAAGGTACAATATGGCGGTAACGTAAACAAAAACAGAAGTAGATACATGTATATCTGTTTAACTCGTTTGTACCTTGTGTTCCTATAAAAATAGGCAATCAATCTGTGTCCAGTGTTGATCTAGAATAGAGCAGAGCATCAGATAAATGTGAGTACACAAATAATAACATCGTCATTTCTCGACCAAACCCTAACAAATAATAACATCGTCATTTCTCGACCAAACCCTAACAAATAATAACATCGTCATTTCTCGACCAAACCCTAACAAATAATAACATCGTCATTTCTCGACCAAACCCTATGTTGTGACCACTGTTTAGAATCGTCTTTATGAGACGATTCTATAGAGTGGTCACAACATGAAAACCTTATGTTATGGATAAATAAAGACATTATTCGGCTAGACTTTAGAATCTGTCCGCACTTAAAATTACTAATTTCAAGTTTAATAAACCTGTGGATTTCCATTAAATATTCATTTTACATACTACGGTTAGTTTAGGAATAGGGTGAGGAATATAGTTAGGGTTAGGATAAGAGTTAGGGTTAGGATAAGAGTTATGATTAGGATTAGGTTTAAAGTTAGGGTTAGAATTAGGGTCAGTGGTATAAAGTGCTAAACTTAGGTGCGGATAGATTATAAAAGTACTCCAGTTATTCTTGAAAATGTTTACTTTACGCATCTTATCTGGAACTCTGATAGAGGGCTCCCGGGCCCATGCTTATAAAGCTTTTAGTTGAGTCTGAGTTTCGTTCTCAGGCTTTTGATTGGTCAGATTTGAGTTCTCAAGCTTTTGATTGGTCAGATTTGAGCCAACGGCTCAAATCTGACCAATCAAAAGCTTGAGAACGATCTCAGACTCAACTAAAAGCTTTATAAGCATGGACCCTGATTCTCATCAACGTCTGCAGTTTTCTTCACCAACCATTTTTGCACGATTGTGCTATAAAAATCCATTTAAATGGAAAATAGATTTATTGAAAATATGTTTTTGTGTATTTTCACTAAAACATTAAGACTTAAATGGGTAAATGTAGAATTACAAAGTTCCAAAAGCTTTCTGCTTTCGGATTTAAATTGTTTTTAGGTGTCATTGTAAATAGCTTAACTTTATGATATCATTATAAGTCTTTACAGCCAAGGAATACCAAGGTGGGTGCTTAATGCAGGGTGAACGTCATGCACAAAGCAGCAACAGGGATGTCTTGCATGACTTTCACTCTGCATTAAGCTCCCAACTGCTGAAAAAATATCTGAATTCTTCTTTAGTAAAAGTCCGATTCAGAGTGGTTTATTTTGTTCGGTTTCAAGGGGTGGGTGGAGTTGTTATAACAACGTCTTGCAACTAGGGCATTTGGGTTCATTTACAGAAAATTGCACAGCACGTGCAGCTAGGTGGGATATTTTGACCCTACTTTTAAACAGACACATGTTTCAAGTGATCACTTATTATCGAAACATTCTTTTCACATTTACTTTATGAAGCGTCTTTGATATTTCCGCGTACTTAAGTAGCCTTTGTTCTGTCCGGACCTCTTGAGCAAACCACGTGATTATTTTAACCCTTCAAATGAGTATAGTAAAACCCATCTAATGCGACCAGCAAAAAGGGGCATAATTCACAATGGCAAAGGCAGGTGGTAGCTTAATGCAGGACGAAAGTTATGCATAAAGCTTTCTGCATAACTTTTGTCCTGCATTAAGCAACCACCTGCTTATGAAGACAGTCATGTTCGTTCATTAAGTGGTCGCATTAGAGGGGTTTTACTGTAAGTAAAATTGTCGTCTGCATTTTCAATAATCGATTATTATTCTCTCTACGCCTTTACCATCAGAGTAAGCTTAGTTTAGACAGCTCCTGGAGGAGCCGTCTGATCAGGGTCTGCTTTGTTTGTATAGTAAAACCCCTCTAAACGGGAATTCTAGTAGAGAAACATTAGATATTTTAGGCAGGTGGCTGTTTAATGTAGGGTGAAAGTCATACAGAAAGCTTTCTGCATAACGTTCACCCTGCATTTAGCTGCCACCTGTCTTAAAGATCCATATTAATACTAAATTGAATTGAATTTAGAGTGTCTAGATGTATAGTACTGGTCTGGTTCTATACCATTTAGTCAAACGTGTTCTTGTTTTGTATTATACAAGAAGAACTTAAATTAATATTTGTTGTGGGTGGATACTTGAATGAATATTCACGACGTTAATGGGTAAATTTCAAACTGTTATACAGTGCTCCCTCCCTACAACGGCCCTCTCAATAACGATTCCCTCCTTACAACAACGCATGTCACTGTTTCCGAAACAACAAGGCTCCAGACACAACTTTTTTCCATCATATTTTCTATATGCCTCCACCAAACCCTATGTTGTGACCATTCTTTAGAATCGTCACTTTGTGACAATTCTAAAGAGTGGTCACAACATAGGGTTTGATTGAGGCATAACGGTTTTAGTTCTTGAAATACACCTTATCTGGGGATCTGCAAACAAGCTAATTATGTTTGATTTTCCCTCCCTATAACAACTCCCTCTGAACAACACATACAATATTCGTATCCCAAAGGGTGTCGTTGTAGAGAGGGAGCACTGTATAACCATTTAACCCTTTCCCTCATATAAACGTGTTTTCACGCATTTGTTTCCTCACTTTCTAAAATGGCTACAATGTACCACCTATCCTTCCATAATTCATTCTAACTATGTTTTCCGTGAATGTTCAGTAGGTACTGGAATTTGTAATAAACATAGAACAGGGAAAGGGTTAATATATAGTGACGCACGCTCATGTATTTGCAAACGTAATGCGCCTAGATCAGGATCTGCTCTGTTTGCTCTGTGTGCGTGTTCTGTATGATATAATACAGATCTACAGTTTCTACCATTACTAAAATCTCCTGTGTTCATATTCTCTTAAAACTCAATGCTGCTGATGTTATCAATTCTTATACCAACACTTATACAGGGCTAATCCCATGCCGTGTTTGTTACGAACTATATAATCCACATGAGACATTAATCGTTTACTCTTTCGCCGCCATTTGCGAAACCGTGATGACCTTTGCAAACAGTTTGGATCCAGATGAAACGCCAAAGAATTCCTTATCAGGATTCAAACTGTTTCTCTAATTATTTCTTTAAAAGGAGATTGAAGACAACTTCAATATGAAACCCGAAACAGACTATGCTCATAGTAGACTAAAGATGTTTTGGCGGCGAAAGGGTAAACCCATTCCTTCATATTGACTACTTTTGACGCCTCTGTAAAAGTCACTTTGTGAAACCATTGTGATAAATAGAGCATTTGCTCCTATAGGAGCAAATGCTCTATATATCACAATGGTTTCAAACTACACAATTCTAAAATTTTCATTTTCTCTAGTTAATGCTCCTTTTCGATAGATTTATTCAAAGAGATTGTACCTAAAAATAGCCCATGAGGTAATGGGTTAAATACCGGAATGGACAATTTGTTAAGATCGTGTTAACCCTTCGCTTGCTATTCACGTCAATATACCTACCTGTAAATAGTGAAGACCCAAATGAGACTGCTCCTGCAGGAGCTGTCTCATCAGGGTCTGCACTATTTACAAGTTGACTGTGCAACCAATGCACTCAGCAGCAGTGACTGCACAGCGATATATTTGTACACAGTGAAGATATATGTAATTATACAACAGGGCATGGGTAAAGAAGGAGAAATGTATTTTAAAATTCAGCAAGAGAAGGGTTAAGATCCAAACCAGACAATACAGAATATTTTGAAAAACTGAAAGTATCAAACTTACATGTAAATATTTCGATGAATTCCATTTGACCAGATGACCCTTTGAGGTCTAATTAGTTTTGTCACATGGTCATATGATTCAATTCTAAGCTATATATTTTTTCTTTTCTGTTGAAAACTATCAGCAGCGTGTCAAACAATCTGAGTCTAGATGAGGCTACGAGCTGCCCAGTGTCACATCTGTATCCAGATGAGGCTACGAGCTGCCCAGTGTCACATCTGTATCCAGATGAGGCTACGAGCTGCCCAGTGTCACATCTGTATCCAGATGAGGCTACGAGCTGCCCAGTGTCACATCTGTATCCAGATGAGGCTACGAGCTGCCCAGTGTCACATCTGTATCCAGATGAGGCTACGAGCTACCCAGTGTCACATCTGTATCCAGATGAGGCTACGAGCTGCCCAGTGTCACATCTGTATCCAGATGAGGCTACGAGCTGCCCAGTGTCACATCTGTATCCAGATGAGGCTACGAGCTGCCCAGTGTCACATCTGTATCCAGATGAGGCTACGAGCTGCCCAGTGTCACATCTGTATCCAGATGAGGCTACGAGCTGCCCAGTGTCACATCTGTATCCAGATGAGGCTACGAGCTACCCAGTGTCACATCTGTATCCAGATGAGGATACGAGCTGCCCAGTATCACATCTGTATCCAGATGAGGCTACGAGCTACCCAGTATCACATCTGGGTCCAGATAAGACTACGAGCTACCCAGTGTCACATCTGGGTCCAGATGAGGCTACGAGCTACCCAGTATCACATCTGGGTCCAGATGAGGCTACGAGCTGCCCAGTATCACATCTGTATCCAGATGAGGCTACGAGCTACCCAGTGTCACATCTGTATCCAGATGAGGCTACGAGCTACCCAGTATCACATCTGTATCCAGATGAGGCTACGAGCTGCCCAGTATCACATCTGTATCCAGATGAGGCTACGAGCTGCCCAGCATCACATCTGTATCCAGATGAGGCTACGAGCTGCCCAGTGTCACATCTGTATCCAGATGAGGCTACGAGCTGCCCAGTGTCACATCTGTATCCAGATGAGGCTACGAGCTACCCAGTGTCACATCTCGGTCCAGATGAGGTTACGAGCTACCCAGTGTCACATCTGTATCCAGATGAGGCTACGAGCTGCCCAGTATCACATCTTTATCCAGATGAGGCTACGAGCTACCCAGTATCACATCTGGGTCCAGATAAGACTACGAGCTACCCAGTGTCACATCTGTATCCAGATGAGGCTACGAGCTACCCAGTATCACATCTGGGTCCAGATAAGACTACGAGCTACCCAGTGTCACATCTGGGTCCAGATAAGACTACGAGCTACCCAGTGTCACATCTCGGTCCAGATAAGACTACGAGCTACCCAGTGTCACATATCGGTCCAGATAAGACTACGAGCTGCCCAGTGTCACATCTCGGTCCAGATAAGACTACGAGCTGCCCAGTATCACATCTGGATCCAGATGAGGCTACGAGCTGCCCAGTATCACATCTGTATCCAGATGAGGCTACGAGCTACCCAGTGTCACATCTGTATCCAGATGAGGCTACGAGCTACCCAGTGTCACATCTGTATCCAGATGAGGCTACGAGCTACCCAGTGTCACATCTGTATCCAGATGAGGCTACGAGCTGCCCAGTGTCACATCTGTATCCAGATGAGGCTACGAGCTGCCCAGTGTCACATCTCGGTCCAGATGATGATACGAGCTACCCAGTGTCACATCTGGATCCAGATGAGGCTACGAGCAGCCCAGTGTTATATCTGGATCCAGATAAGACTACGAGCTGTCCAGTGTCATATCTGACACCAGATAAGACTACGAGCTGCCCAGTGTCATATCTGGCTCCAGATGAGGCTACGAGGTGCCTAGTGTCACATCTGGGTCCAAGGGTTATCGTGAACCTTAGTGTAGAAAGAACGAAAGACTACAATGGTCATAAAAGGAATGCAAATCTTGTCTGGAGTCCTTAACCCCTGACCTTCTGTAATAAAAAATGTCTGCTCAAAGTTGGAGCTGGTGTAACTTTATTACGTCCGTATCGATCTAGCTATTCAGAAACTATCGACCGAGTGTCAAACAGCGCGTGGATTCTGATGAGACGCCGAGTTACTCGGCGTCTCATCTGGATCCAAGCTGTTTGCCAATGCGAGGCAAGTTGCGCTCAGTGGGATAGGAGTATCTACAACACGAGAATATCTGTTTTTATGTATATCAGAGTAAAGTAACTATATACCATCATTACAAACTATTAACCATTAACAAGATGTGCGGTGTTTAGACTGCTTGAAGCTTCACCTGCTTCATATCTAGGAAATAAACAAAATATTTAACCATAAAATCCAAATTCCAAACAGTTTGGATCCTGATGAGACGCCGAGTTACTCGGCGTCTCATCTGGATCCAAACTGTTTGCAAATGTTATGGCAAATTCACCCGAACTGCGCTAAAGGTTGTATACGCCATTTACATAGATATAAAAGCTAGCTATTTCCATCAGATGTAGTGTTTTATTTCGATTCTCTAGGAGATCTAATTATACGGTACTGACTTCCTTTGAAGGATATAGTTCTAGAGTAGATTGTGTTTTCTTTGTCCACTTTTAATATTTTCTCTGGTGTTTCATAAAGATGGGCTGTGGCTTTAATGGTATGTCTAATGTGTTTTATACTTCAAATGAAATGTATATGTACTTTTTGAGTGCGGGGAAAGTAGTGTTCGCGTCTTTGCAAACAGGGTAGACACATTTCAGAGGGTTCCTAGAGGAGCTATCTAATCAGGGTTTGCATTGCTTGCCATTCATACTCTATGCTAAATGGACATATGTCTGCACCTGTAGGTATACATGGAGTTAATATAGACGTATTGTCATAAAGTCCGTATTATGCCATTGTTTCTCAAATGGGCGTAGGCAAACTGCGTAGACTAAAGATCAGAGGACTCCGGAAGGAACGTTCTGATCTCAAATCACACCAACAACAGAAATGTTGCAAAAAGATCCATTCAAATGAATATATATTGGTTGATAGAATAGTAAAGTGTCGCTAATACACGACCACCCATACTTGGTCTAATTCTGCATTTTAGAATAGGTGGAAGCTTAATACAGGATAAAGGGTATGCAGAATGTTACACATACATTTGCAGAAATTCTATGTTAATGAATTATGTGGTCGCATTAGTAATACTTTACTGTATATATTTGGACATGTGCACTTAGCAAATAAGACTTACATTGTAAAGTTTAATTAATGTTTATGCACATGGTGTAGACTGCGGCTAGATCTGTCTGTGATTTATAGCGTGTTTAGCCATCAGCATCATTATTCAGTAGTATCAGTTTTAGTTTGATCTGTATCACAGTAGTGTTAATATACAGTAACACTCATCAAAAGCGGAATGTGACTGCTTGATGCAGTGTGAAAGTCATGCAGAACGCTCCTTTGGAACTTTCTGAGCATATCTTCATCCTGCATTCAGCTGATACCTGTCGTAAAGACCAGCACATATACTAATTTGAGCGTTTGGTTTAGAGGGTTTTAACTGTACCCACTAGAGTTTCTAATCATGGGAAGAATTTGTGTTTGGCTAACAAGGAAATATTATTATTCCCATGTCGATATATGCCTAGTTCTATTTTCGTGTCGCGTTTTACACTAGCCATTGCCTGGCGCGCTCCGCTGAGGCAGTGGGTAATTTGTAGTTTCTCAGACAGAATTGGCCGGTTCTTCACTGACTGTTTTCATTATGTATTTTTCATCCCGCACACAATTGTTCAATAGAGACTCATTTCATTATGAATAATTGCCACGACATTGGCTATGCCGCTTGCGCAAGTTAACTCAATTTGAAAACAATAGAAATTGAACAAAATCGACACCAGACCAAGGACAAAACTAATTGTCACTGCAATTGCAATGTCTTGAAAAATTGTATACATGTATTCATATTTAAACCTTAGGAAGACGATAAACTTACAGCAGACGGCATTTTACAAAAATGTAGCTATAAGAGAGAGATAGGCGACGGGGAGATGAGATCTCAGTTGATATTAGTTATACAGTTTGTGATTTACTGGATTTAGTTGGCTAGATCATCGATCTGATGTGAAACCGGCCATTCGTGTTGCCACAGAAAATGTAATGAGTTTGAACCCTTCCCGTGCTGTAAAAGACAGTGCCTGCTCAATCTCTAGTTTTCTGAATATTTCACGGCCTTCTGATTAGACCAAACGATTGAGAAACAATTGAGTGAGTGTCAGGGAGGCTGAAGCCTGATGACACAAAGCGTTACTCGGCGTCTCATCTCGTTCCAAGCTGTTTGCAAATACCAGCCAAGACACACATGGCGTGAGAAGAATTAATCTAAAAGAGAAATGAGTTTTGTCGAAGGAAGAAATGGGTTTTGTCTTAGAAAATACGAAACTCTGTTATAGATATGTGTTTTATTGTCCAAAAAACTACATTCTATGATGAAAGTTTCCCCAGTTACAAAAATAGAATAATAAATTCAAACATTGAATCCTTTACCTGATTAATATTTATGCAAAAGCTAGTGACATAATGAAAATTAAGTACATGTTTTGATAATACGTAAAAGCATTATGAAAGAAGGATTTTTACCATGGCATATACTGTAGAACCAGATCTATATTATTTCAAAAGCAAACAGAGCAGACTCTGATCAGACGCTTCGTGAAGGAGCTGTCTCCTCCGAGTTTGTTCTATTTGCAATAGTGTTTTAAGGCGTGCTTATGAGTTAAAGGTTTAACACAGAGATAATGTGTCAACATTTTTCATGTCACATGAATACAGCAATGCTTCGTCATGGTAGAAACTGTAGAATCATCATTTCATAAGCAAAGAGATCAGACTATGTTTTGACAGCTCCAACAGAAGCATCTATTCTCGGTCTACTCTGTTCGTAACTGGATAATTATCAGATGAAAGTTTAAGACACGTGACACATGGTAGCTTAGTGCAAGACGAGAATAGTGCAACACGCTCCCAATGGAACTTTTCTGCTCCTATAGGAGCGTTCTGTTTTACTTTCACCTTGCTTTAAGCATCCACCTGCCTTTAACATAAAATACTTGATTTAATTCAGTGGTCGCTATAGAGAGGTTTTACTGTACATGGTATACAAGGAATTCCCTTCGAGAAAAAGATTTTCTGCATAATTGTTGCCCTGCATTAAACTACCATCTGTTCTAAAAATCCAGAAATATTTATTTTGAGCCGCTGCATTAGCGAGATTTTTCTGTTTTGATACAAGGCTAGTCAATACAATAAACCATTTAAATTCGTTTGAATGTCTAAACAGTTCAACCCCCCTGGCGGAACAGAATGAATTATTCTGTCACAGCAAATTGAAGATACACATTTCAAAGCATACAAATAAAGGTTAAATAAGTTTTAACACGCCAAAGTCTTTTCTGATGAAAACGATTGCTTCTATCTAACATTTTGTTCTGTGTAAAAACAGTAAAGCAGTTTGGTTTCTGAAGAGATAACGTTATATACGGATTCAAACTATTTCCCAAACCAGTCATAAAGTCAAACACAGTATGTTATGTTGTTACATGTAATCCTTTCCTTTTCACGCATTTGCAAACAGAGTAGGTTTGTTGTTAGTTGTACCAGAGTATATTTCTTTAGTTTCTAAAATGATTACAATATTCTACCTTCCATATGCCATTATAACTATTTTGTCCATGACTATTCAATATTGAAATTTGAAATAAACATAGAACAGGGAAAGGATTAACATTAGCCTGTTAAGTGCGGCCCGCTATTTACAAACAGCTTGGGTACAGATGAGACGTAGAGTAACTCGGCGTCTCATAAAGATCTAAGCTATTTGACACTCTGTCATAAAGATCTAAGCTGTTTGACACTCTGTCAATAGGATCTAAGCTGTTTGACACTCTGTCAATAGGATCTAAGCTGTTTGACAGTCAATAGGATCTAAGCTGTTTGACACTCTGTCAATAGTTTCTCCAAAGCCTGAACGGATCGGTAGTAACTGAAAATTGCAACAAATCAGACATTAAACAGTCATCAGTTTTCACAACAGGCAAGCGGTTATCCCTTTCCCTGTTCTATGTGTATTTCAAATTTCAATACCTACTGAATATGCATGGACAAAGTAGTTATAATTAAATATGGACGGTAGAACATTGTAGCCATTTTGGAAAGTAAAGAAAAAGATCTATTAAATTCCATTAGCAAACAGAGTTGACCCTGATCAGACGGCTCCTATAGGAGCCGTCTGATCTGGGTATACTCTGTTTGCAAATGCGTGAAAACACGTTTACATGAAGGAAAGTATTAACGCCTGCTCCGTATTCTGCTCAAAATATGATCTGCTTAAAGCATAGTGTACGTAAATTCTAGCTGGCGCAATTTTATTTCCCTACTTCCAATTCGTTAAACATTTCGAGGCATTATTGACTGGATCTTGAGGAGACTCCGTGTTACTCACCGATCTGATCATGGTCCAAACTGTTTGCAAATGTCAGCAAGTCAGGGTTTACAGGTTAAAGGTTCATCAAGTTTTGTTTCGATCATAAAGGAAACAGGAAATTGCTGTCGGGTACCAGTAACTGTGCAATTACAGGAAAGTATTGTTCTATAGCTTTTAAGTCCCATGTGTAGGTGTCAAACTTCAAAGCTCGTATACAATTAGATATGGCATCCTCCAATTCGCATTTCTAGCTCGCAGAAAGCCGTAACACTTTGCACACTAGTGGCCAAATCTATTATGTTTGTATTGCAAACAGCTTAGATCCAGATGAAACACCCGAGTAACTAGTGCCTCATTATAAAATTCCATACTGTTTGACACTCTGACACTGATTATAAAAAAACAATTAAAAGAGAAAAAAAAGTTTATAGAACTTCTGTAGACAAAAGTTACTAGTGTTGAAATGGTTAAATGTCACTGATTCAAAATTTGTCGCCTACTTTACTCTGACATGTTAAATGTTAAGATAGTTTTTTGTCTTTTCAAATTAAGGAAAAACTGCACTAAAATGGTCTTGAATGTTTACCACACTTAATCAGTTTCCAAACAATAATTGCTATTCAATTCGTATTTTGCATTGAAAGGTTGGATCGAGGTGTCGCATTCGTGCTATAATGCTTTGCGGAGATGCACAACAAAAGCTGACATTAAATGCAGCCAAGTATTCTTCTGTGATTTCCTGTATTGGTTTTGTTTGAAATAAAAGCAAGTTGTAATGGGCATTCGTGACCCAACAATAGCACATCTGTCAATACACATCCAGGAGAACAAAATACTCATTAATTAACCATTAGTCTGCTAAGCGCGACCTAAGTGACATTTGCAAAGAGCTTGGATCCAGATGAGACACCGAGTAACTCGGCATCTTATCAGGATCCAAACTGTTTGACACTCTGTCAATAATTTGTCAAAAGTTTGAACAAATCAGAAGTATCTAACAACGGTAACAGATCGGGGCCTGCTATGGACGGATGAGTGACTAGGTTAATTACCTATGCAAACAGTTTGGATCCAGATGAGACGCCGAGTAACTCGGCGTCTCATCAGGATCCAAACTATTTGACACTATGATTGCATTTTGGTGGACAAATTGATTTTAGCTTGAATTTTGAAAATGTAGTCGGTGAAAAATTCTGTAAAAAAATGTTTGCTCTCCAGGCTAAAGGTTAAGCAGACCTCAATTCTATAGCAGGCTATGGGTTAACCTTGAGCGTGATCTGGAGCGAAGCCTGGATGATACTTGCTACAGTTTGGATCCAGATAATTTGCCAAATAACTGGGCGTCTCCACAAGACCCAGTCTGATATTTTCATTTGTTGACTCTAAAAGTGGGTTTTATTTATTACATTTAAGAATTGAAAAAGACAAGTTTGTAGACGATAGTTTTCAATCTAGATATGCTTAAGAAAGTATGTCTTCTTGCGTGTACAGATTAACGACTTTGGATCCATGACCTGTATGGAATCATTATGGTATGGTTTATATTAGATAGGAACCACATTAATTTTGTCTGTAATTGACTGGAATAATGTACGCTATTGCATTTTAAAGTGTTCACAAGAATTCAACTCTGGCAGTGGACACTAATGCACATTAAGGGAACTTTTAGCAGCAGTTTTAATTATTAAAATTGGAATCCTGCTGGGTGCAAAAACACAAAGGGTTTCATTAAACTACAAAATAGTTTCCACTCGACTCTTAACATGTGGATAGAGAATCGTTGATAACATTTGAGAACAGTTTGGATAAAAATCCGACGAATGTTTACTGGCTTTCTCTTGGGCTCCAACCTTGTTTAAAGGTCAGTTTGTTGAACTGTATCATAGGCCTGGAGCTTAACCCTTTCGGCGCCAAATTTCTAATTGTCATCTGCAATCTAAGTTTGTTAAGTCATTCAGTAAAATGAGGAAATGAAATAAATAAATGCAAATTTCAAAGGAATAAAGCACATACATGTATATAGAAATAGAGATTGAGACAAATAGTGAAGTCACTGATCAGACGCCGCCTTGAAAAGGCGGCGTCTGATCTGGTACTGCACTTTTTGTCGTGGTGCATTTATGCGACTGCGGCGGTGAAAGGGTTAACCCTTAACCTGCTGAATAATTAATGCTAGTATATTGTTAATCAAACAAAGTATTAAATCAAAATTTACCACTGGTGATTTTTTATGATAAAACAGTGTAGACCCTAATCATGGGACTCCCTCAAGAATCCTTCGTTCATGGTCTACACTGATTGTAAATGCCTTATATATTCTAATATTAACCTTATAAGGGTTGATTTAAAATGAAGCAGACGACAATTATATTTTCGACAGATGACAATTAAATTTAGCTCAGCGTGCCAAAGGGTATAAATGAGTAATGTCAGCGGGTATTGATTTTTTCATGAGCCAACATTGTCAGACAAGGTCTGGGAAAATGATGTCTGACGAATAAATTCAACATTGTCCTCATATAAACGCTTTTCACGCCTTTGCAAACATGGTAGACCAAGATTTGACTCTACATTTTCTACCAATACCAAAATGTCCCATGTGGTTGTGGCATTATAACCATTCAGCTAATAAATATTCATGATGTCATTATTTCTTACAAGAGTATTCAACAGGGAAAGGGTAAACTCATTTCTGTCGTATACATATCCCCGTTCTGACATTATGTTCGCAGTATAGTTTCGAAAAAAAGTTTTGTAAGATTTCTAAGTCTAATAAGTGTGTCAGTATATACGAATATTATACAAAACACATCATCTGGTAGGAGTATTTCATTCTATAATTGACACTTTCAATTATCTTACAGGAGCTCGACTTAGCCTGTTACTTGGATAATTGAGTAATTCGACGTATGACGAGTTGAGGCGCCTGTTGTTGTTAGTGTCAAGTTTTGGTTCGCTCGTTAACCCCACCTTTAGATCTTTTTAACACTGAAATTTCAAATGGACTACAGTAAACCCCCTCTAATGCGACCACCTAAAAGAGGTATAATTCTGGGTGGTAGAGGCAGGTAGTAGCTTAATACAGGACGAAAGTAATGCAGGAGCTTTCTGCATTACCTTTTATCCTGCATTAAGCTCTAGAGGAGCTTTCTGCATTAATTTTCTCCTGCATTAAGCAGTCATCTGCTTATAACGACACCTATGTTTTTTATTAAGTGGTCGCATTAGATGGGTTCTACTGCATTCAAAATGCAAAGAAATCAAACTTACTGTGGGTATTCAGAGATTGATTTTAAAGAATCATGATAAACGATGCAAACCTGGATGAGATGGCTCATCTTGGGACTCTCTCATCTGAGTCTACACTGTTTGCAAAGGGCATTAGGACCTCGTTTCCCACATTGAAATGATTAATCACAACTTTAAAACCCTTCCCACTTGAATATTCATGTAAGATATAATGGTACCATGAATATTTATTGGCTGATTTTTTTTTTATAATTTATAATTTTCAAGGAATATGTTTGCTTTAATAAAAACTATATTAAGTCAAAAACAAACAGAGCAGACCCTATAGGATTCGTCTAATCTGGGTCTACCCTGATTGCGAATGTGTGACAATGTGCTTATATGAAGGAAAGGTGTTAACTGCAATATGACAGAAATCTTTGAATTAAGAATTTGATGTCTGGTCAAACTTCAATATGTTTGTTAATCAGCTGATATTCTTTTCCAACGAATTCAAAGCGAATGCACATTAGTTAAATGGTTCGTTCACTATGTAATTGCATGTGGTTCGTTCACTATAACTATTTTGTCTATGAATATTCAGTAGCTATTGAAATTTTGACTAAATATAGAACAGGGAAAGGGTTAAAACGCTGAACATTAGACGCGTTTTGCCGTCTTAACCCATTCCCTCATGGGCTGTTTTTAGATCCAACCTCTTTGAGTAAATCTACCGAAAAGGAGCATTAACTAGAGAAAATGCTTTTTTAGAACTTTGTAGTTCTGAAACCATTGTGATAAATAGAGCATTTGCTCTTTAGGAGCAAATGCTCTATTTATCCCAATGGTTTCAAAAAGTGACTGTTACAGAGGCGTAGTAAGGCGTATTAATGGAGGAAAGGGTTAAATTTCTTGCGATGCAATATGGCACAGTGTATCATGGTCCAAGGAAGCTTTTTGCCCTTGCACAAACATCAGCACTCCTACAGGAGCACTCTGAACTGGGTCTATTTTGTTTGCAAAGGCGTGAAAAGTTATCAAAACGGATTTTTACCATGGCAGAAACTGTAACTCAACTATAGTATGAGATAAATAGTTGTTCTTTAGTGAAAAAGCAGACCCTGGCCAGACAACTCCTGAAGGACCGTCTAGTCTAGGGTCTACCTTTTTTGCATAGATGCGAAAAAGTCGTGTCTATGAGGAAAGATGTTAAGCAATTGGTATATTATAGAATACATGTATACATGCGTGTTAAACATTACATGCATACGTATATGTATTTAACAGTACATGTATATATTACATACATATGTATTAAACATTAGATACATACATATGTATTAAACATTACCTGTATACATATGTATTAAACAGTACACGCATACATATGTATTAAACAGTACATGCATACATATGTATTAAACACTACATGCATACATATGTTTTAAACATTACATACATACATATGTATTAAACATTACTTGAAAACATATGTATTAAATAGTACATGCATACATATGTTTTAAATATTACATGCATACCTATGTATTAATTAAAATATACATGCATACATATGTGTTAGTTTAAACATATTTCATTTCCAAATACATGTATACATACAAGAACATAATACTGAACATAGTCGTTTTGAGAAATAGGATTGGATCGGAAGTAAAGGGTTGCTTATGTAGATCCTCTCCCGATGGAGGTCATGTGTTTTTGCAAACAGTCACATTATTATAAATACTACTATATTAGGAAGACTAAAGTACATACTCAAGCTAGACTAAAGAAATATAAAGTAAAGTGAAAAGGAAGGAGCTACAGAAACGGAAAGGGTCACAAAACCATTAAACGAAATAAAAAGGGAGTAAAATTTTTACATATGTGTTAAACAGTACATGCATACATATGTATTAATTAAACATCACATGCATACATATGTATTAAACAGTACATGCATACATATGTATTAAACATTACTTGCATACATATGTGTTAAACAGTAAATGTATACATATGTATTAAACATTACCTGCATACATATGTGTTAAACAGTACATGCATACATATGTATTAATTAAAAATTACCTGCAAACATATGTGTTAAACAGTAAATGCATACATATGTATTAAACATTACCTGCATACACATGTGTTAAACAGTTAATGTATACATGTGTACATATAAGCAAGTGTGTGATCCATATGGCATGATATTAGAGGTGGAATAACACGACGTCTCGTCACAAGCCAAACTGTCTGACAATCTCTTGAATATTAATTTTATAAATTAAAGGGAATTAAAACGTGCCTTTAGACATACAAGCAGACATATGATTTTACAGACAACTTGTTAAACCTTTTCTCACTATCCGTGACTTCGATCACATTTGCAAATAGCCTGGATCCGGATGAGACGCCGAGTAACTCGGCGTCTCATCTGGACCCAAACTGTTTGACTCCCGGAAGGGGTCCAAATTGCACCAGTTCAAAGTTTGTGCAGACATTTGTTTTCCCTGCAGAGTAAGGGTTCACAGATGACAGTTTGTTTGTCTGTACACTCATCGGATATGCACGTTTCCTCAATTTGCCAACGAAAAAAACCTCGGCATTTTAATCTTCAGCCTGCTGGCTAAATTACTTTTAATAGAAAACGGGGCCTCTTCAATTTTCAAAATTGATTTGTCCTTCATTTCTTTTCAAAAACACTATCAGGGTGTCAAACAGATTGGATCCTGATGAGACGCCGAGTTACTCGGCGTCTCATCAGGATCCAAACTGTTTGCAGCGGTAATCAGGGAAGCAACTACAGCAGACTATTGGTTAAGTCTGGGGAATATTGTTGTGAGATAATTGTGGAACAAAATAATGTCACAAATGGATACGCTTTGTACCCATCGCAGTCTCATACAGAAAATACCAACTAAATGACAAATGCCCTCAAAATTACTTTATAATATCCATCAACATTTTGTGTGCTATTTGCGAGATCGTGATCTTTTGCCAAGCAGTTTGGATCCAGATTAGGCACTGTATAGCTTGACATCAAATCAGGATCCAACTGTTTGATAATTCGTTCTGATTGTTTTTGTTTTTTTTATAAAATAGTATCCATTGATATATTGTTTTAGGGAATAGGAGCAGACGACATTTTTCAGCAGACGATAAATTGTCCAGTATACTAAATTTTGAAATGTCAGATATGATGAGATGACATTTTCTTGTGAACAGCCACTCTAATCATACTGATGTGACGTTAATTCGACTCGTACAGACAGTTGGGATCCAGATCAAATAGCAAAAGTCCAAAGTCGTCCTAAGTTACGATTTGGGCAAAATTTGCTGTTGATCTTGGCATATGTTTCTGCTTTGATTTCCTTATTTCAAAAGTTTAGCTCTTTTCATAAAATATACAAATTTGTGATAAGCTGTGCAACAAAACTATCCAGATATTAGGGTCTGGTCACGATTTTTGCTAAATGGACGATATTTAGCAAAACGAAGATTACTTAGTTTCCAAGTGACAGACTAATAACAACCTGACTCACATTTGCAAACAGTTTGGATCCAGATGAGACGCCGAACAACTCGAACAACTCGGCGTCTCATCAGGGTCCAAGCTGTTTGAAACTCGGTCAATAATTTCTCTAAAACTTAGTCGACCGGAAGTAGTCAAAAAACTGCACCAGTTTCAAATTTGAGAAGATGTCGTATTATTGCGGGGTAAGGGTTAAGTTCAGAGCTCCACAAGACAACTTGTTGTAGCGGCATGTGTAGCAGCAAATATTATTAACCCTTCTCTTGCTGAATTTTAAAATACATTTCTCATTCTTTACCCATGCCCTGTTGTATAATTACATATATCTTCACTGTGTACACGTATTTCGCTGTGCAATCACTGTTGCGGAGTGCACTGGTTGCACAATTAACTTGTAAATAGTGCAGACCCTGATGAGACAGCTCCTGCAGGAGCTGTCTCATCTGGGTCTTCACTATTTACAGGTAGGTATATTGACGTGAATAGCAAGCGAAGGGTTAAATTGTTTAGTGTTTCAATTTTGTGAACAGTTTGCACCCAGACACAACAACGCTTGCTAAACATAGATTACCGAAACAGATAAATACTCTTGTGTTTCAAAAGAATCGAAATCTAAGTCCATGGTTCCAGGCTATGTACATTGGAATCTCTCTAGTGTATAGCCACAAATTGAAGAAACACTGGTATTAAAGGGCATGTGGTAGCTTAATGCAGGACGAAAATAATGCGAAAAGATTCTGAACTAGCTTAATGCAGGACAAAAGTTATGCAAGAAACTCGTGAAAGAGCTTTCGTCCTGCATTAAGCTACCACCTGCCATACAACCCCATAATTAGACATATTCTGAGTGGTCGTTATAGAGAGGTTTTACAGTATTCAAGAGTCCCTACAATAAGGCCGTGTTGTTATAAACAACTCTTAACCCTTAAAGTGCGGAATCCGAGTATGCAAGATCCATTTAAACGGTGTACACCCAGATCAAAGGGCCCCTAACGGAGTCCTTTGATCAGGGTCTGCACTATTTGTCATTAACAACTATTTATTCAGTTTGATACAATTATTTGTTTAATTGATATTCAGAAAGTTTTTTAATTATTTATGTGGCCAAGGGTTAACATACCCTTATCTGATTGGCTTTCTCTTAGTGTTCATCGTTTCCTGTTGTTTTACCAAAAAGTGTGAATATGTAGTAAAACCGCTCTAAAGCGACCAGCAAAAAGGGACATACTCCACAGTGGCAAAGGCAGATGGTAGCTTAATGCAGCACGAAAGTTAAGCAGAAAGCTCCTATAGAAGATTTCTACCTTACTTTCGTCCTGCATTAAGCAACCACCTGCTTACATGTATCAAGACAGCCATGTTTATTTATTAAGTGGTCGTACTAGAGGGTTTTTACAGTATGTCACGCTGCTGTACGCTGCTTGTCTTGTACCGGACTCACGCTTGTGTCGCAGTCGGAACACCTCGGGGATTTCTACGTAAATTACGGAGGCCGCTATATATTGGAGGTCTACTTTCAATATAAAGTTTGCAGAATCAAGATTATTAATTGAAATATTTCTTGGAAACTTGTGAGATATTTTCAAACGTGGAAGGAATGAAATGTTAATATTTGCCACGGGCTTTCTTTTTGTCTGGCAAGAATGGATAATTACTGAGGCACATTCAGGCCCTATACATTGCGAAATTTGAAGGGACGTATTTCCCAAGTAAATTAACCCTTTCGCTGCCAATGCCGGATCTGTGATTACCTATGCAAACAGTTTGGATCCAGATGAGACGCCGAGTAACTCGGCGTCTCATCAGGACCCAAACTGTTTGTTACTGTTACTATGTTTTTGAAACAAAAATGAAGAAAATAAAAAAATGAAATTTTGTAGCAGACGACAAAGTTAGCAGACGACAGAACTTGGCAGCGAAAGGGTTAATGTATACTAGGTAATTTTCCGAGCTTGTCGGAAACTACCGATTAGTGACGATTATGTTGATGACTAAAACAAATCCCAAGGTGGATTTATTGTACAACCACTCCATGACGTCATTTCCGATATATGAGTGTCCACTGTGGATATATAGTAAATATGTAGATATACATGTATACCATGAGGCTATTTGTATACTTTTACCGTGTTTACTATAAAATCGACCAACAATACGAGAACGGCATGGATATAACAGATTTATAATTTGTTTTCTTGCAAACATCTTTTATCTACACCTGAACTCATAATTCACTGGTAGAATGCTGTAAAGTCCAACATGGGTATTGTCGGCAGATTTGAAATACAGTATAACCCCTCTAAAGCGACCACTTAATGAAGAAACATATGTGTCCTTATAAGCAGGTGGTTGTTTAATGCATGACAAAAGTAATACAGAAAGCTCCTGTAGGAGCTTTCTGTATTATTTTTGTCCTGCATTAAGCTACCACGTGCCTCTACCACCCAGAATTATACCTCTTTTAGGTGGTCACATTAGAGGGGTTTTACTCTAGGCCTACTATCAAGTTATAGAAACATGCATTTTTTTTACTTCCAATTTGTTCGAGCAACAGCAGTTATGAGCCCTACACCGGTATTCGTGATTTAATTCGCATTTGCAAACTGCTTGGATCCAGATGAGATGCAGAGTATCCCGACGTCTCACCAGGATCCAAATTGGTTGCCCCCTTGTCAATATATTTTTTAAAATGTTGTCACATCTGGATAATTTTTGAAAACGATTGCAATGAAAAATTTCATTGACATTTTTCATAGCACCAGAAAGGTTAGCAACACTGTGAAGATATCAACGACTCTTGCTCTGAACCTCTCCGGTCTCTCTGTAATCACTCTAGTATCATGAATCGTATATCTTTGTCTCCCAATCGTTCCGTCTATTTTCTCTGTGTATGTCTATCTTGTCTCTCTCTCATGATCTATCTTTCTTTCATTTTGTATGTTTGTCTGTATGTTTGTCTCTCTGTCTCTCTCGCTGTCTGTCTTTCTTTCTGTATGTCTGTCCATCTATTAGTGCATCAATCTCTGTCTCTGTCGTTGTCTGTCTTTCTTTCTGTACGTCTGCCTGTCTATTTGTGTCTCAATCTCTGTCACTGTTTGTCTATGTCTGTCTTTCATTCTTTATGTCTCTATGTATATTTTCTGTCTATCCCTGTTTCTGTTTCTGTCTGTCTGTATCTATATCTGTCTCTGTCTGCCGCTCTATCCATACGCATGCATCTGTCTGTCTTCCATTCTGTATGTCTGTATGTATATTTTTCTCTCTATCTCTGTTTCTGTCTGTCTGTATCTATATCTGTCTCTGTCTGCCGCTTTATCCACGCCTGTCTCTATCTGTCTTTCTTTCTGTATTCTATGTATCTTCGTCTCTCTATCTCTGGTTCTTTCTGTCTATATCTATATATGTCTATGTTTGCCGCTTTATCCACGTCTGTCTCTGTTTGTCTTTCTTCTGTATTCTGTATGTATATTCGTCTCTCTATCTCTGGTTCTTTCTGTCTGTATCTATATCTGTCTTTGTCTGCCGCTCTATCAATGTCGTCTCTGTTTGTCTTTTTCCCGTTCTCAGTGTATGTACGTCTGTCTATTCGTCTCTCTATCTCTGTCTGTATATATCTGCCTCTGTCTGTATGCCTGTCTTTCTTTCTCTATGTCTGTCTATTCGTCTAGCTCTGTCTCTCTCTCTGTCTTTCTGTCTCTTTGTTTCTACATGTATTCATGTCTCTAATTGTCTCTATCTGCATCCTTCTCACTCAGCAAGATAACATGCACATTATGCATGTATATTGTTCCAGACACGCTAATATTGACTGTTAATAACATATAAAATACATTTGATAGAATCCAGGCAGTATAGACACTATAACAATATATCAAGTACCATTATAAAACTCCTATAAAGTTCGCCCTTTGACGTAAGCACGAGAACACGCCCGGAGTCATTTTGTACATTGCAAGAATGTAAACTCAGACTCTGTGTAATTGTAATCGTTATATATCGATAAGCTTACCTTTTTGTTTTAAATTTTCGATCTACACTAGAGTATGTCTTAACCCTTTCCCTCATATAAACGTGTTTTCACGCATTTGCAAACAAAGAAGACCCAGATCAGACGGCTCCTAGAGGAGCCGTCTGATTAGGGTCTGCTCTGTTTGCTAATAGAATTTGATAGATCTGTTGTTTTTACTTTCTAAAATGGCTACAATGTTCCGCCTTCCATATTTCATTATAACTATTTTGTCCATGAATATTCAGTAGGTATTAAAATTTGGACTAAACTTAGAACAGGGAAAGGGTTAAGGGGTCATCCAAAAGGGGTCTAATTATTGGTCTGCAAGACAGGTGGAATCTTATTGTAGGTCAAAAGTAACACAGAAAGTCCCTACGTGAGCTTTCTGCATTACTTTTGCCTTGATTAAGCATCCATTAGATGTTTAAAGACCCCTTTGTTCAATAAATGAATGGCTGCTTAGGACAGTGTTTACTATAGTGGCAGATATCTTGATTCCTGGGTCTGACGTAATAAACCATTCCAACCCTGAATTTTCAAAGTGGAATAGCCCATCAGTGTTAAATAACAGACTCCACTCAGTATGAAAGGCTTAACCCTTTACCTCATAGGCTATTTTTAGATACAGCATCTTTGAATAAATCTACCGAAAAGGAGCATTAAATAGAGTAAAAGGAACATTTTAGAATTTTGTAGTTTGAAATCATTGTGATAAATAGAGCATTTGCTCCTATAGGAGCAAATGATCTATTTATCACAATGATTTCACAAAGTGACTTCTACAGAGTCGTCAAAAGTCGTAATATGAGGGAAAGGGTTAACCTTGCTAGATGGGTTTCAATGACAAACAGTGCAGACCTTGAACAAATTGTTCCTATGGATGCCCTCTGAATTGGATCTACAGTGTTTAAAAATGCCAGTTTATGCATGTCTCACATTCAACGGGGTAAACGCAACACGAAGACTTGCACAAAGGTTAGACGTGTCATCCATTGATAGCACTTCATAAGATATATCTTTTAACGATTAGTTTCGTACTTAGACAGTTCTAGATAAAAGTGAAATGCGTTAAAATATGGCCACTAAAAGTAAATGTAAGTATTTAATCTGAGTATAGTAAGTTGAGATTAAATGAGTTTGAACACGGATTTTTAGTTTAATGTACATGTATATACATGTAGTATGGATTGAAGATTTTTCCAAATCTAAGCGAGGCACCGAGTAGCTCGATCATCTAAGCGAGACACCGAGTATCTCGGTCACCTAAACGAGACACTGAGTGTCTCGGCCATCTAAGCGAGACACCGAGTAGTTCGATAATCTAAGCAAGATCATGAGTACCTCGGTCATCTAAGCGAGACCATGAGTACCTCGGTCATCTAAGTGAGACACCGAATATCTCGGTCATCTAAGCGAGACGCCGAGTAGCTCGGTCGCTTATAAGGACCCTCCACCTAATCAACATTCATGAAAGAAATAATGACACCATGCATATTTATTAGCTGAATGTTTATAGTAGCATATGCATATTGGATGAGTTTGCCATGGTAGAAACTAGAAACCTTAGAATCAGGTCTGTATAATTATATAAGCAAACAGAGCAAACGCTGAACAGACTGTTCCGTCTGATCTGGGTCAACTATGTCTTCCAATTCCTGAACATTAAAATTCTTTCAACGTGCTTGACTAGGTCTGCATATTTTCGCGTTTTTCATAGAGATTTCTCACGGTTTGTCTTCTTGTATCACTTTTGGCCACTTAGTTAAACAAGCTTACTTAACATAGTTGTAGTCACTTATTGAAGTGACCCGCCCCCATAACTGAAGCTGTAGGCTTCTCACTGTTCTACATGTAGTATAGTACGAGAAGACGCAAGTTTTAAACGTAACGTTTATAACTTGCAGGAAAAAAATGAATAGGCTACAATCTTAAAGGAGTAGAAAGTTGTAAAACAATTCATTGGAGTTTTGGATCACTGAGTGAGTATTTATGCTGGAAATTGTTATTTAACCTTTCTGCACCATAGGCGATTTCGTGTTATTGTTTGCAAAAATACTTTGACTCTAGATGAGCCACAGAATAACACGGTGTCTCATCAGGATCGCAACTATTTGAGACCCTAATTATGTTTTGTGAATAGAAATTGCAGAAAATCCTATTGGCTTCGAAAACGTCAATTTTAGGTACAGTAGAACCTCTCTAATGCGACCATGGGTGTCTTTATAGGCGGGTGGTTGCTTAATGCAGGGCAAAAGTAATGCAGAAAGCTCCTGCCTTTGTCCTGCATTAAGCTACCACCTGACTATACCACCCGGAATTATACCTCTTTTAAGTGGTCTCATTTGAGGGGTTTTATTGTATATGGTATAAATATATATATATGGTCGGTGTAACAGGAAAAATGAGCTTTGAACAAGTCTCAGAATGGTGAATGTTTTAAAGAGGCCATGTCTCATCGGACTCTTCACGGTTTGTTTTACAATGCTGAGCTGCAAAAAGATGTAGACCCTGGCCAGAAGCCGGTTTCCTATAGGAGCCGTTGGATCAAGGTCTTCTATGTTTGCTTGAGGAATATTACAGATCCGATTCTACAGTTTCTGCCATGGCCAGAATTCCACTCATGTGTCTACATACCGTTCTAGATCTAGTTAATATTCATAGTATTGTTAGTTCTTACATGAATATTCATGGAGTAATGGGTTAAGATAAATTGACACCTTTACATGTACAGTTAAAACTCGTTACTACGAACACTCTAACAAGTGCCGTTATTAATATTTAACACAGGCGGCAGCTTTATGTAGGGTGAAAATCATGCAGAAACCTCCTCTAAGAGACTTCTGCTCGACTTTCACCCTGCATTAAGCAGCCACATGCCAACAAAGCCATAAATTCATTCTTCATCACTAAAATTTTGTAGTATGGAGTTTTACTGTAGTTCTTTTCAAATTCAGTTCATTAGAATTACACATATTGTTTTATTTTCAGGTGTGCAAAGATGCTACAGTCTGTCTTCATCGCTTTCATTGGCCTTCAGCTATCATCGGCCGCCAGTGTTGCTGACGTCAACTGTCCTGTATCATGTCACTGTGGTCACGTGACCATAAACAACCACAGGCAGATGGTGGTAACCTGCTATGTTCCCGACTTGAACTCAATCAGACTGGATTCCCTGTCAACTTTCAAAGAACCCTTTAACTTAGAATTACGTTGTGACTCTGGTGTACCTTATGACATCACTTCCGACAAATTTACATCACTGACCATGATGCAGGAACTGTCAATGACAAATTGCAAAGTCACGTTCATTCATCGTCATGCGTTTGCCGGACTTGGACATCTAATTAGTATAGAAATTGTATCAGCTTCAAACTTCCATGTCAGTGTTCACGAACATGCTTTAGAAGGTATTCCACAGTTAGAATCATTCAAAATGTCGGGATGTGGATTACTCGAGCTTCCCGTCATGTGCTCTTTTCCAAACCTCAAGTCCTTCAACGTGTCAAACAACTCCCTTTCGTCATTAAAGGACGCTGGGATCGCGTGTGGCTACAGCGCCCATACACAAATTGCCATGATCGACATCTCAAATAACCGCTTGAAGACTTTGACAAATTTCAAACGACATGGTGCTGGATTTCCAAATCTTCAAGCCCTTTTTGCATCAAACAACTTCATCTATCTTACAAAACAAGACACTGTGTTTAACAGGTTCTCAAACCTCAGACTTGTGGATCTGTCCCACAACAATATTTCGGATTTACCGGATGATTTACTAAAGGCAAATCATCTAATGGAAGAAATTAATCTCTCTCACAACTATATATATTTCATACCCGAAGGATTCTTCTCCTACTCTGAATACTGGTTGCAGTTTAGTCTTCAATACAATGCGCTGGATGACACAATATGGACACGTCTGACGAATATGAAACATTTGCTGTTCCTAACTCTTAGTGGCAACTTCATTGTAAACATTAGTAAAGCATCTCTAGAAGACATGGTACAACTAGTACATCTAGACTTAAGTGATAACAGGATTGTCACTGTATCTGAGAAAACATTCCAGAATCTACAGAATCTAATATACTTAAATATTGCCGGAAACCAGATTCATACGGTTGAGGATGGCGCCTTCTACGGTCTGTTGTTATTATCAACCCTGAGGCTGGAAAACAACAGAATCTTCAGTCTAACTGTAGACTTGTTAAATAGTGTCGAGTCCTTGACCAATTTGAACTTGTCTTCCAACTTTTTACAACAACTACCATCATTAACAAAACTCACGTCCATGTCCGCTTTTGACGCAAGTAACAATCGTTTACAAAATCTGTCGTCGGATTCGTTTGTAGGACAGGGAAAAATTAAAGAAATAAACTTGTCGCGAAATCTCATTGCTAAAATACCGGATGGGCTATTAAAACCATGTGATGCTCTTACAAATCTTGACATGTCAGACAATATGATAAGATTTATTCACCCTTCGATGTTCATGGGCTTGAAAGTTAGAAAGTTGTTCTTGCAGAAGAATAAAATTGAAAGCATGGGGAATACGTTTGTGAACGCTTTGGAATTACAAGAATTAAACCTTAGTTATAATAACATCATGGATACAATCACAAGGTACATGTTCCCGAAGACGCTTGAAATGATTGATCTGTCAAATAATGAGATACGTCACATTCGATCAAACGCATTTTACGGATTAGACGAAATAAGAATGATAGATTTGCGTCACAACAAAATTTCAACGTTAGAGGAAAGTGCTCTCACGGTTTCTACGAGTGCATATGCTCAGACTGGTTTCTTGATTGACGAAAATCCTTTGATTTGTGATTGTGAATTGCTTTGGTTAAAGAAATGGGACCAATCAACGCGTGGACCCTACATTGTGAATATAAACAATACGCGCTGTAGCGGTGCGCTTGATTATCCAACCGCACCCGTTTTATCAGTTCCTGAAGAACGGTTCTTATGCTACTACGAAAGTAGGTGTCCACAATCTTGTAGATGTTGCGGTTTTTCTATGGGATGTGATTGCAAATCAACTTGTCCCGAAGAATGTGAATGTTACTCAAGTGAAGATTTTTACTCAGTGCATTATGTAAGGTGCAACGAAAGAAATCTCACCGCCGTTGAAAAGTTTCTTCCGCGCATGGCAACGCGCATGGATCTGAGCGGAAACGATCTTGAATACATTCCAAGTCACAGCTTCATAGGACTAACAAATCTAACAGTTCTGTTTCTAAACAACAGCAACGTTTACAAAATTGAGAATAGGAGTTTTATAGGCTTAATCGCTCTAAAACGCCTATACTTGGACCACAACTACATCAAAACCTTACTCGTTGAAATGTTTACAGGTCTGTATGCAATTCAGGAACTATTTCTTGATAACAACTACATCACAATGATCCAAACTGGAACATTTGAAACTCTGTCTTCCCTAAAACGACTACATCTGGCTCACAATTACTTACAAAACATGGATGACTATCTATCGCATCTTGTTTTCACTGTGCCATATTTAACAATGTTTTCAAACCCATGGTCATGTGACTGCATTTTGTATTTTTCTGCGAAAGAAAATCCAGCAGCGTATATAAATGTGAGCTCGGTTTCAAGGATATCCACTTCTTTGATTAACTGCACATTTGAAAATCAGCAACACAAAAGGCATATTGTGCCTTTAAATGATTACGGCAGAGTGTGTGAAGGGGAGAGGAAGAAATATATAAGAGTGGAAGCGGAAAATACCACAATGAAAGTTACATTTGATGACGTCAAAGACCGGCCCAATGACGAATCAGTTATTACAAACCCGGTAAAAGGTGCATGGAATTTCAAACTGATTATTCCCGCAATGGTGGGTGCTACTATTTTAATAATAATGTTGATTACTGTGTTGTGTAGGAAAGACTTCGTGAAGTGCTGGTTGTTTACGAAATACCGGTGCAAATCCAGTAACCATGAACTTCTCTACGACAAGTCTCGGTGCTACGACGCTTTCGTATCGTACCATCAACGAGACGATGCGTTCGTACTCCGGGAACTTGCGCTGAGGTTAGAAAGGGGTAAAAATCAATACCAGCTCCTTGTTCACCATAGAGACTGTCCGCCTCGGTGTTCGGTAACACAGTTTATAGAAAACGGGGTGAAATCAAGTCACAGAACAATTCTAGTGCTATCCAATGACTTTGTATTGGAGAGTCCGTGGTTGAAATTTGTAGTTAATTGTGTCAAGCATGATTCCATAAGAAGGCTTATTATAATAACCATGGGGAAAATTGACAAATCCAAGCTGGACCCCGTTCTGAGATCATACTTACACACTGATACCCATATTCACTACGGGGAACCATGGTTCTGGGAAAAATTATTTTACTGCCTCCCAGAGCCGGGAAAAGTTGAGAGGATCGTAGCTCGGGCCGAAGCTCATCCGTACGCTTGTACAGACCTTGCAAGGCTGTCTTCCGCCGTGAGGGACAACCAGGCCTACGAGGAGCCGGCAACGACGCTGAAAACGCTCACCTCTATGTCTTCCCGACCACTTCCGTCAGTGAACGATTACATTCCGGGATCGTCCCAGTCATACAGTTACGGTGGCTCACAAAATAGTTCCAATATCTACGAGGAAATTAAGGAACAAGAACATACGTACACAGAAGCGGCAGATACGAGCCATAGGTACGATGAGCCATGGAAAGACATAGTGCTTCCGGTAGATTTGAACTCCCCATTGCCGGAGCCTGTGCGTGTATAGAATGCAGTAAAACCTCTCTATAACGGCCACTAAATTACATCAAGTATTTTGTGTTAAAGGCAGGTGGCTTGCTCTAAGCAGCCACCTGTCCTTAAAACCCAACCAATTTAGTGGCCGTTATAGAGAAGTGTTTACTGTACTGTCTCCTTAATTGAACACTGAACCACGTAGAGTGAAATCCTCTATTGTGACCACCAAAAAGATATCTAATCATGGGTCTTAAAGGCAGATTACAGCTTAATGCAGGACGAAAGTATTCCAGAAGGCTCCCGCAGGAGCTTTCTGGATTACTTTGGTCCTGCATTAAGCAACACGCTGTATGTAAAGACGGTTGTGTTTATTTATCAAGTTGCCATACAGTAAAATCTCTCTAAAATAACCAATAAAATAAGAAGTCAATTTTCGATATTTTACCCCTTTTTATATGCATATGATTTATGAAATAGTGAATAAATTTATATTATATAAGTTGGCTGATTTTTAAGTGGCATATGAACACAGTCAGTTTTAATCCTGGCAGAAACTGTAGAAAAATCATGTCTATACATGTATAAGTCCATACGCGAACGGAGCAGACTCTTATCAGACAGCTCCTACAGTGCTCCCTCCCTACAACGGCCCTCTCAATAACGATTCCCTCCTTACAACAACGCATGTCACTGTTTCCGAAACAACAAGGCTCCAGAAACAACTTTTTTCCATCGTATTTTCTTTATGCCTCAATCAAACCCTATGTTGTGACCACTCTTTAGAATCGTCACTTTGTGACGATTCTAAAGAGTGGTCACAACATAGGATTTGATTGAGGCATAACGGTTTTAGTTCTCGAAATACACCTGATCTGCGGATCTGCAAGCAAGCTAATTATGTTTGATTCTCCCTCCCTATAACAACTCCATCTGAACAACACATACAATCTTCGTATCCCAAAGGGTGTCGTTGTAGAGAGGGAGCACTGTATAGGATCCGTCTGATTTGGGTCTATACTGTTTGGATACAGGGTTAAGCAAAATGTTATATTAATGCGTGCAGAAAGTAATACATGAAACTACCATTGTGTTTTCTTCATTGCTTCTTTTATTCATTCAGCATTCAGCAGCATTCTGTTTTCTAAGACCTCCTATAATTATGTTACTAATATCTTTAGAGAGACTTTACAAGAGGCACAGATGTACATGTTATCATCCGTTGAAAATTGGACCAATCATCCCTTATTTCAAAGGTCGGAAGTGCTAAATCACGTGACCTCACATAATTGGACAAGTAGCCCTGTCGTAGTCACGGTTAGAGTATTCACATTTAAGCAGCTTTGGCGAACTAGTTTCGTTTTATTCTCAAACATTTATTCTATTTCTTTATACATTTATTTACATAATAGTGACGCCTTTGCATCTCTTTGCAAACAGAGTAGACCCAGATCAGACGGCCCCTGTATGAGGGCCTGCTTTGTTTTCTTATGACATTATATACATCTGCTTCTGTGGTCGATTTACAGAGTGTTTGCTGTACAATAAAACCCCTCTAATGCGACCACTTAATGAATAAACATGGCTGTCTTTATAAGCAGGTGGTTGCTTAATGCAGGACGAAAGTTACGCAGAAAGTTTCTGCATAGCTTTCATCCTGCATTAAGCTATCACTTGCCACTGAAGAGTGGTCACAACATAGGATTTGATTGAGGCATAACGGTTTTAGTTCTCGAAATACACCTGATCTGCGGATCTGCAAGCAAGCTAATTATGTTTGATTTTCACTGTGAATTATGCCCCTTCTTGCTAGTCGCATTAGGGTGGGGTGTTACTGTTTATGGTACCATGCATTGTCAAAATTCAATAAAATGGGCTGAACTATTATTGTGTAGTAGCACCTCTATAATCCGGAAGTTTAGTAAAGAAAACATTAAATCTTTTTATGCAGGTGGCTGCTTAATGCAGGATGAAAGTCATGCAGAATTTCACTCCACATTAAGCTGCCATCGGTTTGGAGGGAGTTTACTGTAATAGCATAATTGACTTTTTACTCTTGTCCTATATACATGTAATCCATTATGGAAAGAAATGCAATTGAAAAGATATATACAGAAATATATGTATAGATATATTGTAAAGATTTTCTGTTAATATAGATTATACATTTTTATACTTCTTCTAGTCATTATATTTATCTTTATTTCTAATCATTTTAACTTAACATGTTTAAGAAAGTCTGTCTGCGAAGTCTCGGAGACATTGAAACGGAGTCTGTAAAGCCGGTATTCTTAATTAAAGATCTTTATGAGAAAAGTAAAATGATATCCTATCGTTATTGAAAATTCCATAACCCTTTGACTGTACATAACGGCTGTACTGGCATTCGCAAACAATGTAGACCAAGATCGAAGGGAGCGAGAGAGAGAGAGAGAGAGAGAGAGAGAGAGAGAGAGAGAGAGAGAGAGAGAGAGAGAGAGAGAGAGAGAGAGAGAGATGAGCTCTTTGTTCAGGGTCAGCACTGTTTGTATTTCAATATGCTATTTTATACTGAATGTTATGTTACAATAGTGTATCATTTCAGCATTCAAAGGGTTAATGTCATTAAACGTTTGCCCCATGAATATTCATACAAGAAATAATGACTTCTTGAATATTAATCATATTAACCCTTCGCTGGCTGAATTTTAAAATACATTTCTCCTTCTTTACCCATGCCCTGTTGTATAATTACATATATCTTCACTGTGTACAAGTATTTCGCTGAGCAATCACTGCTGTGGATTGCACTGGTTGCACAATCAACTTGTAAATAGTGCAGATCCTGATGAGACAGCTCCTGCAGGAGCTGTCTCATCTGGGTCTACACTCTTTACAGGTAGGTATATTGACGTGAATAGCAAGCGAAGGGTTAATTGTTATAATAGCACATGGATACAGAAAATTTTGGCCATGAAACTAGACTCATGTCTATATTATATCATAAACAAATAGTGTAGACCCTGATCAGACGGTTCCTATAGGAGCCGTCTTATGTGGGTCTGCTCTGTTTGAAAAAAACAACGTAGAAAAGGATATAATTATATATGGAGTAAAGGTTTATAGTTATTATAAATTATTTATGCTAGTCTTACTATTAATTATACGTACAATTAAGTATTCTGAGAGTCACAGATTAAATTAACGCTTTAGTTTCAATACCAGGTCTATAGAAGGAAATAACTACCGTTAATCTATTCCTAAAGAGCGTTATAAATATTTGGCCTTGGTCTCTAACAGCAGGTAACCTATTTACAGAACAAAATTAATGCAGACCGACCCTTATCATTCTTCTGCATTACTTTCACCCTGCATTCACCTACCACTTGACTAAACGTTTTCTCCATATATACGCATATTTATGCAAACAGAGTAGACCCAGATCAGACAGCTCCTAGAGGAGTTGTCTGATCTGGGTTTACTCTGTTTGCTTTTAGAATATTATATATGGTTCTACAGTTCCTAACATGGTGAAACTATCAGATGAACTTAATGAATCTAATTTATAGTCATAGAGTCATTATTTCTTAAATAGATGTTCATTAAGTAAATGGCTTAACTTTCTCTGCCAAATAAAATATCGTCAGCTATAATTATCAGTTCCTTCAATTTCTTTACCAAATATAGTCAGAGTGCCAAACAGTTTAGATCCTGATGAGACGCCGAGTTACTCGGCGTCTCATCTGGACCCCAAACTGTTTGTAATGGTTACCACGGGTGGCCGCTTTGTTGAGGTTTTATTGTAAAGGCTTTTGTACTTGTATGCTTATGTTACGCTTCGTTGTTCACGTATGTGTACTTGTATGTGTACGTATATGTGATTTATATGTGTATGTGTTCGTATTCGTAAAACGCCCTGTACACAAAACGAGATGAAAAGTGTTTCATTTAAAACACCGATACAATAGAATCTCTGTATAGGGACCAGTAAGTGTTTTCAAATGGATGTCTCTATATAGGGACCAGTTAGTGTTTAAACATGGATGTCTTTAAACAGACGTTTTGCTTCATGTAGAATGAAAGTAGTATAGAAATGAGACGGAAGCTTTCTGCATAAGTTTCGTACTGTATTAACCCCTTTCCCTTATAAAGACGACTTTTGGCACCGATGCAAACAGAGTAGACCCAGATCAGACAGTTCGTGTATTCATGGAATATTACAGATCTTGTTTTGAAGATTCTGGCACAACCTACAATTTCCTCATTAATGTGTACTTATAAATCTTCAGTCGGTAAATGTTCACGCACTAATATATTCTTAGATTTATATCCACATGTGAACGATTAAGCTACCACCTGTCTTAACCCCATCCTTAATGAATATTCAGGTAGAAAAAATGACGTCATGAATATTAATGAGATTAATTTGTTATAATTACACATTGACACAGGAACATTTGGGCTTGGTAGAAACTGTAGAATCATATTTATATTTATAGTATTATTATTACTATAAGCAAACAGGGCAGACTCTGATCAGACGGCTCCTATATGAGCCGTCTGATCTGGGTCTATTCTGTTTGCAAAGGCGTAGAGAGGTGTATTTATGGAGGAAAGGGTTAAACATCCAGAATAAGACTTCTTTTGAATGGTCGTTATAGAGAAGTTTTCTCTTATTACATGCTTACGATATGATTCGTCCTAAGGAGCAAATGCTCTTTTTATCACAATTGTTTCAAAAAGTAACTTTCACAGAGGAATCAAATGGCGTCAATATGAGGGAATGGGTTAAACATTCAGTTTGTGTAAATTCAGTCTGTAGAAGGGGCTGTTCTGTTTGCTTATGGAATTATATACAGTTCCTGAAATGGCACACAGTCTTTCTAACTGACTCACATATACATTTGTGTTATGAATATTCATGATGTCAAGAAATTACTGTATAAATATTCATGATGGTAGGGTCAACCCTTTCCCTTATTTAAGCGCATCTGCCAGCAGAGTAGACCCAGATCAGACGGCTCCTATAGGAACCGTCTGACCTGGGTCTACTCTGTTTGCTTATGGTGCAATATAGATCTGATTCTACAGCTTCTGTCTGAGCCAAAATGGTATGTGTTCATATGTCATTATAAAAAACAATCTTATTAATATGCATGACGTCTTTATTTCCTACATGAATATTTAACAGGGAAAGGGTTAAGCAATAATATGTATACAAGTGCATTGACAGATACTTTGATTTTTAAAAAGAAGGTAAGTTAACGCAAGAGAGACAACCCTGCAAGTCCAACGGATTGTCATTTACGAGAGTTATCTTTCATGGTTTTTTTTTCAACACAAGTACATAAGAATGGCCATCTTCGACTTGAACCAGTTTAGAGTTGGACTCATTATACCACATTAGCTGACTGACCGATATTATACAAAATTATTCAGTCACTTCATGAGAATAAATGCACCATATGAATTTTTTCCCGTTTTGAAAACAGTGTAGACCAAGATCAGCCTCAGTCTCATATACATGTATACGATGTCTAGTTAACTCTTAATATTTTACCGTATACGCATTTTAAATGCTAAATAATGCATAGCCTGATGAGAGGGTTCCTCTGGGAACGCTTCTATATGAGTCTATACTGTTTGCATGGGGCATAGGTGACTGGTTTCCCACACTGGAAAGGTTGAAAGCAGATGATTATTTATGCCGAATGAAAGGAATGGGAAAGGTTCCTTTGAGAGCTTTTTTAACACTTTCGTCCTGCATTAAGTTGCTAAGTAATTTCGGTCTGCTAATATAACCATCTGCTTTAGGTTTCATATTGGAGTGTTGGTCAGTTTCATTTCAAAGATGAAATAGATTGTCAAACAATTTGGATCGTTATAAGAAACCATGTTACACGAAGTCACATCCTGATCCAATCTGTGGTCTTCAAGAATTACTCTATGGCAATGCAAAAGGTTATATTTAGTGTTTGTGGAAGCGAGTTTTACTTTATATATCGTTGAACTGTGTACACTGTATTTGTGTTTGTTATTGTCCAGTGATTGCGATGTGAAGAAATGCAAACGATATACAGTAGAACCTTTCCTAAGCAGTCATTCATTTATCGAACATAGGAGCGTTAAAAACAGGTGGTTGCCTAATGCAGGGTAAAAGTAATGCAGAAAGCTCCTATAGGAGCTTTCTGCATTACTTTTGACCTGCACTAAGCCACCACCTGCCGCACAGATTAATAGTTAGACCGCCCCCTGATGGCCGCTTAAGATAGTTTCTACTTTATTAGTATATAGTGAAGAGAATGTACAGAGAGGGAAGATTTTATCTATTAATATTCGAAAAGAATATTTGAATTTATATTTCGTACTTTATTTTATCTATGAGATAAAAGAGCTTGTGAATACAGCATAATTACATTAATGTTCACCTCTTTGTTTATGAACATGAATAAAGAAGTAACAATATATATGTGTTTTCGTTATTTATTGTTTTATGTAAACTGAAAAAGAATCCAAAAACTCCGTTGGTGGGTGACCGCCCTTTTTTACTGTTTATGTATGGCCATTGCCAGCTCAAGTTGAACCCGTACTGTCCATGGTTAACTCAAAATTAGTTTTTTACATTTTAGTGTGTTCGTTGTTAACTCAATCTATTTGTTTTAAGTTGGTGTATGTCTGTTGTTAACTCAAGATGACTTTCTACAGTTTAGGATATGTCCGTTGGTGTAGATCCGTTGTAAGAAAAAGAAGAAGAAGAAGAAGAAGAAGAAGAAGAAGAAGAAGGAGAAGAAGGAGAAGAAGAAATAATAAGAAGACATGGAGGACAGGGGGGTGAATGTTAACGAAAGAGTCGCAGAAGGGGACGCAGGAGGAGAAATGATCCCTCTGAAGTCGTAAAGATTACTTGAAAAGTAAAACAAAAACAAATGAGTTCTATGCATTTCGTCTAGGATTTTCTGCTGTTGACAGGATTATTGACTTTTGGTCTTACTGAAGTGTCTCGCCATGTGGTAAATAAATTGTACAACGTAATTATAAATCAATGCACAGTAATCTCACGGAAGATTTACAATATAGGAGGGATCAATGTATGGCTTAACGGGTATTACATGTTCAAGTGCGGTTTTAAATAAAGAACATCTTATAAAATGGCCATTTAATGCTGGAATGGAAATGAAATGGTTCATTATTGTCTAAAGGCAGCATACATAACCAGAATAACTTTGCTATTTAACTTTGAATGACAAATACGCTCGTATATAGGATTGAGTGTTCATTTACTATTAGATCCAAGATGGTCTTTTACTGTACATTTATGCATTCATGTAGCATTATAAGTACAGTTGAACTTCGGTATCTCGAACTCGGATAACTTGAACTTGGGGATAGCTCATTTAGTAAATATTGGGTCCATTCAAAATTTACTATAGAGAATTGTTCTAAAATATATCACTACGCATGATCTAGAAACACGTATTGTAGGTTATTGCAGGTCGAAAGTAATGTTGAAAGTTATCGAGCTCACAGCTTAATGCAGGTCTAAAGTATGCTAAAAGCTCCTGCAGGAGCTTTCAGCATTACTTTAGACCTGCATTACGCGGTGAACTTGAGAAAATGTTCAGACTGGAAATCGAAGGATTCGAACTTCGTGTTATCTCGAGGTAATTTTTATGGTCCTTTGTAGTTCGAGATATTGAAGTTCAGCTGTATACATGTATAAATGATTTTTTAGAGTCAATATTGCAACATGCATCTCAACACTTAAGGTTTATTAGTGAGACAATGCGTTGCAATTATTTAAGTTATAATTTATATGTCAGTGAATCTAAGGGATGCATGTATATATCATATAATCTAAAGCCTTGATTGTTTTACCAATATATCTAATTGTTTCAAATATGTTTCAAAGGAATCAAAGGAATTTTATTAAACACAACAAAGTATTGCATCGGGTTTTCCTAGAGGTAAAATCGGCTCAATATCTTAGACCCAGATGAATTATCAAAACCAAGCTTTCGAATGGATTCAGAGCTATGCAATGGTATCACATGTTCAACAGCAGCAGTTTAAAGGTTCATGACGACGTAGTTAACTAACTCTATGTAAAGAGAAAAAGACCCACCCACCCAACACTCAACACAAAACATCCTAACAAACTAATAAAGCATTTTTTTCATTGATATCTCTTACAACATTTTATTGAATTTTATGAAACCAGATTTCAAATAATTAACAATTATAAATAAAACTATAACGTTATGAAAAATTGAAAGGGCTATATAGAGAGAAAATCAATTATCAATGTTAACGTATTGTCAAAGCCTACATACGCTTATTATAATAACGATCCCCGTAGGTCTACCGTAACCGTTTATCCGATATTCATGACTTTACTCGCATTAACAAACAGTAACTCGGCGTCTCACCAGGATCCAAACTGTTTGATACTCTGACTGTGTTGTTGAAAAGAAATGCAAGATATATGAACAGTGACAGCCCCTACATTCGAAGCGTTTCAAAAATGAAAAAAAAATATATACAAAAAATGTGTTTATATGCTGAAAAGTAGTTTATATATAGTAAGAAAACCTATCAAACAAAAGTTAAAAATGACACGACATCCATGTGTTTGATATCGACGATCTCAATTTTATTCGTCGATGTTTCAGTTTTATTCGGGATGGGTTTTAGTTTCGTATCTGTTCGCGCTATTCTCGTCTCTCCGAAAAATATGCAAAACGCATTTGTTTATATGCTGAAAAGTAGTTTATAGTAAGAAAACCTATCAAATAAAGGTTAAAATGACACGACATCCATGTGTTTGATATCGACGATCTCAATTTTATTCGTCGATGTTTCAGTTTTATTTGGGTTGGGTTTTAGTTTCGTATCTGTTCGCGCTATTCTCGTCTCTCCGACCACTTCCGAGAAAAGCCGTAAACAATGGAGGGACCGGTTGATCATCGGCAAAACGCTGAAAATTTGAACGGAGAAAGACGGTTCTACTTTGTTGTAGAACAAAAATATAAATATGGATGAAATCGATTTATTTTGTATCACAAGGTCATGTATCACAAGGTCATTTTTCGATATAAGTTCAAATTGACAATATTCATAATAATGATAGAGCATAACAAATACCAAGTTTTATGATATCATATACTATAGGAGCCGTCTGGTCAGGGTCTGCTCTGTTTGCTAATGGAATTTGATAGATCTGCTTCTTCAGTTTCTAAAATGGCTATACTGCTCCACCTTTCACAAGTCAGTTTACCTATTTTGTCCATGAATATCAGTAGGTAGAACTTTGGACTGAATATAGAACAGGGAAAGGTAAATAGTTAACACTATTCAACTCAGAATGGTCAGAGTGAAATAACCCGCCACTTTAATTCAGTTGATAATTTGAAGTCCATTTTGTATGTAAGGGTAAAGTGACCCACCGCTTTAATTCAGTTGATAACAGTCCATTTGGTATGTAGGGGTAAAGTGACCCGCCAATTTAATTCAGTTGATAACAGTCCATTTTGTATGTAAGGGTAAAGTGACCCACCGCTTTAATTCAGTTGATAACAGTCCATTTGGTATGTAGGGGTAAAGTGACCTGTCACTTTCATTCAGTTGATAACAGTCCATTTGGTATGTAGGGGTAAAGTGACCTATCACTTTCATTCAGTTGGTAACAGTCCATTTGGTATGTAGGAGTTAACAGACCAGAATGATTTGCAATGGCAAACACTGCATACTTTGATCAGACAGACACTCCAGTGGTTATCTGATCTTCGTCTACAATGTTTGCAGTTTTCAGATAAATAAATTAGCACATTGCAAGTATTAACTTTGATTGTGTCAAGCTGTCAACATTGCTCAAGTATATACAATGTCAATATTGCTCAAGTATATACTAATAATCGAATAATAGTCGAATATTGTTTGTAGTATAATTTCAATAAACCTGACCAGTGTTCATTTTATTTTACATCTTCTTCTTTATTTCTAATCAGATTTTTACCAATTAGTGTTCTAAAAGCAAGCAGAGTGCATATTTGAAGCAGACGACAGTGTTAAAGCAATATCTTTTGGCGGTAAAACTGAACCAAAATATCTTGATAAACCTACAGAAGTGACAATTGATAAAAGTTGACAAGACCTATAGATACCACCGAGGAACATTAGTTGTAATTATTGACAAACGCTACTCCGATCATTTCTCCCTTTAAATTTTTGCACGCTTTGCACGCTAAGTAATTTTTCGTCTGCAACAATTGTCGTCTGCTTCAATTCTTAAAATAAACTTTCCCCCTTTTATTTTCAAAAATATGGTCAAAATGACAAACAGTTTGGATCCTGATGAGACGCCGCATTATGCGGCGTCTCATCTGGATCCAAACTGTTAGCATAGGTAATTAATTTTGCCGCTAGCGTGCAAAGAGTTAACATGCTGGGCAAATTCTCATCGTCAACACGCTTGCACAAGTCCTGTAACAAAAATAACCATTTTACACCTCATTTACGGAATTCTATCAAAACGTCAATCATTGATGGATCCTGATGAGAGACCATGTTATTCGGCGTCTCATTTTGACCCAACCCGTTTGCAAACGTTATCACGCTATTCCGCCCTTGCTGATTTAAGATTACTAGTGACTTTAGCACTGTGTGCGTTGGCAAGTGAAACTCTGGGTAGATATCATTTCGGATACACTGAAACGCCGCAAATCAAATAAAACGAAAATTTGATTTACTGTACATAGCACTTGTACGATTTGTTAAGAGGATTTGCGGTGTTGTAGTGTGGTCCTACCATTGTGTGATTAGCGAATCTCATAGGACTAAATCATGAGTACTTGAGTCCACTGAGGAGAGGGTATACAGTATGTAGTGATAATAAAATCTCAAGAAACAATTCAAATGGTGTAGATAAAAAGAGCTCTACGTTTGCACTCGTGCTATTCAACGAGTATAAAGTACTTTGGTGACGCAGTGGAATTCTAATTGAATCTACCGTTGATAACTTATGTATTATATATTCTACTGCATAACATATTCAACTTTACGCGTACCTCGCTCAACTAATGTGAACACTGTGAATGAAAAGGTGGAATATGCTACTGAAATCCAAATGTAATCTACGAACAGATGAAAAGGAAGAGTTACTTTGCCAAAAAATGGAATAGTGTTTGTTGGGATGGATCCTGTTTTTGAAGGTAGGTACATGTATGATATTTCATACGAGGCTCATATTGAACACGAGTTTTTGTACATGTACTTAACATCTTTTAACCCTTTCAACGCTTAATGTTTGTTTAAATGGACTATTCACAAAATCAAATAGGTCGAGCGTTCCATGAAATTCAAGGATATCTTTGAAAGAAAGGTTTAACATGAGAAACAGTGTAGACCCAGATGAGAGGGCTCCTCTAGGAGCCCTCTCATCTGGGTCTACACTGTTTGCAAAGAAAATTAGTGAGTCGTCTCTCAGACTGAGACAACTAAATTTCACACTCGATATATGAATTCTTGATATGAACAGTTTGGATCCTGATTAGAATGCGTCTGGTCACGGTTATCTGTTACTAACATCCGATATGTTCAGAACTTTCAGAAAATATCATTGACCAGTGTCAAACAGTGTGGATCCAGATCAGATGCTGACTTACTCGGCGTCTCATCTGGATCCAAACGGTTTGCAAATGTCAGGCATTCTTAGGATGAGATATGATAGTGTACTTTAATTGCTTAAACAATCAGACGACATTATTGTTGTAAAAGAAAAGTTGTTTAAGCTTTCATCTCATTGGCATGGCACATGTATACAATAACAATATGCAAACACGAACTTTAAGTACCTGTAGTAAATTAACATTGAGAAACTTTTAAGCAGTGGTTGCTTAATAAAGGAAAAAGGTCAAACAGAAGGCTCCTCTTGGAGCTCTGTGTGTGACTTTCACAACCCATGAAGCTACCACCATCTTTTACTCCATTGATATTCCTAATGTAGTCATCTGATCAGGGTCTACCCTGTTTACTAATGGAAACATATAGGTCATACTCTACGGTTTCTACTATGACAAATATTATCCTCTCTTCATACGACATTTTCAAAATTATTCGAATTGCTATTCATGATGTCATAATTTCTTACATTAATAATCACTGAATATTGGCTTAGAGACAGATGACACTTATATGAGTAAAGGCTTAGATACAGATGACACTTATATGAGTAAAGGCTTAGATACAGATGACACTTATATGAGTAAAGGCTACAGATGACACTTATATGAGTAAAGGCTTAGATACAGATGACACTTATATGAGTAAAGGCTAAGATACAGATGACACTTATATGAGTAAAGGCTTAGAGACGTATGACATTGATATGAGTGTTTGGATTAGCGAGGTTTTACTGTATATACACTGTATAATAGAACCTGTCTTAGGCGGACATAAAAATATGTCTAATTATTGGTCTGTAAGGCAGGTGACAGCTTAATGCAGAGTAAAGGTAATTCAGAAAGCTCCTATGGGAGCTTTCTGTACTACTTGTACCCTGCATTAACCCATTACCTCATAGGCTATTTTCAGACCAAACCAATTAGAATTAATTTACCGAAAAGGAGCATTAATTAGGGAAAAGGAAAAGTTTAGAATTTTGTAGTTTGAAACCATTGTGGTAAATAGAGCATTTGTTCCTATAGGAGCAAATGCTCTATTTATCACAATGGTTTCACAAAGTGACTGACAGAGTCGTCAAAAGTCGTCAATATGAGGGAAAGGGTTAAGAAACTACCTGCTTTTAAGACTCTTATGTTCAAATAATGTTTGACTGGTTAAGGAAGAGTCTACTGTTTACTCGTCTATCAATATTGAAAAATGAAAGATCGAACAGTTCAGACTCTGGTCACAGTGTTCCACCAGAATCCGTGTCTTCTGAGGGACCAGTGTCTGATAATTCCATTAATTATTTACTTGTATAATCCAAAACTGGCGTCAATGAATAGAGGGTGGGCGGACCGGTCATTAGCAAACAGTGATGGCAGGGTCCTCGCTTGTTGCAGTAACATCCAAAACCAATATACAATGTAATTGCTGCTGATGACAGAGTAGCACGCAGTGCAGATCACAACCTGATCACATCCAGATTGTCCAGATTACTCAGCGAATGGCCTGGGCAAAAACATGATCAATTTTATATTGAAAGCCGATAAGAATTATTCCAACATTCATATCTACATATAGCTTTTTAAACCTCTTGACGCCTTTGCAAACAGAATAGACCCAGATCAGACGGCTCCTGTACATGTAGGAGCAGTCGCATCAGGATATGCTCTATTTGATTATGGAATAATATAAATGTTTCTACCATAGTCAGAACGACCTGTATCCATCTGTCGTTATAAACAACAACTAACTGATAACAACGATGCCATTTCTTACATGAATATGCATAAAGTAAAAAAAATGAAAGTACAGTAGCACCTATTTAAAGAGACCATATAATGAATAAACAATAGTGTCTTTAAAAGCAAGTTGCTAACTAATACAGCACGAATGTAATTTACAGATAGTTTGTCTGTATTAAGTTTTACTTGCATAACAGACCCAGAATTAGACCATTGCTTGTTCGTCGCTTTAGCCTATAGAAGTTTAACTGTATTTTAACTGTAGTACTCTGTTCAAATTGTCGTCTAACCTTTTTCTTGTATGACACACTCTATGAATGCATTCTCTTCTAAATCTACATTCGTGTCAAACAGATTGGATTCAAATGAGATCGGATAGTGGGCATCTCGTTTCAAAATGTAGTTAAACCTTCATATACATGTAGCTACACTGTAATGAATAGACATAGAGAATTATATATTATAAACATAGTTAGTCGTTTAATGCAGGACGAAGGTAATACAGAAAACTCCGAGAGGGGCTTTTTGCATAACTTTCATCCTGTATTAAGCTACCCTCCTGCTTAAAAACATATATATTGATGGTTGTATTGTATTGTTACCCCCTGGCGTTTTAAGCATCTGGAAGATCTGTCGAAACTTACCTCCTCGGGTACCAGCCCTTGTCAATCACTCCAAAGCAGAGAATGTCCCAAGTGTTTATTCTGCACTTCAAATTCTTCACAGGATACCATTTTGAAGTATTTTTGTTTTAAAGCTTTAACATGCTAACCCCCTGACGCATCTGATCTTTTTGTAGACACATATGACACAGACGTTTTGTAGACACGTCTGATACAGTACAAATCTTAAGAGATTCTTCAGTGTCACTGGGTTACAACTGGAATTGTCACCTTATAAGCGTTGTCAGTGCCAGATACAGATGTGCGTGTAAGAACATATCATGTTCGCTCTTTCCCTATCAATGTACACATCTCTGATTACATATATAAATAAATTGAATCCAGATTATCAGGATTAAAACTGTTAACCCATTTGCTCCCACGATCCCATATATGGGACGCAGGCAAACAGTGCAGACTCTGATCAGACGCCGCATAATGCGGTGTCTGATCAGAGTCTACACTGTTTGCTGATAGGAATTTCAATATAAAACAAAACGAAATTGAAAATTTAGGCCAAGCACCCATTAGATAAAAAAAAATGGACTAAACCAATATATAAGCATGGAAGAATCCACTTGGAGCAAATGGGTTAATATGGTAATGGTTTTGGAAGGAAATAGGAGGAAATTAAACACATGAAAATTGTAGCTGACGACAATATTTAGCAGCCAAAAAGGCTATGCGCACTTTTTCATTTGTCCTATGTGAAGTATTTGTCTAAAAATGAATTTACAGTCAATCTTAACATAAGAGTCACTATACATTTGTAAATATATACATCTTAGCTTAACCCTCACCCTACTGTCACTTTGATATATGCACACATTCTGATTAGCTACATTATATTTTCTTCCGATTCGTTTCAAGCTCTTGCGAAATTATTTAACAATTATCACCAAAGCCTTTGTAAATGCCATTCTATATTGCGATTCACATGATAAGGGAGAACTCGGTCATGTCCATACATTACAATATAAATAGGACCAGAATACTCAAGAAATCGTTCTTCGGAATGAATTCATGGTATGACCTAGATGTACTTACCCACAAAAGGGGCACAAAGTCGTTATTTCTCCGCCGAAACCAATGTTGTGACCACTCTTTAAATTTGTCTCTTCGAAACCCTATGTTATGATCATTCTTTAAAATCGTCTCGAAGTTAACCCTTTCCCTCATATAAACGTGTTTTCACGCATTTGCAAGACCCAGATCAGATGGCTCCTAGAGGAGCCATCTGATCAGGGTCTGCTCTGTTTGCTAGTTGAATTTGAATAGTTCTGTTTCTTTGCTTTCTAAAATGCCTACAATGTTCCACCTTCCAGGTTTCATTTTAACTATTTTGTCCTTGAATATTCAGTTGGTAATGAAATTTGGAATAAATATAGAACAGGGAAAGGGTTAAAGGTGTTATTCTCCGGAAAAGGTTTTTCATTTATCTAAGGCTTGTCTTAGATCAGGTTTGAGTTGCTTCCGTACGTCTGGTGACATCTGAGCAGAGCTTTGAAACAGTGCAGATCTTTATTAGACTCAGATGAGTGAGAAATCGAGTAACTCGGCGTCTCATCATGCTCCAAGTTGCTAGACACACACGGCCAGACGTACATATTTCTAAAGTTTTGACGTATCGAAAGTAAGTAACTGATACATGTTGAGCGGACATCTTTGTACGACAGGATGTTTAACCCATTCCCTCATAGGCGATTTTGAGACACAACCTCTTTGTATAAATCTACCAAAATGAGCATTAACTAGAGAAAAGGAAATATTTTAGAATTTTGTAGTTTGAAACCATTGTGATAAATAGAGCATTTGCTCCTATAGGAGCAAATGCTCTATTTATCACAATGGTTTCACAAAGTGACTATTACAGTGTCGTCAAAAGTCGTCAATATGAGGGAATGGGTTAATTAATCTCAGTATAATTACCCCTTTCTTTAACCCTTTCCCTGTTCTATGTTTATTTCATTTTTCAGTACCTACTGCATATTCATGGTCAAAATAGTTATAATGAAATATGGAAGGTGGAACATTGTAGTCATTTTAGAAAGTAAAGACACAGATATTTCAAATTCTATAGGCAAACAGAGTAGACCCTGATCAGACGGCTCCTCTAGGAGCCGTCTGATCTGGGTCTTCTCTGTTTGCAAATGCGTGAAAACACGTTTATATGAGGGAAAGGGTTAACCCTTTACTCCATAAATATTCATGTTAGAAATGACGGCATCATTAATATTAATTAGAATAAATATTAAAATAGTATATTAACACATGAATATTTTTGTGAAAGTAGGAACTGTAGAAACAGATCTATTTTATTCCATGAGCAAACAGAGCAGACCCTAATCAGATGGCTTCTACAGGAGCCATCTGATCTGGATCGACTCTGTTTGCAAAGGCGTAGAAAAGCGTATTAATGGAGGAAAGGGTTAATATTTATAAACGTGTTTCTACGCATGTTCAAACAGAGTAGAGCCAGATCATACGGCTACTATAGGAACCGTCTGATCAGGGTCTTCTCTGTTTGCTAGTGGAATTTTGAAAGATCTGTCTCGTTTCTTTCTAAAATAACTACAATGTTCCACCTTCCATATTTCATTATAACCACTTTGTCCATGAATATTCAGTATGTATTGACATTTGGGATAGACATAGAACGTGGAAAGGGTTATACAAGGCGACACACATTCAATGTTCCCAGGACAACGGTGATAATAAAATATCAATTAATAACAGATTATGATTTCAAGATTTATTTTGTTACCAAAAGTAAATATACATTCGTTTTATATTGACTAAAAAGAACAAAAACATTTGCTATGACGTACATCAGAATATATTTATCTCCCGTTGCCATTCAGAGTTCTTTCCCTTTATAGAGAAGAGATTAGATATGCAATGTTTGATTGAGAAGTAATGAGATTACGTAGTTCATTCATACAACTAAATTCACTGTGTAAATAAGTACCTATACGATATCGATACACTGTATAAGCTGGTTACGTTTATGGTGCCAACTGGTTGTACAGACAGCGAAAGCTCTCCTTACCGTACTGTAAAACTTGACGTCCGCTGAAATTCTGATTTGTAGTAATGCGTATTTATTTCCAATTCCTCCAAGTTTTGATAAACTATTGAACGAGAATCAAATAGCGTAGATCCTGATGAGACGCCGAGTAATTCACCGTCTCATTTGGATCCAAGATGTTTGCAAATAATGCACCAGTCAAGTTGAGCTTAACATTATATGGGTTGAAACTAAGTTTAATTGTCGGTCTTAGGGTAGGTGATAGGTTACAATGTAATGCAGGGTGAAAGTATTCTAGAACTTTTATCATTACATGTACATGTACAAATGTACATTCATTGTGTATTAACTCTTTACTCCTAATCCATCAATAGGGCCTATGCATTTAAGACATAATTACATCATGGATATCAACTGGATAAATTTCCACATGTGTACATGGTCACAGGTGTTTTTTGCCATGGCAGAAATAATAAGACCTACTTTATCCAATAAGCAATCAGGGCAGATGCAGATCAGAGGGCTCCTACAAGAACCATTCGCCCATTGCCTCACCCATGCTTTATTTGAACTTTTTACACCCAGTAAGTGCGTCAGTTTCAACTCTAGCAACAAAATTTAGTCAGGGTCCATGCTTATAAAGCTTTTAGTTGAGTCTGAGTTTCGTTCTCAAGCTTTTGATTGGTCAGATTTGAGTTCCCAAGCTTTTAATTGGTCAGAGGCTCAAATCTGACCAATCAAAAGCTTGAGAACGTACTCAGACTCAACTAAAAATTTTATAAGCATGGACCCAGTTTTATGATTTGTTCAACGCGATAAGGGTTTAGCATGTAGATCCAGAAAGTAAGTTATAAAAGGATATTAATCGTTTCCTTCATATAAACACTCTTTTCACGAATTTTCAAACAGAGCAGACCCTACAGGCTCCTACAGCTCTGCTAGCTGTTGACAAGGTATAGATCTGATTATACAAAATTCCTCGAAAGGTACATTATAAAAACTTCAGCTAATAAATATTCATGATGTCATAATTTCTGACATGGATATTGAAGAGGAAAAGGGTTAATTGAGTGTCGTATTTTTAAATGTTTTTGACCCCCCCCCCAACGATTACAGGATTATACAGTCATTAATGCCATATTCAATGTATTAGAACGCGACTCACGATTCCTTGGGCCATGTGAATATACGGAAACTACATATTTATACCCGACAAACATTTCATCAGACATCCCATGGAGTTCGTACTGTAACCTCCTTACAAACCAGAATTTTAGTAAAGCAGAGTTTAGATGTTATAGACCGGTGCTTGCTTGGTGTTGGGTGAAAGTTTACAGAAAGCTTCTTTAAGAACTTTTTACATAAGTTTCACAAACAACTGCCACCTGTACTCGAATCGTAATTATACTAATTTAAAAGTCGTATTTAAAGAGGGTTTTCTGTTTGTTTTAAAACGCGCCTTCGTCTTGCGTTCGACCCAACCTAGTTAAATATATCGTGCATAATCATTCTCAAGCATCTGATTGGTCAGAATTTGAACTTGCTAAAAATATAGCCAATCAGATACTGGGGAACGAACTCGGACTCAGACTCAGAAGTTTAATAACCGTGGATCCAGATTTTATTACCACATAGCAATTATCAAAGTATTAGGCCAGAAACACGTAGGCAAAAATTGTAGACTAAGATAAAACAACTCATTAGGAGTCGTTTGGTCAAAGTCCTCACTTTTTGCTAAAACGTCAGTCAAATTAAAAAGGACATGTCAGTATGTTTGACCCAGCAGCCACATGTAAAACTCCTGATTGCGTTTGTACATGCATTTCCTCACTTGAAATATTTCATTTCAACGTTATCTATGTTTGTGTAGACTGTCCACGTTCTTTAACCTGTTACCCTATGAATACGCCGCTTTGGCTAACAGAGTCCATGTAGACCTAGATAAAACATTTGTGTAGGAGCCCTCTGAACATGGTCTGTTCTTTTTTATCATTGGATAATATAGATCCGATTCTACAGTTCCTTCCATGGTCAAAACAGTTAATATGCCTTTACAGTGAAGCTCACTTATAACGAACTTGGATATAATGAAATACTGCTTATAACAAAATAGAATTTATTCCCTCTCTCTGAATACATAATTATAGTAAAACCGACCTGATATAACGAAATTTGGATATAACGGAAGAAATGAGAGGGTCCCGAGGACTTCGTTATAAGTGAGCTTCACTATACATGTTTTATTCAGATTTGTATTCATGATGTCATTATTTCTCACACGAATATTCATGAAGTAAATGGTTGAAATACTCTAGTTTTTCAGTTGTTTACAAGTTTATCTCCTTTCTGTTGTAGGCTAATCAAACTGGACAATATAAAGCATGACGTCATAGGACTGCTGTCGTCATCATGCCGGCATTCGCTCATGTCAGTTATAATTCTGCGCGGATACAGAGGGCGTATCGGATTAATAATATAGAGACAATGAAACTACAACACAGTGTCCAGCTATTAGAGAAAGAACGAATGCATCGACAGCGGCTGACCAATCAGGACATTCGACTTATCTCTCTGACCTTGGACTATATACAAACTAGTAGTGGACACAGCCAAGAGGGTCTTGCTCCAGACGAGGAACCAGGTCAGAAACTTGAACAGGATGAAGGCCCCTGCTTTCTTTATGGTGAACGTATAGTGAGTCGAAAGAAACGCAGAACAATAAGACCACAGTCTGCCCTGGATAAAGGATCTTTACGGACAAATAGTGAAACCGCATCAACAATTTCAGGATCTGACTTTACTCCGCGCCCACAAAGTAGTCCCGCGCGGCACCACAATTCTACATTTGTGACACATATTCGAGATCGAGATGACCAATCCCAGTATGGATCAGAGTCTGAATATTCGAAAAGTGGTGCTTCAACACCTCGATTTAAACCCGCTTGGATTAACGCGCCTGCATCCGACGTAACAAAGATATTACTCCGCGCTAACAATAATAATCAGAAACGACGGACTTCTATTTTTGATTCTTCTCAAGAGAGAGATGATCCATCACAAACCATGTCTAGAAATATGCGGATCAGATCCCAGTCAGCTGCAAACAAGTTAAATTCCATGAGCGCCTCGGATGATCGGCCGTTCCAATCAGGTCGAGGTACCCGGATTACTGACCTACTTAACAAAGACAAGTCCGCCATGACAGCAGCTGAATGGAAATCCCATCTGAATAGGGCCCAGTCCGCCGGACCAGTTACTAGCTCTTTGCAGCGGAAGTCCATTCTAGAATCGAAAAAGGCGTGGAACAATTCACGAACAGGTGCCATCCAAACCAAAGTCAAGAAATTCCTGTCAGAGGAATCTTAGTTTCAAACAAAGCAGGTTCTAGTCGTGCGATTCTAGTCCCCAAAATTCTGCTTCTTGAACCCTTTACTCCAGACTAAGGAAGACCAGGCAGTTCCTGTACAAGAATTGTCTGTTCAGGATATGCTCTGTTTCCTAACATGCTACATGTCTTATTTAGCAAAAAACCCTGTAATATACGTTTAGAACAAAGATCAGATTAATTAATATTGAGTATACATGGAGTAAATAGTTAAATATCCTACAGTTCGCTGTCAGATGTGGGGTTCATGGAGTTTCTATGGCGACACGTGGGACAGGGTCGTCTCTGAAGAGAGTGTGTGTTTGACGTTGGTCGGTACAGGTGAACCATGCATCTGAAAAGAATCGAGAACATCGCTAGAATAAAGTCACACTTAACTCAGAGCAATAGATGAATAATAAAATCATCATTAATTTTCTTCATCAACCCTATGTTGTTGGCACTCTTGAGGGGTCTCCATGAGACGACTCTAAAGGGTGATTACAATAAGGGAGTTGGTAGAAATAAAGGAGATGCACCACAATGTTTCACATTCCATATTTCATTATAACGTTTTTGTTCATGACTATTCAGTACGTATTGAACTTTGGAATAAACATAGAGCAGGGAAAGGTTAAAAACATAAAATACACTTATGTTCTAGTATCTGCAAGATACACATGTATGCAGTAAAATTAAGTGTAGATTTCATACTTCCACAATGAGAAGCATATTTACCATAATCCTTTACCTGATAGAGACGACTCTACAAGAGTAGACCTTGACCAGACAGCCCCTGTAGGAGCCGTTTGATCACGATCTACTGCGTTTGCCTATTTACTAATAGAAAAAGAATTATTTTTCTACAGTTTCTACCATGGTAAACAATACTTTGTTCATGTGTCATACATTATATATACATGTATTAAGTAAATGGATGCTCATTAATGGCATTATTTCTTAATGATTATATATCAGGTAGAGAGTTGAGAATAGTTGATACATTATTACTATTTCATGTGTTCCGTTTCATGTGACACATTTACTGTAGAATGTTGTATGTGGGAGGGCCGTAACTAATATTGGTCGACCTTGTAGCCCGACCCTTTTTTCATGAAATGATATATGAAATAAAATGACGTTTATACAAGGAGCTGCGCCTGAACATGTTTCAATTTACGCATCTTATCTGAGCCTAAAGTAAAAGCAGCCTGTTGAAATAACTAACCCTAACCAATCTGTATTAACTATAGAGTCCAGATAATACAGTAAAACCCCGCTAATGCGACCACCTAAAAGAGGTATAAGTATGGGTGCTAGAGGCAGGTGGTAGCTTTATGCAGGACAAAAGTAATACAGAAAGCTCCTAGAGGAGCTTTCTGCATTACCTTTTGTCCTGCTTTAAGCAACCACCTGCTTATAAAGACATACATGTTTAATCATTAAGTGATCGCATTAGAGGGGTTTTACAGTATAAAAGGTGCCTGAATAGACAAACAGCTGATGGTGATTACAGGGTTCTTGCAGGAGTTCTCTAACATTGGCCAATACTGTTTGCAATTTCCTGTACACTGGTCTCTGTTTGTGATGGTGATTGCAGGGTTCTTGCAGGAGTTCTCTAACATTGGCCAATACTGTCTGCAATTTCCTGTACACTGGTTTCTGTTTGTGATGGTGATTGCAGGGTTCTTGCAGGAGTTCTCTAACATTGGCCAATACTGTCTGCAATTTCCTGTACACTGGTTTCTGTTTGTGATGGTGATTGCAGGGTTCTTGCAGGAGTTCTCTAACATTGGCCAATACTGTCTGCAATTTCCTGTACACTGGTTTCTGTTTGTGATGGTGATTGCAGGGTTCTTGCAGGAGTTCTCTAACATTGGCCAATACTGTCTGCAATTTCCTGTACACTGGTTTCTGTTTGTGATGGTGATTGCAGGGTTCTTGCAGGAGTTCTCTAACATTGGCCAATACTGTCTGCAATTTCCTGTACACTGGTTTCTGTTTGTGATGGTGATTGCAGGGTTCTTGCAGGAGTTCTCTAACATTGGCCAATACTGTCTGCAATTTCCTGTACACTGGTTTCTGTTTGTGATGGTGATTGCAGGGTTCTTGCAGGAGTTCTCTAACATTGGCCAATACTGTCTGCAATTTCCTGTACACTCATTTCTGTTTGCAGTTTCCTGTGCACCCGTTTGTCATATTCAAGGGATAAGGTTGCCACAGTTACATTTGAAAGGCACATGGACATTGGCAACCATGTAGATCTATAGCAATGGCCGTTTTTGGAATGTCAATATCTATTCTTGAGTCTTTGTAATAATGTGTAAACGTCTGACGGTCCTTTTTCATAGTTGTACGTAGGGGAAATATAGGACCAAAGTGTTATAGGATTAATAAATGCCATGATTTTATTAAACAATACAAATTGTCAAAGTAAATAGATTAGTTAATACATTGTAATCCCTCAAAAGCGACCACTTCATAGGCAAGTAATTTTCATTCTGCATTACATTCTGCATTAATCTACCGCCTGTGTTCATGACCCTGTCTTCATAATCGTATTATGGTCGTACAGTAAATTCACTCTACACTGAACGTCCAATGTAGTATAAATATATTTTTTTGAGACAGGTGGCAGTTTAACCCATTCCCTCATATTGACGACTTTTGACGACTCTGTAAAAGTCACTTTGTGAAACCATTGTGATAAATAGAGCATTTGCTCCTATAGGAGCAAATGCTCTATTTATCACTATGGTTTCAGTCTACAAAATTCTAACATTTTCCTTTTCTCTAGTTAATGCTCCTTTTCGGTAGATTTATTCAAAGAGGTTGTATTTCTAAAAATAGCCTATGAGGTAATGGGTTAAAGCAAGGTGGAAGTCATGTAGAAGGCTCCTCTAGGAGCGATCTGCATGACTTTTGTCCTGCATTAAGCAGTCATCTGCCTAAAAGTATCTAAATTCTTCTCTACTAGGATTCACTGGTTTCGAGGGGTTTTTACTATACTGTAGAGCCTGTCTTAAGCGACCATTCATTTAGGGAACACATGAGTCCTAAAAAGCAGATGGTGGGTTAATGCAGGATAAAGGCAATGCAGAAAGCCCTAAGACCTGCATTTAGCTACCACCTTAAGGCAGGTCTTACTGTACCTCTATTGGTGTTCGCATCAGAAGGTCCTACTGTATTTTGACGAAAATACAGTAAAACCTCTCTATAACGACCACTAAATTGTGTTAATTAGTTGGTATTTTGGGCAGGTGGTTGCTTAAAGCAAGGTGAAAGTAAAACAGAACGCTCTTATAGGAGCGTTCTGTTTCACTTTCACCTTGCTTTAAGCATCCACCTGCCTTTAACACAAAATACTTGATGTAATTTAGTGGTCGTTATGGAGAGGTTTTACTGTATATAGGTTCGTTTGAATGCAGAATGTTTTCGACGATATGCCGTGATACATGCATCTGATGGTATTTGAATAAAATATGTTCTGTTCTATGGAAAAAAATGGACTACTTTCAATTCGATCAAACGTTTGAGAAAATATTGACTGGGTGTCAAACAGCTTGGATCCTGATCAAATGTTCAATTTCTCGGCGTGTCATCTTGGTCCGAGCTGTTTGTAAATGCGAGTCCAGTGGCGGGATAGCGGGATAAGGGCTAAACTTGTCAGATGTGTGTCAGGTACGATATATGAGACTCTCTTTTCCCCCGTACATTGCTATAATGTGCCTAAATATGGATAATTATCACTGTTTGAAATGTCATCAGCGAGCTAACCTCATTTAGTGTCAAAAATATTAAATTTCGCTTCAATAGCATATGAGAGTAGTAGTGCTGAGTTATATTGACCTGGCGTCAACAAACGTCTACAAAGAGTGTTACTTTTCAGAAAAACCAATATTTTCCTCATTAGTATGGATATGGCGAGTTTACCCCACCCGTTCCTGAATATCTTATTCACGTAAAACGTGATGACTTTATGAATACAGTATAACCTCTCTATAACGGACACTAAATTACATCAAGTATTTTGTGTTAAAGGCAGGTGAGTGCTTAAAGCAAGGTGAAAGTAAAACAGAACGCTCCTATAGGAGCGTTCTGTTTTACTTTCAACTTGCTTTAAACAGCCCCTGTCCTAAATACCAACTAATTAACACAACTTAGTGGTCGTTATAGAGAGGATTTACTGTACATGCATTTATTACTTAAATAGCTTAATTCTTATAATCGTATTATGGTCGTAAAAAGGGAAAGTTTTATCACGGCACAAACCGTGGAATCTGATCTGTATTAATTATTTAGCGAACACAGCCGATCATTCAACCCTTTATTACAAAAAGACGCCTTTCCCGATTTTGCACAGAGTAGACCCGGGTCACATGGCTCCGTCTGATCTGGGTCTACTCTGTTTGCTAAAGTGTTAAAATGCGTCTTTATGGAGTAAAGAATAAGAGATAAAATAAAAGATAAAATAGAAAATGAAAGATGTCATGTTATCTGTAGGTGTGGTCTCATTTTTAAGTTGCCAAGTGTATGTATTACAATGCACACATGCATTCTCACTCAAGCTTATACCCTAAGTATTAACGCTTACCTCAATATGAAATCTCCTTAACCCTTTCGGTGCCAAAATTCTAATTGTCGTCTGTTAAATCATTCAGTACAATAAGGACATGAGCTAAATAAATGCAAATTTCAAAGGAATAAAGCACATATATAGAAATAAAGAGATTGAGACAAAAAGTGAAGTCCCTGATCAGACGCCGCCTCTGATCTGGGACTGCACTATTTGTCGTGGTGCATTTATGCGACATTGGCGGTGAAAGGGTTAAATTTGGACCTGGTGCATAATTTGTCTACAGTGGACTCGAACAAGGTTTTGCCGAGTGTCTAAACAGTGTGGATTCTGATGAGAACACCGATTTACTCGGCGTCTCATCTGGGTCCAAGCTGTTTGCAAATAAATGACAGTCGGACCGGGTATATCTGGATAAGGGTTAAATTTAATACCAGAACTTTTGAAGGATTTTCATTTTAATCTGAAAGATTACATTGATTGTCGTCAGAACCTTGACCCAGTTTTGCCAAAATTAAGACTCGTCTGTAATCAAATGATTAGGTTTCAAGTAGGTGTCGGTTTTGCATGTAAGTGGCGCCTGAAAACTTGTGATCCTCAGAAATGCAGTTTAGGGTTAGAATCAGAGAATATAGTAGATTCTCTATAGAGCGACCACTTAGTGAGTACATAACGGGATCTGTTAGCGCAGGTGGTTGTCTAACTCTTTCCCTCATATTAACGCATTTTAACTCATTTGCAAACACAGTAGACACAGATCAGGCAGCTCCTGAAGGAGCTCTCTGGTCAAGGTCTTCTCTGTTTGTTTGTTGAATTATGTAGATCCGATTTTACAGGTTTTTCTCTAAGTTAAAAATTCACCCGACACTATAGCATAATAAAAATTAAGTTGATGATATTCATGAATCATGCATACATTTTCATTAGGGAAATGGTTAACCCATTCCCTCATAGGCTATTTCTAGAACCAACCACTTTGAATCGATCTACCGAAAAGGAGCATTAACTAGAGAAAAGGATTTTTTTTAGAATTTTGTAGTTTGAAACCGTTGTGATAAATAGAGCATTTGCTCCTATAGGAGCAAATGCTCTATTTATCACAATGGTTTCAACCGGTGATATTTACAGAGGCGTAGAAAGTCGTATTTATTGAGGAAAGGGTTAATACAAAAACAAAGTAATACAGAAAGCAACTGAGGTAGCTAACAATGTAGAACCAGAGCATAGGGACCTAGGGTTCCTAGTATGTTATTCAAAATCCTCTCGCAAACTATTATATATGTAACCTCTCATACTGGATAGATTGAACAGATCATTCCATTTTGAAAGTTCATCATTCAAAGAGATCATTAACAAACACAGTATGCAAATAGCAATTTTGAATGAAAAAATGATTACAGCTCTGCGTGAGTTGATATTGATTACATGAGCACAAACAGTTCAAATCCTCACTTGAGAGTCAGTTGGCGTATGCACAGCATGACATCTACTCCACGTCTAAATCATTACTTTTTCTTATAATTATTTCACAGCACTATCAGTAGTCCCATACAGGATAATCCCTGAATTGAAACTCTCTACGATCAGTAGTCCCATACAGTATTATCCCTGACACAATCTGTACTAACAGTGTCGCATACAGTATAACCCCTAACGAGACACAATCTGTACTATCAGTGGCCATACAGTATAACCCCTGACGAGACACAATCTGTACTATCAGTGGCCATACAGTATAACCCCTGACGAGACACAATCTGTACTATCAGTGTCGCATATAGTATAACCCCTGACGAGACACAATCTGTACTATCAGTGTCGCATACAGAATACTCCCTGACGAGACACAATCTGTACTACAGTATCAGTGTCGCATACAGTATAACCCCTGACGAGACACTCTCTGTACTATCAGTGTCGCATACAGTATAACCCCTGACGAGACACTCTCTACTATCAGTGTCGCATATAGTATAACCCCTGACGAGACACAATATGTACTATCAGTGTCGCATACAGTATAACACCATGACGAGACACAATCTGTACTATCAGTGGCCATACAGTATAACCCCTGACGAGACACTCTACTATCAGTAGTCCCGTACAGTATTAACCCTGACACAATCTGTACTATCAGTGACCTATACAGTAGAAACCTAACGAGACACACGCTCTACTATTGGTGACCCGTACAGTATAAACCCTAACGAGGCACAATCTCTACTCTCAGTGACCCATACAGTAGAAGCCCTAACGAGGCACAATCTCTACTCGCAGTGACCCATATAGTATAAACCATAACGAGGCACAATCTCTACTCTCAGTGACCCGTACAGTATTAACACTGAGGAGACACAATCTTTACTGTGTGTGATCCATACAGTATAAATCCTGTTTCTATAACGACAACTCGAAAGAAATATAATTCTGGACAGGAAGCTTAATATAGAACGAAAGTTATGCAGAAAGCTCTGTATAATGTATCGATCACAAATTGTACAGAAAATGGAAGTGTGTGACTGGGTTGCGTGAAAAATGTAATCATATTTTTCACACCTGGAATGAATGTGATCAAATTCTTCACAAAGGGGATATAGGAAAATGAAATCCTACACAGCTCATGTCGGAGCTTTCTTCATTACTACCGTTAAAAATGCATTCACCATTACCCTCATATAAACGTGTCTTTACGCATTTGCAAACAGAATAGACCCAGATCTATTTCCTCAGTTTCCTCTTTCCCCGCTATAGGCAAAACCGTGATGAAATGGCAAACAGTTTGGATCCAAATAAGACGCTGGGTATCTCGGTGTCTCATCAGGATCCAAACTGTTTGACACTTTGACTTTTTAAAAAAAAAAGAAAAAAAAAAAGAAGAATTTTGAAGACAACTCCAACTTAAAACAAGAAGCAGACGGTAATCTTAACAGACGAAATCTATTATTAACCCTTTCCCTGTTCTATGTTTATTTCAAATTTCAATACCTACTGAATATTCCTGGACAAAATAGTTATAAAGAAATATGGAAGATGGAACAATGTAGGCATCTTAGAAAGCAAAGAAACAGATATATCAAATTATAGTAGCAAACAGAGCAGACCCTGATCAGACGGCTCCTCTAGGAGCCGTCTGATCTGGGTCTACTCTGTTTGCAAATTCGTGAAAACACGTTTATATGAGGGAAAGGGTTAATATTTCGATTAATCATGTCTTTGATCGATTGTCGAACAGATATGGTGATAATAAATGGACTGGATATCAATAATTTGTCAATTATCTACACTGTAAAACATGATGTTTGTCTGCCTTATCAAAAGACATAAAAAAACTAACAGTGTTTTGAATACACTCGTCTCGTGACAACACGACTCGCCCTGTGACTTTAACAACCGCCTGATTATTTGATGATTAACCCATTCCCTCATATTTGACGTATTTTGACTCTTCTGTAAAATTCACTTTCTGAAACCATTTTGATAAATAGAGCATTTGCTCCTATAGGAGCAAATGCTCTATTTATCACAATGGTTTCAAACTACAAAATTCTAAAATGTTCTTTTCTCTAGTTAATGCTCTTTTTCGGTAGATTTATTCAAAGAGGTTGGATCTAAAAATAGCCTATGAGGAAATGGGTTAAGCATAAAATTATATACGGATTGATTAATGATTATATGGATGAAAGTTTTTAGGGCAAATTATAGCAAATATATGTAGGAATTTACAGTAAAAACCCATATAAACCGAAACTTTTAACATAGAATAATTTATGTCTTTATAGTCTGCTTTGGTGAGCATCGGAGAGAAAACTTCTTAGTAACTGTCTATCTGACGTTCTCCCTGTATTAAGGTGTCACATGTCTTAACTCATTATCTCATAAGCTAGTTTTAGATCCAACCACTTTAAATACATCTACCGAAAAGGAGCATTTACTAGAGAAAAGGAAAATTTTAGAATTTTATAGTTTGAATCCATTGTGATAAATAGAGCATTTGTTCCTATAGGAGCAAATGCTCTATTTATCACAATGGTTTCAACAGGTGCCCTTTGCATAGGCGTTAAAAGGCGTCAATATGAGGGATTGGGTTAATGATCGGTATTGATACTAATTAGAACTTCCGGTTTAGAGCGGGTTGACCGTATATGACAGTATGATAAAACAAATGGATAATGCCAATTATGAAAATATGTGGTCTTACAGAGGTGGCTTATCTAGTTTTGATACACCTTCTTTTTATCGATACATGCATTTTATTAGTCCATATTATTTGCACCAATACCAGTGTTTGTTTAACTAAACATCTGACTAATTAGATATGAAAAATTGATCTCATACTCAAGCAAAACAATTTATTTATCAAGGGACCAGGTAACAAGGTTATAAAACGTTTTGTTTGAGTCTGAGTTCGTTCTCAAGCATGCTCAAAATCTGACCAATCAGATACTTGAGAATGAATCCAGGATCAGGTTCTGAAGTTTTATAACTTCAGAGCATAGTCTATATCTGTGCGGTTTGCTCTACTTTCTGTTGACCGTGTTGAATGAAACATGGAGAAAATCATCCATGGTTGACTTATGGTTCACTGTGGACACATATTTAGAAAATATCTACTTCTGTTGAAGAGTATATTTGAACAGTAGGTTTATTTCATTGTACTCTATATCTGACAGTTGAATGCCACGAACAATTTGTTTTTATATGCTTTCATTGTCAAGTTTCTGTCTATTGTTTGGATCAATTTGCTCAGACTAAAGCAAATTACACACTTATTTTCAAAAATGTTTGTGCCCACAAATCCACATGGAACCCTATTATACCTATTCGACCTTAAACCCATTGAATGCGAGAAACGAATTTATTGGTTTTTGCAAACAGTGTAGACCCAGATCAGAGGGATCCCGAAGGAGCCATCTTCTCTGTTTGTCCTATAGAATCAACTAATACATTTAACCCATTACCCCATAGGCTAATTTTAGACCCAACCACTTTGAATAAATCTACCGAAAGGAGCATTAACTATAGAAAATGATAGTTTTAGAAGTGTGTAGTCTTGAAACCATTGTGATAAATAGAGCATTTGCTCCTATGGAGCAATGGTTTCACGATGTGAATTTTATAGAGGCGCAAACATGCGTCACTAGGGGGCAATGTGTTAAGACCTTTGTACTGAATGGACTGTTCGTTATACAATGATGGGCCATTCCACTCTGATAATTCAGCACTGAAAGCTTTAAGTACACTCTTGATGGGTTATGCATATTGTTGCAGATTGTGTAGATCAAGATGAGACGCTGGTTGATTCGCCGACTTATCAGGATACATGCGAATTGTATGTTTGTATTAAACGATACCAAAGTATGTGTTTAGTTTCAAATCAGGTAATAGGTCAAGTTTGAAGAAAGTAAACATTTATGAACCAGGTTAAAGATTAAATTCAAGATAATTAACCCTTTCGCTGCCAATGCCGTATCTGTGATTACCTATACAAACAGTTTGGATCCAGATGAGACGTCGAGTAACTCGGCGTCTCATCAGGATCCAAACTGTTTGTTACTGTTACTATGTTTTTGAAACAAAAATGAAGAAAATCAAAAGAATGAAAATGTGTAGCAGACGACAAAGTTAGCAGACGACATAGTTTGGCAGCGAAATGGTTAAAGGAGCAATGATAACCACTATAGCAAATAGCTTTACCCCATTACCCCTTGGTTTACACTCTAAGCCCATTCTCAAGCATCTGTTTAAAGTAAAAACCCTCTAAACTGGGCGTTAATTGTAGTATAAATATCGGTCTTGGAGACAGGTGGCAGCTCAATGCAGAGTGGAAGTCATGCAGAAAGCTCCTCTAGGAGCTTTCTGCCTGACTTTCACTCTGCATTAAGCAGCCACCTGCCTAAAAGTATTACATTCTTCACTACTAGAATTCTGGTTCAGAGGGGGTTTACTACAATCAGATTTTGAGCTCACATCAACACAAATTATTCACAAAACTATTGAGATTCTCGAGAATGAACTCAGACTCAAGCAAACAATTTTAATAATGTTTGAGACTGATGGGATATTACAGTCTCACCATGGTACAAACTGGTTGAAACTACATTTGATTCTCGTTTTACGAAAACCAATCTTTCTGAATGTGAAACTGTTAAATAATAGGTAAACTGAAACCGCCATTATGAAGAAAACTCAAACAATTAAATGTACTTTTATACTGAGAAAACTTTTAATATCACAGTACAACCTGTCTTAAGCGTCCATTCAATTGATTGAATATAGGAGTCTTTGAAAGCAGGTGGTTGCTCATTGCTGGGCAAACATAATGCAGAAAGCTACAGTAGGAAGTTTCTGCATTACTTATCTGCATTAAGCTACCACCTGCCTTACTGACCCATAATTAGACCTCTTTGATGGCCGCTTAAGACAGGTTCCACTGTATATATATGAATTCAAATGAATAAAATGTTAACCCCTTTATAGACATGCTAATTGAACTCAAACAAAATTAAGTACTAGTACTTTTATATTGTGTAAACTTTTAGTCTGAGTATGAATTGAAATGATCAATTTCACGCTGACTACAATTTTAATTGTCGTCCACAAACATTGTCGTCTACTGCAATTCTCAGAGCCAACATTTTCATTTTTCTTAAACATGCATTCAGAGCCTAAAACATAGTTGGACCCCGATGAGGATCCGAGTTACTCGGCGTCTCATCTGGAGCCAAACTGTTGACAACAGTTAATATAATGATTTCGTCACTAGCGTGAAAATACAGTAAAACCCCTCTAATGCGACCACAAAAATGATATATAATTTTGGGTTTAAGCGTCTTAGAGGCATGTGGTAGCTTAATGCAGGACGTAAGTAATGCAGAAATCTCCTGCATTAGGCAACCATCTGTTTTCAATCCGATAATTGAGAATGATCTCAGACTCAGACTCAGACGTATTAATTATAACCTTGGGCCCTGAGTTTGAGCAGATAAAGTACATGTATTACAACACGATAAGGACTTGCTGCAGTCCTAGAATTACCTTTCATGGATCACGTGATAGCATGGCAGTGGTCGAATTTTCTCGTCTTTCTCTCCGATGACCTCGTTACATACGCCACAGTAGAGATGCAGCTCATGCCGAAGTTGCTGCACGTGGAATCCGTGCACACGTGACATGTCGAACGTTTCCAGCAGTATATACAGTTCACATAACGCCCGGCAACATTGTAATGTGTCCAGCTGAAAAGAAAACAACTAACCCTTTAATCCATAGATAGATCTTTAAACCGACTGTGCAAACAGAGTAGACCCCACACACACAATGAAGGAGAAGGGGGGGGGGGGAAATGCAAAATGCACATTTACTCAGAATCTGACGACCTTATATCGGACTTATGTTGTAAAAAGACACCAATTTGAACAAAGGCGTCTGTTTGACAAGATGAATCATTTGTACCTATATGCGAAAACAATTATACTTTTGGCCGTTTAAGGTGTGAATACTGTATGTTAAAAATGTAATATTTATATTAACGATGTCAATATTTCTTATATTAATAATCATGAGGTAAATGGTTAAGCCCTCATAATACGTGTAGGCGGCTTCACTGTCAATCTCATACTGTATGTGAATATGAGCTTCTCTGTCTACATTGTTTACTTAAAGCATGTTCTACATTGACATCCATCTGTTTATATTTATTTTTTCTCCAGGCATTAACTATTTAACCCATTACCTCATAGGCTATTTTTAGACCCAACCTCTTTGAATAAATCTACCGAAAAGGAGCATTTACTAGAGAAAAGGAAAATGTCAGAATATTTTAATTTGAAACCATTGTGATAGATAGAGCATTTGCTCCTATGGAGCAAATGCTCTATTTATCACAATGGTTTCAAAAAGTGACTTTTGTAGAGGCGTAGAAAGGCGTATTTATCGAGGAAAGGGTTAAATGATAAATATTCAAAGGGGATTGGTTCATCAGTTTCTAGCAATACAGTCCATTCAATATGAAAGGGTATACAATGTACACCGCGAGAGGATTTTGAATTGCAAAAACTGTAGTCCCTGATCAGTGTGCTTCTTTGGGATCTGGATATGCACTGATATTCTGGAAATTTTCTGTTCATTGTTTTTGTACAGAAACTAACAATTGACGCACCTTTAATACTGTCGTAATACATATAATATTATACTTTAATCTTGCCTGAGCCCATCCAATTATGTACGAATCAACCCAACTATCATTGTGAAGGGTGTTCATCAATATGCATTTTTTCGATATGACATTTTAACGAAAGCGGTAGGTGCATTTCTGATTCTCAACAAGTACCTACATGTATTTAGTATCTGATTTTATGTCCCCGTATATTATGTCAATGTAATTGATACTTGGGATACTTTCTCTCTTTCTTAGTAAAACTTATTTTTATTGTGTTGCGGCGAAGTATTATCTCCCCCAACTCAACACCATTTACTCAGGCTACTGTAGTAGTCATGAATGGGATGGTTTTGTGACATCTTTTGCAAATAGATTTCAATCTTGGTATCATCATAATACAGACTCTCTGGCACCTTGTTCGTGTGTTTAGTTAGAAATATACAGATGCATAGCTAGCTTTTATTTCTCCTGCAAAGCCAATGATGTGATCAATTGTTAGCATCGTGTCTTCGAGAGAGCACTGACGAATTATCACAGCTTTAGCGTTTGAAAATGCCTTTAATCTATGGCCCTGGAAAGAAAATATGCTATTAGAGTTAGCGAAGAGGCCAATACTTCAATTACCTATACTATTGACCCTTTCCTTATTCTATGTGTATTCCAAATTCCAATACCTACTGAAGAAGTTATAATTAAATATAGAAGAGTGTGTGTGTGTGTGTGGGGGGGGGGGCATTGTAGCCATTTTAGAAACTAAAGGAACAGATATATCAAATTCCGTTAGCAAACAGGGTATTCCCTGATGAGACGGCTGATATGGGTCCACTTTGTTTGCAAATGCGTGAAAATGCGTTTGTATTAATTATAAGTTAAAGGGTCATCGTTAAAATGTAGTTTCCACAGGTATGCAAGGGAGTTAACTGTTTTATCATGTATAGATAAATTGGAAGAGTTACCTACCTTCGAACTAATTTCTTCCGACAGGGAAACAGCTTTTTCGTACAGTTCAACAGCCTGGAAAAGTAAACATTCATTCTTTGGAAAAACGTGTTTGACGTCAGAGAAACAAAACATTGAGAAGACACTCTGGCATCGTTTGGTTATTGATTAATCTCACCTGTCCAGATTTTAATGCGATAGTTAATATCATACTGCGTTGTACGGACTAACCTACTATAACAATTCGCTTACTCACTGCAGTTTTGAACTCGTAAAAGTAGAAATGACTTCAATATAAACGCATGTGTATGAAAAGAACAAACCCTTCGCAAGAAAATAAATTATTTTGTTCATATGTCATTGTAAAAATCATCTAATTAATATTCATGAACCCGTGATCTTTTACATAAATATTCATATAGTACAAGGCCGATGATGGTAATACATGAAGTGGCGAGGTTTAATCGCAGCTGTTTGGATGTTGATGACCAAGGAATCGATGCATTTAACCCATAGACGCCTTTTGACACTTCTGTAAAAGTCACTTTGTGAAACCATTGTGATATTTAGAGCATTTGCTCCATAGGAGCAAATGCTCTATTTATCACAATGGTTTCAACTCTACACAATTCTATAACTTTCCTTTTTATTAGTAAATGCCCCTTTTCGGTAGATTTGTTCAAAGAGGTTGGGTCTAAAAATAGCATATACGGGAATGGGTTAAACAGTATATACCCAGATCAGTCACTTCGTCTCATCGTGGTATGTACTCAGTACATCACTGGTATTTCATTTCAGCATTAACCTGATGTAATAACCATACATGCTTTCAAACCCTTTACCCGTTAAATATTAATGTCAGAAACAGTGACGTCATGAATATTTATTAGCTTTTTTAATACTGATTTGTGTCCACATAATGACCTGGTATTGGCAGTAGATGTAAAGTCAGATCTAGTATAATTTCATAAGGAAAACGAGCAGACCCTATTCAGACATCCTCTACACGAGCGGCGTGATTTGGGTCTACTCTGTTTGCAATGGCGTGAAAACGAGAGGGTTAAACTCCGACCTGTTGCAGTTTTACCGACTTCCAATACCTTTAAGCGTCAGAGAAACTTCTGAGCAAGTGCGAAACAGTTTGGATTCTGATGAGACGCCGAGTTACTTGTCTGTTAGAATTTAAATCGGGTCTCTGTTAGTAGGAGATGAGTAAGTTTATGATGCGGTGCCTGTCAATGTGTGGCACATTTATGATGCGGTGTCTATCAATGTGTGGTACATTTATGATGTGGTGTCTGTCCATGTGTGGTACATTTATGATGTGGTGTCTGTCAATGTGTGGTACATTTATGATGTGGTGTTTGTCAATGTGTGGTACATTTATGATGTGGTTTTTGTCAATGTGTGGTACATTTATGATGCGATGTCTGTTGTGTGGTGCATTTATGATGCGGTGTCTGTTGTGTGGTATAATTATGTATGGTGTCTGTCAATGTGTGGTGCATTTATGATGCGGTGTCTGTTAATGTGTGGTACATTTATGATGTGGTGTCTGTCAATGTGTTGTGCATTTATGATGCGGTGTCTGTCAATGTGTGGTGCATTTATGATGCGGTGTCTGTCAATCAGTGGTGCATTTATGATGCGGTGTCTGTCAATGTGTGGTGCATTTATGATGTGGTGTTTGTCAATGTGTGGTACATTTATGATGTGGTGTCTGTCAATGTGTGGTACATTCATGATGTGGTGTCTGTCAATATGTGATACTGTGGTGTCTATCAATGTGTGGTACAATTATGATGATGTGGTTTCCGTCAATGTGGTACATTTATGATGTGGTTTCTGTCAATATGCGGTTCATTTATGATATGGTGTCTGTCAATGTGTGGTACATTTATGATGTGGTTTCTGTCTATGTGTGGTACATTTATGATGTGGTTTCTGTGAATGTGTGGTACATTTATGATGTGGTTTCTGTCAATGTGTGGTACATTTATGATGTGGTTTCTGTCAATGTGCGGTTCATTTATGATATGGTGTCTGTCAATGTGTGGTACATTTATGATGTGGTTTCTGTCAATGTGCGGTTCATTTCTGATATGGTGTCTGTCAATGTGTGGAACATTTATGATGTGGTTTCTGTCAATGTGTGGTACATTTATGATGTGGTTTCTGTCAATGTGCGATTCATTTATGATATGGTGTCTGTCATTGTGTGGTACATTTATGATGTGGTTTCTGTCAATGTGCGATTCATTTATGATATGGTGTCTGTCAATGTGTGGTACATTTATGATGTGGTTTCTGTCAATGTGTGGTACATTTATGATGTGGTTTCTGTCAATGTGGTTTCTGTCAATGTGCGGTTCATATATGATATGGTGTGTGTCAATGTGTGGTACATTTATGATGTGGTTTCTGTCAATGTGGTTTCTGTCAATGTGCGGTTCATTTATGATATGGTGTCTGTCAATGTGTGGTACATTTATGATGTGGTTTCTGTCAATGTGTGGTACATTTATGATGTGGTTTCTGTCAATGTGTGGTACATTTATGATGTGGTTTCCGTCAATATGCGGTTCATTTATGATGTGGTTTCTGTCAATGTGCGGTGCTGTGGTGTCTATTAATGTGTGGTACATTTATGATGTGGTTTCTGTCGATGTGTGGCACGTTTATGATGTGGTTTCTGTCAATGTGCGGTACTGTGGTGTCTGCAAATGTGTGGTACATTTATGATGTGGTTTCTGTCAATGTGTGGTTCATTTATGATGTGGATTATGATAATGTGCGGTTCATTTATGATATGGTGTCTGTCAATGTGTGGTACTGTGGTGCCTGTCAATGTGTGGTACATTTATGATATGATGTATATCAATGTGTGGTACGATTATGATGTGGTTTCTGTCAATGTGCGGTTCATTTATGATATGGTGTCTGTCAATGTATGGTACTGTGGCGTCTGTCAATGTATGACACTGTTAACACTATACTCTATATATGCCCCCTTTGAATCATTTGCAAACAGAGTAGACTCAGATCAGAAGGTTCCAGTTTGCTTATTGGATTATACATATCTGATTCTACAATTTCTGTCATGGTGTAAACTTCCCTTGTTTGTAGTCTCATTATGAACAATCAGCTAATTAATACTTAATTAATGGTGTCATTATTTTTTCAATGAATATTCAATGAGTAAAGGGTTAACTGCCAAATGTACACTTTATATAAATGCTGTTAACCCATTCCCGCATATACTATTATTTGTTTAAATCTACCAAAAAGGAGCATTAACTAAAGAAAAGGATTTTTTTAGAATTGTGTAGTTTTGAAACCATTGTGATAAATAGAGCATTTGCTCCTCTGGAGCAAATGCTCTATTTATCACAATGGTTTCACAAAAGGACTTTTACAGAGGCGTCAAAAGGCGTCAATATGTGGGAATGTGTTAATTATAGAGTATACATCGTGGCATTATTGGCATTACTAGACAGTTACATGTATAGTGTTCAATACATTTAAGGCGACGGAAAAAAAACCTCTGCGTTACATCAGGATCTGACCTGAGTTAAAGCCTTGTCAAACTAGATGAAAACCATTAACGCAAACGGCATTTTGGAGCATAGTTTAATATACGATATTCAAACGTAAATTCTATTTTCGTTCAATTATGCCAATGATTTAACATATGTAGAGCACAAAATGGCACGAACGATGTGCTTATAATTGTTTATTTTGCTTGCCTTTGTTTATGTAAACAAAGCGCACTCTATTTATCAGACTCTCAGGTGAAACAATTGTCTACTGAACTAGTTCGACAGTACAATCAACATACAGTCCATGCTGCACACATTCAAAGATAAGTGCCAAACTGCCAGCGCATACCACGAAAACCTAGCTAACAGTTACTTCTGAAAATATTTTCAAATCTCGTATTGTATACAGTAAAACCTCTCTATAACGGCCACTAAATTATGTTAATTAGTTGGTATTAAGGGCAGGTGGTTGCTTAAAGCAAGGTGAAAGAAAACAAAACGCTCCTATAGGAGCGTTTTGTTTTACTTTCACCTTGCTTTTAGCAGCCACATGCCTTTAACACAAAATACTTGATGTAATTTAGTGGCTGTTATAGAGAAGTTTTACTGTATTTAAAATAAAAATGTCAATTGTAAATTTTCGTTCGAAGTTTTTTCTTAACCTTTACCCTACCGTAAGAAAATGTCTGGTGGTAACGCGCTTGACTATCAGTCCGGAGGTCCGGGGTTCAAATCCCGGTCCCACCAGGAAATTTCAGAGACGCTTTTCCGTGTCTCCCACCCGCACATCCTGTCCACCCAGGGGTTAAAATGGGTACCTGTGAGGATCACTCGCCGGTACTGCGGCTGCATGATTGCGCCATATGTTAGCAGTGCTCAACATTGTAGGCCAATGACTCAATGACCAGGGGAGTTAATGTACAGTCGACTGAGCGGTCATTCGGACGGAAAGTAGACTATAACTAGGTACTTTACTTTTTTTGCTCTAAGTTGGATCTGCTGAAATATTGACTACTTCCAAGTCGATCAAGATTTTGAGAAACGATTACAGTAAAACCTCTCTATAACGGCCACTAACTTACATAAAGTATTTTGTGTTAAAGGCAGGTGGGTGCTTAAAGCAAGGTGAAAGTATAACAGAACGCTCCTATAGGAGCGTTCTGTTTTACTCTTACCTTGCTTTAAGCAGCCACCTGCCCTAAATATCAACTAATTAACACAATTTGGTGACCGTTATAGAGAGGTTGTACTGAGAGGTTATACTGTAACCACGTATCATGGAACAGGCTTTTTGAGAAATCATTGACAAAGCGCTTCCCAGTGAGCAGCCGTTTAATCCTTTATTCTATGAATTTTCATGCAAGAAATAATGAAATCATGAATATTAATTAGATTAATTGTTATACATGCACACGGGGAATTTTGACCATGACAGAGACTGTAGACTCATATCTATATCATATCATAAGCAAACAGAGCAGACCCTAATCAGACGGCTCCTGAAGGAGCCGTCTGATCTGGGTCTACTCTGTTTGCAAATGCACGAAAGACGTTTACAGTAAAACCTCTCTATAACGGCCACTAAATTACATCAAGTAATTTGTGTTAACGGCAGGTGGCTGCTTAAAGCAACGTGAAAGAAAAACAGAACGCTCCTATAGGAGCGTTCTGTTTTACTTTCACATTGCTTTAAGCAGCCACCTGTTCTAAATACCAACTAATTAACACAATTCAGAGGCCGTTATAGAGAGGTTGTACTGTATATGCAGGAAACGGCTAAGATAGTTTTAGTGTATTTACTAATTGTATTAATAACCTGTTCAATATCCTGAGCGGAGTAGGCGCATAAGGCCATTCCAGACAACACCTCCAACTGGCACTTCCGGTCCCCGGTTTCCTTGGCGATAGAGTATGCGGACTGATATCTAGGATATGCACGCTGAAATTATATATAAACACTTGTATCTAAGTATCTGACCCATGATCTGTCTGGCACAATTTGTTGAAAGACAGGTTATATCTTAACCACTGGCGATCGGTATTCTCGGCGATTCTCGGTCATCCCAAATTCCCCCGATAATATCCAAAACGCATTACGAACGGCTACGCGTTAAATTTATACCACTTGGAATTGTTTTTGAAAATGATCAGACAAATTCTTGATATTGGACTGTTGTAAAATGATATTGTTTGGACTATCAGAGTAAATTTGAACAAATATATCAACAAACCCATTCTATACCCTAATCAGACACCGCTTTAAATATGTGATGTATAACTAGGGTCTAGAAATTTTAAAACATAAAACTCAAATAAATGATCCTGTTATTCGTTAAGTCATATCTATTAATATCAACATTCTCCTAGTAATAAACAATAGCAATGTTTTAATCTTAATTACGCTAAACCAGACCAGACAGCCAGTTGCAAACAGATTGGATGCACCTGAGACGCCGAGCATAACCGAGTAATTCTGCGTCTCGTCAGTACTCGGCTGTTTGACACTCAGTTAATATCTTCTCAAAAGCTTAGACGAGTCTGATGTACAGTAAAACCTCTCTATAACGACCGATAAATTGTGTTAACTAGTTGGTATTTTGGGCAGGTGGTTGCTTAAAGCAAGGTAAAAGTAAAACAGAACGCTCCCATAGGAGCGTTCTGTTTTACTTTCACCTTGCTTTAAGCATCCACCTGCCTTTTACACAAAATACTTGATGTTATTTAGTGGTCGTTATAGAGAGGTTTTACTGTACACTCGAATTCCAACAAATCAGGCTTCTTGTGGATATCATATTCTCAGCACGATAAGCGTCAAAATTCAATTCTGTTGATGGTAATAAAGAGAAATACTTCAGAATCCAAAGCAAGTGCAGGAATCTGGACTGTAATTAAACGTGTCGGTTCTAATTATACAGACATGATCCTGCCATGCACGAGCGACCATAATTATATAATCTAATAATAGCTTGTGCTACTTACAGAAATCATTAAACAAATTATACTGAACTTATGAATGTATTTTTCAGCATTGTTATATAAAATTATAGAAACGTAACCGGCTTCGAAATACCTCAATACAGATAGAGGTTATTTGTTGTTACCTCTCATACCCTTCGCTTGCTATTCACGTCAATATACCTACATGTACATGTAAATAGTGAAGACCCAGATGAGACAGCTCCTGCAGGAACTGTCTCATCAGGGTCTGCACTATTTACAAGTTGATTGTGCAACCAATGCACTCCACAGCAGTGATTGCACAGTGATATACTTGTTCATAGTGAAGATATATGTAAATATACAACAGGGCATGGGTAAAGAAGGAGAAATGTGTTTTAAAATTCAGCAAGAGAAGGATTAACACAATTTCACGCACATACAAACAGAGGTATACCCTGTTTGCTAAAATACATGATATAGATAGTACCCATATGTTTCTTAAGTTTCTGTCGAAGCAAAACATCCTTGAAATATTTACATACATTATAAATAAAAAACAGCTAATAAATATTCACGATGTCATACTTTATCACACGAATATTGAACAAGGCAAGGGTTAAACTCAGGATTTAGTAACAAACACATATTCCGTCATTACAGTTTTTACCATAATCCTCTACCTTTTAACCCATTCCCACATATGCTATTTTTAGACACCACTTCTTTGAATAAATCTACCGAAAAGGAGCATTAACTAGAGAAAAGGAAAATTTCAGAATTGTGTAGTTTTGAAACCATTGTGATAAATATAGCATTTGCTCCTATGGAGCAAATGCTTTATTTATCACAACGGTTTCAGAATGTGACTTTTACAGAGGCGTCAAAAGGTGTCAATATAAGGGAATGTATTAACGCCTTTGCAAACAGATTGCTGTACAAGCTCAAAACGAATCCAATCTGTCATAATAACTTTCGTGTAACTGTTTAGTACTGTGGTAATGATTTTATTGTAACAGACGACGACATTTGCAGATATCAATACTTGGCCGCGAATTATTTAATAATGTTTTAAACGATGTTGATAGAGGTGTCCAGCATATGGCGGTCTACGCTGTTCGGCATACTGGGTATTAGTTCTACGGGCATAAATACTTTTCACTTTGAAGTGAAAGACAAGTGTTCCAGACGAAAAATGCTTATATAATTCAAATGGTTAATCATTTCCCTTCAGAATATTTGTGAATGAAATAATGACATAACGAATATTTAATACCTGATTTTTATAGTGTTATAATTGAATATGCACACAATTGTTATATTGCTGGTATTAGTAGGAACAGTAGAGTCTGATACGTTATAATTATACCCCCCTTTTGAAAAAATGGGGGTATATTGCTTTGCACATGTCGGTCGGTAGGTCGGTCGGTCGGTCGGTCGGTCGGTCGGTCGGTCTGTCTGTCGGTCGGTAGATCGATGGTTTCCGAACGATAACTAATAAACGACTTGGCCTAGAATCTTCAAACTTGCTGTGGTGGTTGGTCATGACAAGTAGATGACCCCTATTGTTTTTTAGGTCACTAGGTCAAAGGTCAAGGTCACCATGACCTAAAATGGTGAAATATTTTCCGATCAATAACTGCTCAAGGGTTTGGCATGGGATCTTCAAACTTGCTGTGGTGGTTGGTCATGACAAGTAGATGACCTCTATTGATTTTGAGGTCACTAGGTCAAAGGTCAAGGTCACCATGACCTTAAATGGTTAAATGGTTTCCGATCAATAACTGCTCAAGGGTTCAGCTTAGAATCTTCAAACTTGCTGTGGTAGTTGGTCATGACCACTGGATGACCCCTATTGATTTTAAGGTCACTAGGTCAAAGGTCAAGGTCACCATGACCTTAACTGGTAAAATGGTTTCTGATCAATAACTGCTCAAGGGTTTGGCTTAGGATCTTCAGACTTGCTGTGGTGGTTGGTTGTGACCCCTTGATGACCCCTAAAGTTGTTGAGGTCACTAGGTCAAAGGTCAAGGTCACCATGACCTTAACTGGTGAAATGGTTTGCGATTAATAACTGCTCAAGGGTTTGGCTTAGGATCTTCAAACTTGCTGAGGTGGTTGGTCATGACAACTAGATGACCCCTATTGATTTTGAGGTCACTAGGTTAAAGATCAAGGTCATCATGACCTTAACTGATGAAATGGTTTCCAATTAATAACTGCTCAATGGTTTGGTTCGGGATCTTCAAACTTGCTGTGGTAGTTGGTTGTGACCACTTGATGACCCTTAACGTTGTTGAGGTCACTAGGTCAAAGGTCAAGGTCACCATGACCTGAATATGTGAAATGTTTTCAGATCAATAAATGATCAGTGGTTTGGCTTAGGATATTCAAAGTTGCTGTGGTGATTAGTCACGACCGCTAGATGACCTCTATAGTTGAGGTCACTAGATCAAAGGTCAGGGGGTCGGGGGGTATACATGTTTTACAAACATCTCTTGTTTCATAAGCAATTAGAGGAGACTATCCTCAGGCAGCGCCCACAGGAACCGTCTGATCAGGGTCTATTCTGTTTGCAATGGCGTGTAACGTCGTCTGTATGAAGGAAGCATTAGGGCACGTGTTACCTGGAAGTTCTGGCGCACTCTGTGTATTTCGGCAAAGTTCAACAGACACCTCGCTTGTGTCATCCGGTCTCCGTGAGTGAGCGCCTGCTTCATGGATTCCTGCAGAGCAAAACAAAATACATGTTATTCTTCTTTAACCCTTTCGCTGCCAATGCCGAATCTATAATTACCTATAGAAATATCTTGATCTAGAAGAGGCACCGAGTAACTCGGCGTATCATCAGGATACAAACTGTCTTTACTATGGTGAATTTTTCACAGAAAATGGACGACAATGAAAGAAGCGTAAATTGTAGCTCACGACACAGTTTGCAGACACCATAGTTTGCAGTCGACAATATCTGGCAGCGAAACAGTTAACACTCCCTTTGCAAACTGAGTAAACCTGGTGGAGCCTTGTAATCAGGGTCTGAGCACTGTGTTTGCTTATGAAATTAATATAATAATGTTCACACTACAGTTTCTACCAATACATAATTTATTCATCCTGTGTTCATATGCCATTATAAATATTCAGCTAGTAAATATTCATGGTGACATTATTACTTACATGAATATTCAACTGAGAAAGAGTTAAAGCGAACAATAAAGAGATATCAAATTGGTGACCTATAATCCTTGTTGCCTCTTTAAACCCTTTCACCGCCGATGTCGCATAAATGCACCACGACAAATAGTGCAGTCCCAGATCAGACGCCGCCTTTTCAAGGCGGCGTCTGATCAGGGACTTCACTTTTTGTCTCCATCTCTATTTCTATATATGTGCTTTATTCCTTTTAAATTTGCATTATTTTTCTCATTTCCTTATTGTACCGAATGATATACATGTAACAAACATTGGATTGATAACGACAATTAGAAATTTGGCGCCGAAAGGGTTAAGAAAACTATCGGCTCACATTTGAATCTGATGCTATTTGGACTACTTCCGAATCGTGCACGATTTTGAGAGAAACTGTTTATCACGTGTTATGTATAATGATAAAAGTGTTTGAGAAACAATTGACATTGTGTCTTACAGATTAGATCATGATGGGACACCAAATTACGTGGCGACTCATCTTAATCCAAGCCTTTTTGCAAAAGAGACTCAGGTCAGATAAGGGTCAGTCCTTTCCCTGTTGAATATTAACCCTTTCCCCCAATGTAAGCGCATTTTTATGCATCTGCAAACCGATTAGACAAATCAGACGGCTCCTATAGCAGTCGTCTGATCAGGTTATGCTCATTTTTGCTTATGGTGTAATATAGATCTGATTCTACAGCTTCTGCCTGAGTCAAAATTTCCCTTGTTCATATGCCATTATAAAAAATAATCTAATTAGTATTCATGACGTCATTATTTCTTACATGAATATACAACATTGAAAAGGTTAATGTAAGAAATGATGCTTTTATAATGATACATATGCACAGTAAGTTTTGGTATCGGTAGAAATAGTAGAGTATATTACAATATTATAAGCAAACAGAGCAGATCCTTAATAGACGGGGCTTCTACAGGAGCCATCTGATATGGGTCTACTCCGTTTGTAAAGGCGTGAAAATGCCTTCATGTGCGGGAAGGGTTAAGCCAGGTTGAACGGTTCAGTCTAGAAGTTCTTGTATTTAATTTGTTCCTGCGGTGAACTGTCTCCAGGATACCTATTACTAAATTGCTTACTAATAGACAGCATTTCTCTGTAAGTCTAAGTGAACCCCCTGTGAAAAACAGACATTTAAACATTGCAAACATCGCTTACTAAAACCTGTCTTCAATGACCATAATACGTAGCTAAATTATAGGTATCAGGGCAGGTGGTAGCTTAATGGCAGTCAAAAGTAATATAGGAAGCTCCTCTTGTGGTTTTCGGCATTATGTTTGCCATGCATTAAGCAAACACCTGGGTTTTAAGATGACTGAATCCATTAAAGTAATGGTCGCTTAAGACAGGTTTGACTTTAAATCAGGATAAGGTGTGGTATTGAAAACACAGCATTTTATGCAAGCATGCACGAATCATTTTAAGTTTGGCCTACGTAACTTATTTGTGAAAGAAGCTCCGTATAACATTACCTAACGAATATTCAATGGATGAAATAATGACACAATGAGTATTTATTTTTTATAATTATTATCAGAGCTACAGATAACGGTAACGTACTCAAATACCAAAACACGTCGTTTCTCTATCAAAAGAGTGCTCACACTGCAGGGTTTGGTGGAGAAATAAGGGAGTTATTGTTGAAAATGTTTAAATCTATGCACCTTATCTCGAGGGCTTGGTGCAAAACTATTCTAACTCCTTCACTTTGTGAAGGAGTTAGAATAGTTTTGCACCAAGCCCTCGATCTGGACTTCTGTATTATGACACATGAACACATGGACTGTTGGTATTGCTAGAAACTGTAGAACCAGATCTACAGATCCTCATAAGCAAAAGTAGACCCAGATCATACGAATCCTAAATGCGTTTATTTGAGGTAAATGGTTAATCATAAAAAGTCATCTTTAAAGACGTTTTATCTTTTATTCCCCTATTATTCAAGGAAACCCCGCATAGTACGTACTTTGGAATCCATCCATTTTTCATACGGAGGGGACACAGCAAACAAAATACATGTATTTGCTGAATAAGCCTTTTACCAAACAGTACAGATCTTGATCAGAGGGTTCATTCAGGAGCCCGCTGATCTGGGTCAACACTGTCTGTCTATATCCTTTTTAAAGGACACTAGACTCTAATTGGTTAATGTAGAACAAAGATAAATTGTTGAATAACATTTTTGTCCATAGAAAAGGCTTTCTGTTTCCCATTTCCAGGCAGACAGTCTGTTATGACATTTCCAAGCGGACAGTCTGTTATGACATTTTCAAGCAGCCAGTCTGTTATGACATTTTACAGACATAACCAGAGTGTCAGACACGTTGAATGTTGATGAGATGACGATTTATTCTGTTTCTCTTCATGATCATAATTGTTTGCAAAGTATCCCACGGTTAAACCAATAGTAGACTAAAGGTTGCCAGGGTTATCTGGTATAACGAGTGTATGGGCTAACGAGATTGACGTGTGAATGAATGCTGCAGTGTGCTTATTTATAAAATTACAACACCACAGTGTGTCTTGTATGTTCTAGAACAAACATAAATCCAAAGGGAAGTTCGCACATTATTCAAAGAAATTTAAATACTTGATTCTAGTTGTCATGTGTCCAGCTAATGACATACTGCGGGTACTATACTTTTAGACGAGCACTGATACATTTTATAATAGCAGACCAGCATTTTCCGTAATAAGTGGGTATTATCAATGTATGATGGAAACAGACAAGTGCTTGGCCTGGTATATACATTAGCTTTCTTATGGGATCGCCTGCTATAATTCAGTGAGTGACTTGCCCTCGCCAACTCGGAACATGATCAACACCAGTTCAGATACATGCTCCTGCATAGCCAAAATATATTGAATAACTCAAACTCCCCCTTTTCTGAATATTCATTTGTTGTTTCAAAATTTATCACCGCAGAAAATTATTATGACAAACAGTGCAGACCCTCATCAAAGAGCTTCTAAACTAAATTATCTAACATACATGTACAATGTACCCGAGTTAGGCACACACAGTTTTAGTTACTGTAGTGTCAAAAGAACGTTATTATATCTCAAGACAACTGTATCCCTCAACAATATAGACGAGGTAGGAAAGAGATGTGAGATTTTGCTATTAGAGCCAAGTATGTGACAATTTGGCATGCACGAAATAATATGATTGCCCGATTTTGACACGTAACTAAGTGGCAATGTCTTGTCAGCCGGTCACGATGTGATGTTTCGACACGTGACTAAATGGCAGTGACATGTCAGCCGGTCACGGGGTCATGTTAGTGTTTAGTTGGTTTATTGCATTCTTATAAAAAAGAAAGCTGCAGCGCATAATTTGCATATTCATAGTGTTTTCAAAGGATAACTGATTATGTGAGTAAATATTCAGTATCGTAGATATGTCAATTATTTTAAAGAACATACAACAGGTAAACCGTATTGGAACAGTTATGAAAAAGCAACAGATACGATATATATAATGGCGGTCTGCTATATTGCTTGAGGTATATGGTTATTAATCATCCTATGAGGAATAAATTACAGAAGTGAGTTTCGATCTCGGATTCGCTCGATTATAAACCAGCGTCAACTCGTACACGCAGTAAAAATCACATGGTATACATGATATGTGCAGTAGAACCCCTCTAATGCGACCACTTAATAAATAAACATGGTTGTCTTTATAAGCAGGTGGTTGCTTAATGCAGGGCAAAAGTAATGCAGAAAGCTCCTCTAGGAGCTTTCTGCATTACTTTTGTCCTGCATTAAGCTACCACCTGCATCTAGCAACTAGAATTATACCTCTTTTAGGCGGTCGCATTAGCGGGGTTTTACTGTATCGCATTAGCGGGTTTTTACTGTATCGCATTAGCGGGTTTTTACTGTATCGCATTAGCGGGGTTTTACTGTATAGCAGAGGTCCAGATAAGATGCATAAATCAAAACATTTTCAAGAATAACTTCTTTGTTTCTCAACCAAACCCCATGTTGTGACCACTCTTTAGAATCGTCTCAAATTGGCGCACATGCATCTGTCACTCTGTATGCGTTGAACATTATGTTATATCATATATAATTATGATTTATGATATATCATATATAATATATGATATATCATATATAATCATGATTTATGAAAAAATGATAGCATAGACTAAAACGACATAATTTCTCTGACGGAGATCAGACGGTTTTCATCTAAGTAAATGTGTTTATAATGCATGTAGTCTCTTCATGTCGAGACTAATGTAAACACTTGCCTGTTAACCATTTACCTTCTATAAGCCCGACGTAACAGGCATTTACAAACATCAGGATCCAAATCGTCTCATCAGGATCCAAACTGTTTGCCACTCGGTCAATGTATTGTCAAACGTTTAACCCTTTCCGTCGTATAAACGCATTTTCACGCATTTGCAAAAAGAGTAGACCAAGATCAGACAGCTCCTATTGAAGCCGTCTGATCATTGTCTGCTCTGTTTGATTATGGTATAATATAGATCTGATTCTATAGTTTCTGGCGCAGCAAAATATCCTGTGTACATATGCCATCATAACAATTAAGCTAATAAATATCTATCATATCATTATGTCTTATAAGAATATTAAACAGGAAAGGGGTTAAATAAATCGAGAGTTACAAACAAAACTTATAGCAGATTAGAGTTTGAGAACACACGTCCTTGTTTCCATCAGGCTAAGTGTTAAATGCTCGGTATAATCTTTAGCACACAGTGATAGTCGTATCACCAATGATGTTTGGAACGAGATCATTTTGATGATCAGCACATCGAAGAAAAGGGCTGAGAATCTGCGACTAACAGTTTGAGATTTGGAAGGCCATCAAGAGAGACGCTTAGTCTATACTTCTGAGATATGACTTATAACGCATTTGAAAACAGATCCAGACCACACGGTTCCTACTTAAGCTGTCTGATCAGGATTTTATTTGTTCACTTATGGAACAATATAGATCTGGCTTTACAGTGTCTGCCACGGCAATCAACCATATATTAATTGTACATACAGTACAACCTCTCTATAACGACCACTAATTTATGTTAATGAGTTTGTATTTAGGGCAGGTGGCTGCTTAAAGCAAGATGGAAGTAAAACAGAACGCTCCTATAGGATCGTTCTGTTTTACTTTAACCTTGCTTTAAGCGGCCACCTGCCTTTTACACAAAATAAATACTGAATGTAATTTAGTGTCCGTTATAGAGAGGTTTTACTGTATTTGTAAAACACTCAAAACTGTAATATTTACGTGTTATAAAAAAGCTTATGTTATGTTATTTAGGTGTTAATATGTTATTTATAGACTAATGTATATGTAATTAGTACTCATGATGCCATTATTTCTTACATGCAATTCATGAAGTAAAAGTTCAAGCAGATGACATTTACGTTGTCAATACTATTTTGCTAGGTTTGCTCCAATGTGCTTCGACTGACAATCACATAGTTACTCATCGATGTTTTTCGAATCCAAGTCTAGGTCCTGGATCTTTTCTTGTGATGAAGCCTGCCAGCTTGCTTGCGGTAGGTCAGTGGTTTTATCAGTGTGCTTTTCTGTGCATCAAACAATACAATCTGTTCCGGGCACAAAACAAACAACAACATGTAGGTATTCCTCCACCTGATTTTGATTGCGATATGACTGAAATATATTATTAACACATTACCCCCTAGTGACGCATTTTTGCGCCTCTATAAAATTAACCATTAACCATTTTGATAAATAGAGCATTTGCTCCTATAGGAGCAAATGCTCTATTTATCACAATGGTTTCAAACTATAAAATTCTAAAATTGTCCTTTTCTCTAGTTAATGCTCCTTTTCGGTAGACTGATTCAAAAAGGTTGGGTCTAAAATAGCCTATGAGAGAATGGGTTAAAGTGATAGTCCCTACAATAAACGCATATTTTCAATACTATCATAATCTGGTATTTTTTATGTTCAATCATTATTATAAACATTATGAAGAACTCATATCGAACAATGCCCCTGCTACGACAAAATCACTGGGGGCCAACTACGTATTATTATCAAATGTTTTGCTGCGATAATTTATATAGGTATTATAATAGATTTGTTTTTCTACGAAGGCAGTTTTATTTTCGTAGGAAAGCATTTCCTAATATATACACTGGCTTCGTAGGAAAGCAATTAGTCTGAAATACCCATATAAAATGTCGTAGCAAAACTTTTGATGATAATACGTAGTTGACCCCCAGTGAAAATACTACCGGCCGTTGTCGAATAGTTAGCGAAACTTAAACGCAACTCGAATGAATACTAATACATTGCCAAATAACACCGGGTGAAAGTTTTGTCCTTTTCGGTGTTTATTTGATTGGTGTTTTTGCGTTATACTTCTTTTTTCAGCATAATTTTTATAAACAAATGCTTTATACAAGTTTTAGGCATTTTGCAACACGTTGCAAGCAGAGACTATCACTTTAAAACAACATAAAACGCCAATACAAGCAAACAAATGCTACAACGTAATGGATAATTGGTATATGAACAACGCATGAAGATACATGCATGGGGATTACAATGTTATGTATACATAACATAGACATGTATACATAAGAATGCCAACAAGATGTTCATTGATAAAACATAAGATCTACTCTTGTAGAACAATCTATAAATGACAAGTCTAATGTGTTCATCTGTCAATTTCTTCCGCCCCAAACGCGAAAACTCGAGCACTTTATGTAGAAAGAAAACAAAAGCATTTCTGAATTGCCTTGTTGAAAACCAAGACCATCCAAAATGTTCTACGGTGTGCGAAACATATATTACTGTGTTTAAGGTTTTCCGTTTGTTATGTATGTGGCGTTTTAGATGTAGCGTTTTAGATACCAATAACATTTTACGTTATTACCTTTGCAAACAGAGTAGAACCAGAACCCTGTAGGAACCGTCTGATCAGGGTCTGCTCTGTTTGATTATGGATTTATGCTGACATGATTCTACAGTGTCTGCTTATGTAAATATCACTGTGTTCATATACATGTACCATTATAAAAATACAGTAAAACTTCTCTATAACGGCCACTAAATTGTGTTAATTAGTTGGTTGACAAAAATATTTCATGTACTTTAGTTGCCGTTATAGAGAGGTTTTACTGTATCTAATAGGTATGCATGACACAATTATTCCTTACATGAATATTGACGAGGTAAAGGTTAATAAAAATGTAGTCCAATGCAAACAATAAACTCAGTCAAGGATACAGCAGAACCTGTCTTAAGCAGCCGTTCATTTAGTGAACATATGTGTCTTTAAAAACATGTGTTTGCTTAATGCAGGTGTTTGCTTAATGCAGGGCAAAAGTAATGCAAAATGTTATTTGCATTACATTTGTCCTGCATTAAGCTACCACTGCCTTTCAGATCTATATTTAGATCTTTTTTGATGGTCGCTTAAGGTTCTACTGTATATAAAGACTCATAGAACTCGAGTACTTTCATGTAAGTTCATGTATATATATACATGTAGTTTCGTGAATATCAAATAGCATTATTCTTGTATATAAAATATGATATAAGGAAGTTATTGCTCTGGTAAACAGTAAATAACCAGGGTCCGTATTCATAAAGTTCTAAGGAGAAAAATAAGAACATTAGTTTCTTCGAATATTCTTTAATCTTATGAAGTCAGTAAGCTTTATATAAAATAAATATTCAAAAGCTTTATATAAAATAAATATTTAACTTTCAAAGCTTTATATAAATTATATATTCAACAACATATCCGTATAGCCATTGAAAATGTACTCAATAGTTTTGCTATAGATGTAGGCAGAAACTGTCTCCTTAAATATAAAATGATTCTAAGTTTAAAATGTTCCTAAAGAGTTTTATGAATATGGGACAAGACATGTAACAGTAAAGCAAACAGAGCAGATCCTCATCGACAGTTCCTACAGGACGTGTCGAAATGGATCTACTCCCGCCAGATCTTTGATGTTATCAGGTAAACGGTTAAGGTGAATATCTGTCTGCTTGGTTACCTTCTAGAAATGGATTCCCCATGCTCTGCAATATTATGCATTTAAAAATTTACTTCATAAGAACGCATTTTGATGTCGTTGCAAACATAGTAGCTCATGATCAGATGACTCACGTGGCAGCCCTCTGATCAGAATCTACTCTTGTTTACGAAATAATAAAACATCTCATTCTAGAACTTCTGTCATTGCCTAGACATACTGTGTTTATATACCATTATCCAAAGTCAGCTAATTGATATTCATAATACAGTAAAACCTCTATATAACGGCCACTACGTTGTGTTAAATAGTTGGTATTTAGCGCAGGTGGTGGCTTAAAGCAAGGTGAAAGTAAAACAGAACGCTCCTATTGGAGCGTTCTGTTTCACTTTCACCTTGCTTTAAGCAGCCACCTGCCTTTAACTCAAAATACTTAATGCAATTTAGTGGCCGTTATAGAGAGGTATTACTGTATTATTATTTCTTCTTGCATGAATATTCATGAAGTAAACGGTAAATACACCGTTCTCACGGCCAGGTCTAGGTAGCTGATATCTCAGTCCCTTTATTCAATGCTGCACACCACTTTGATCAGTCAGACTACAAACGTATTGGAATCCTTGAGAGGTAAGTGGCCAATAAACTATTCTAGATCTATTCCAGGTGAACCTGCTCTTACAAAGCATGGGGATCAAGTAAACAATGATTAAGCCTGCCTCGTCAGCAATGCTTCTCAAACCTCGTCCGAGAAAACGTGATATTTACAAGTTGTTAACTTTGCTTCAAACATATATAAGGGAAGTACTTTCCCTCATATACAGTAAACCCCCTCTGATGCGACCACCAAAAAGGGGCATAATTCACAGTGTCAAAGGCAGGTTGTTGCTTAATGCAGCACGGAAGTTATGCAGAACTTTCGTCCTGCATTAAGCAACCACCTGCTTATGAAGACAACCATGGTTGTTCATTAAGTGGCTGCATTAGAGGGATTTTACTGTAAATGCAAACGCTTTATCAGCATTTGCATACAGAGTAGATCCAGATCGGACGGCACCTGTATGAACCGTCTGATTAGGGTCTGTTCTATTTGCTTGTAAAATTTAATAGACTTGATCCTACAGTTTTGTCTAAGCCAAAATTCTCTTGAACATTTTACATTATGAAAATTAAGTACATGTGTAGTTCAAATAATATTCATGAAGTGATCAGTGCATGCATAAATGTTCATTAGGGAAGGGTTAACTATTTCAAAGGGAAGTTTGCAATTTATCCATTTTCCCACGTGAGGGATTCCTGCAAGCTAAACATATGCTGGTGGTGGAAACGCGTTATATTGTTTGACAAAAACGAACATTAACCCGAATCAGAGGGCTAATTCGGGGTCCTTGTGTCCCATGTACGAGGGCTCATTCAGGGCTCTTGTGTCCCATGTACGAGGGCTCATTCAGGGCTCTTGTGTCCCATGTATGAGGGCTCGTTCAGGGCTCTTGTGTCCCATGTATGAGGGCTCGTTCAGGGTCCTTGCATGTACGAGAGCTCGGGAGTTTACATCATTGCATACCCTAATCAGAGGGCTCTTTAAGGGTATTTGTGTCCCATGTACGACAGCTCAGGGAGTTTACAACATTGCAGACCCTAATCAGAAGGTTCATTCAGGGTCTTTGTGTCCCATGTACGAGATCTTCGGAGTTTACAACATTGCAGACCTTAATCAAAGGTTTCATTCAGGGTCCTTGTGTCACATGTACGAGATCTTGGGAGTTTACAACATTGCAGACCCTAATCAGAAGGTTCATTCAGGGTCTTTGTGTCCCATGTACGAGATCTTGGGAGTTTACAACATTGCAGACCCTAATCAGAAGGTTCATTCAGGGTCCTTGTGTCACATGTACGAGATCTTGGGAGTTTACAACATTGCAGACCCTAATCAGAAGGTTCATTCAGGGCCATTGTGTCCAATGCATGAGCGTTTGGGAGTTATATGGATAAAATGCTGTTTTGCAAAAATCATCATATAATACCGCCATGCTCTCCAACAGTGCTGCCACTTAAGTACACATAATTGTTTTAAATTAATAGAATGCCTCGAAACTTCAGGAAATCTCCTTATTTTGATAAGAAACCCTCTCGTAGACAAGTGCCTACATTGCACAGAATAATTGGAACACTTGTCATTCGATAAACATTTTGAATGCGGGACAAGCATGCACTGGTATTTGCAAACAGTCAAGACTGAGATCAGGGTCCATGCTTATAAAGCTTTTAGTTGAGTCTGAGTACGTTCTCAAGCTTTTGATTGGTCAGATTTGAGCCTCTGGCTCAAATCTGACCAAATCTGACCAATCAAAAGCTTGAGAACGAAACTCAGACTCAACTAAAAGCTTTATAAGCACGGACACAGGGTGTGCACTGTTTGTGAACCGAAATTCTGAAAGTAGGAGACCCTACTGAAATATATAGTTAAATACTGACAAGCTAGTCCACTCTTATAATTCAAGGTTTGAAAGGGTTATTAAGGAGTACACAAGGTAAATATCAGACAAGGTACTGGTGTAGCTTGTACACATGCACTATATAGAATGCATAACTTAACCATTTACGCCGTAATACGCATTTAGAACTACGCCTTTGTAAACAGAATATACCCAGATCAGACGTCTAATCAGGGTCTGCTCTGCTTGCATATGAAATAATATAGATATGACTACAATTTCTGCCATTGCCAAAATGTACTGTGTTCATATACCATTATAAACTGATTCTAATTTATATTCATGATGTTATCATTTCTTACATGAATATTCATGGAGTAGAGAGTTAAACTAGACGTACCGGTTCCAGATACATCATTAAATGTAGACAAGAATTTAACAAAGTAGGATTCTAATTCAAATGACAATAACTGGAAAAAGTTGATTTGCTAATTGATACAGATGGAATTACATGTAAAAGTTACCTTTTGACATTCTATTTATAAGAGACACATTTTGTTGCATTTTGCAAACAGAGAAGACTCAGGGCCATTTAACCCTTTCCCTGTTCTATAATTATTGCAAATTTCAATACCTACTGAATATTCATTAACAAAATAGTTAAAAAGAAATATGGAAGGTGGAAGATTGTAGAACAAGAGGGCCATGAGGCCCTGAAGCGCTCACCTGAGATAACCCCAGGGGCGGGGCCATTTTTGACCACAAGAAATCATGTGTACAATCTTGGTAGAGAACCACTAGGCAAAGCAGTATGCCATTAATTAAAGGTCTAAGCCTTATGGTTTCATAGAAAAATAATATTTTATATTTTACCCATGAAAAACTGATAAGCCCTGAGGCAGGGCCAAGTTTCGCCCAGTGGTCAGGGTCGTAAGTTAAACATTTTTGGCAGAGGACCACAAGCCACAGCTACATATTTGTAGAGGACCATTAGATCATGTTACATACCAAATATCAATGGTCTAGGCCTTACAGTTTCAGTAGATTTTTAAAGATTTTCCAATGAAAAACTGATAAGCCCTGGGGCGGGGCCATTTTTGGCCCGGCGGTCATAATTTGAACAATATTTGTAGAGGACCATAATATCATGCTACATACCAAATATCAAAGGTATAGGCCTTACAGTTTGAGAGAAGAAGATTTTTAAAGATTTTCCTTTGAAAAACTAATAAGCCCATGGGCGGGGCCATTTTTGGCCCGGGGGTCATAATTCGAACAATCTTTGTAGAGGACCAATAGACCATGATATATACCAAATATCAAAGGTCTAGGCCTTAAAGTTTGAGAGAAGAAGATTTCTAAAGATTTTCCTATGAAAAACTGATAAGCCCTTGGGCGGGGCCATTTTTTGCCCAGGGGTCATAATTTGAACAACCTTTGTAGAGGACCATAAGATCATTCTACATATCAAATATCAAAGGTATAGGTCTTACAGTTTGAGAGAAGAAGATTTTTAAAGATTTTCCTATGAAAAATTGATAAGCCCTTGGGCGGGGCCATTTTTGGCCCAGGGGTCATAATTTGAACAATCTTTGTAGAGGACCATTAGATCATGCTACATACCAAATATCAAAGGTCTAGGCCTTACAGTTTGAGAGAAGAAGATTTTTAAAGATTTTCCTATGAAAAACTGATAAGCCCTTGGGCGGGGCCATTTTTGGCCCGGGGTCATAATTTGAACAAACTTTGTAGAGAACTATAAGATCATGCTACATACCAAATATCAAAGGTCTAGGCCGTACAGTTTCAGAGAAGAAGATTTTTAAAGATTATCCCATGAAATGCTGACAAGCCCTTGGGCGGGGCCATTTTTTGGCCCGGGTGTCATAATTTGAACAATCTTTGTAGAGGACCATAAGATCATGCTACATACCAAATATCAAAGGTCTAGGCCTTACAGTTTCAGAGAAGAAGATTTTTAAAGATTTTCCAATATTACCATATATGGAAAAAAAGACCACGCCCTCTGGCGGCCATGTTTGTTGCCGGATCAAAATTCTTTTAACAACTTTTAAAGTCTATCAACTGAGAAAAATTTTGGTGAAAGCTATATTCAAATCGGACAAGTCATTCTGAAGAAGAAGGTTTTTCTAGATATTGTGTACAGTTGCCATGGCAACAAGACCGATGGCCCCACCCACTATCTTTTAACAACTTTTGAAGCACCCACCCACAGTATGTATCTGACCAAGTTTGGTTACAATTGGGCAGTCGGTTTCAGAGAAGAAGTCGTTTGAAATTGTTGACGGACAGACAGACGGACAGACGGACAGACGGACGACGGACGCCGGACACAGGGGTATCACAATAGCTCACCTTGAGCACTTTGTGCTCTGGTGAGCTAAAAATTTAGAAAGCAAAGAAACAGAACTATCAAATTCTATTAGCAAACAGAGCAGACCCTGATCAGACGGCTCCTCTAGGAGCCGTCTGATCTGGGTCTACTCTGTTTGCAAATGCGTGAAAACACGTTTATATGAGGGAAAGGGTTAAACGGGACATGCTCTGTTTGCTTTACGTAATTCTACAGCTTCTGCCTCGGCCAAAAGCGTCATTATTTTTTGCCATTATAAAATATCAGCTAATCACTATTGATACAGTCATTATTTCTCAGATGTACAATAAAACCTCTCTATAACGGCCACTAAATTACATCAAATAGTTTGTGTTAAAGGCAGGTGGTTGCTTAAAGCAAGGTGAAAGTAAAACAGAACGCTCCTATAGGATAAATACAAATATACCAACTAATTAATACAATTAAGTGGCCGTTATAGAGAGGTTTTACTGTATACTCAACAGGAACATTGTGAAAAGTCAAATAAGTCGGCTTCTCACTAGTACTCAAACTGTTTGATGTCTGGTTCATTGATTGTTGAAAAAGGCAACAATACTTACTTGTGTTTTTTTTTTTTTTTTTTTTTTTTTTTTGGGGGGGGGTGGGGGTGGGGGGGAGGGTTATTGTTTAAATGATTGTGGGTACACGCTAAACCTGTATACAGCGACTGCCTAAAGTAAACCTTATTCTGGTATTTTAATACAGTTGGTTAAAGCTTCTTTAGGGGCTTTCTGTATTACTTTCGTCCTGCCTTACGCGTCCACCTGCTCCTATATACCATTATGTTTATTCGCTATCTTGTCTCTATAGGCAAGTTTTATTGTATATGTAGATACGAGGCTCCTAGTTCAAAGCATTTAACAGTTCCACCGGCAGTTAACTCTTCCGCTGCCGCTTATTATCGTCTGCAAAATGTATCGTCTAATTCAATTATCGCTTCTGTCAAATTTTCCCGCTTTTACATCAAGCACGTTATCAAAGCAGTTTGGATCCAGATGTTTTCTTGGGGTCTCACCTAGATCAAAATTATTTGCAAAGGTGATCACAAAAAACCCTCTTGACAGCAAAGAAGTTGAAAGGAAACATTTCATGCAGACCTATACAAAACCTTATTGACATGCTCGGCATTGCCTTGCTATTAATTGTTTTAACCCTTACTCTCATATAACCATGCATTCTATATACATGTAGTGATGCCGTGTCGTAAAATCCAATTCACTCCCTCCCTCATACATGTATCTAAAATGTCTTTTTCGCGGCTTGACCCACTTCAGACGGTTCCTGTAGAAGCCGTTTGATCAGAGCTGCTGTTTGCTGATAAAAAATATTGATCTGATTGCACAGTGACTGCAATGGTTAAAAATTCCTTATTAATAATGGTGTTAAAATTGGGTCTAAATTGTATTCATACAGTTATTTTTTCTTACATGATTTTTCACCGGGTTAAAGATAAGTGGTTCATAAACTATTTTCGGTTTCTGCCAGGTGAGTTTGCTCCCTCACTACCGGCATGCTTGCTTTTCGACTGTGAAATAAACAACGAGTTAATGAATATGGCATGTGCGTTTGATAGGTTTTCACGTGCGAAAGAGATTCAAGGTTCATCAACTTATATCTTAACCCGATGTGAAAAAATAATGTCCGCTCAAATTTGGATCTGGTGCAATTTAAACTACCTCCGATTCAATCAAACGTTTAAGAAACTATTGACTAAGTGTCAAACAACTTGGATCCTAATGAGACGCCGAGTTACTCGGCGTCTCATCTGGATCTAAGCTGTCTGCAAATGCGAATCAGGTCTTGATATGTGGAAGCAGGGTCAACTTCTAATTTCTAACATTACACGAGGTAAACTCGTCGAAAGTAAAATTTAGAATCCATCCATTTCTCACGTGAGAGGTTCCTGCTAAAAGAAATACGTGATGCTAGAAGAAAACCTTTCACATGTATTGGTATACATATCAAACAATACAACACTGATAAGAGAGGTCTTCCAGGGAACCCTCTGAGCAGGGTTTACCTTTGTTTCTCATAGATGAGATCGCGGGAGATTTTCAAAGTCTAATTAAAAGTGTGCATGTACTGGTTCATGTATACAAACCATACCATTTCATAAAAGAAAATATTTAATGTACTTGAACATTGTTGAATGATTGGCCAAGCGTCAGACAGCCTCAATCCTGGTGAGATGCCGAGTTACTCGGCGTCCCATCTCGACCAGAAGACGAAGGGATAAATTAGGATCTGCTGATGATTTTGAATGAAACACAGTGAAGATCATGAGCTTTTTGCAGTTCCTGCATTCAAAGCGTTAAATTCTTTGAAAGTTTGGTATTGGTATAATACACACGTGCATAGAAGAATCAGCGATGAACGTTCTACTGCCATAAACACAAAACATTGCAGCGCTCGGTTCATCAATTTACCAACACAGTCTAAGACTAATTCATTAACCCGTCTGTGCCTAGAGTGCTCCTCAACCCTTTCACCACTAAATTGGCTTCGTCAGCTATGCTTATCAACAGTGTCAGCTGTCACAATGGAATATTTCCTTCAATTTCTTTACTATATGCAGTCTGAGTCACCAATAGCTTGCATCCTGCATCTAGAGTCGACTTGTTCGCCAAACTTATCACAGATATGCATATTGCGCCGAAAGAGTTCACCCGTTTACCGCATGACTACGCATGTTTGGCACCATCCACTATAAATATTAATTAACTACAGCAGAACCCCTCTAATGCGACCACTTAATGGATAATCATGACTGTCTTTATAAGCAGGTGGTAGCTTAATGCAGGACGAAAGTAATACAGAAAGCTCCTATAGGAGCTTTCTGTATTACTTTCCTCCTGCATTAAGCTACCACTTGCCTCTATCACTTGGAATTATACCTCTTTTGGTGGTCGCGTTAGAGCGGTTTTACTATAATTGTCTTGCGTTGTTATATAAAACAAGTGAATGCAAAATACCAAAGAGATTATTCTTCTTCTTTAACCCATTTGCTCCCACGATCCCATACATGGGACTTAGGCAAACAGTGTAGACTCTGATCAGACGCCGCATAATGCGGCGTCTGATCAGAGTCTACACTGTTTGCTGATAGGATTTTCAATATAAAACTAAACGAAATTGAAAATTTTGATCAGGCACTCCTTAGATAAAAAATGGACTAATCCAATATATAAGCCTGGAAGAATCCACTGGTAGCAAATCGGTTTAATGAGGTTTTACTGCAGTATCGATGTCAGCCTTTATAACTGGTGGTACATGAACTCTTTCACTACCAACTACTGTTAATATAATTTGTCGTCCAATACAGATTTCGTTTGTTTATTTATCTCCCGTTTTATATAATAAATATCACCACATTAACAAACTGTTTGGATCTGGATGAGACGCCACGTTGACAGCGAAAGAGTTATTTAAAGATTGTGAAAGTCATACAGAAATATCCAAGAAGCTTTCAGTATGGCTTTCATCCTGTATTAAGTAGCCACCTGCCTTTACGATATACATTCTTCTTCACTAAACGATTCGTTTAGAGAACGTTTACTGTATACTTGTATTTGCTTGCCCGTCGCGATAGACCGTAAATTATCACACTTGTCGCCAAATAACCTTATTGATAGGTAAACCCTTACAACTCTACACCATTCAGATAATATTCTGTTGAAAGAAGATAAAAATGGCATAGGTTTTAATTGCTGCTGACAAATACAGATAAGAGACTCTCCTGCAATAAACATAAGTATGCCCGTTTTAAGAGAAATCTCTTTCTCTTTCCCAAATAACACCACTTTAAACTTGACCATCAAGATAAGTTCATACCAAAACTTTCATACCAATTTATACATACACAATGCATTTTCTGTTTTCACTTGTAATTGCCTTGAAAATTTAATTACCATGTGCCGTCTACATAATCTGACTATTGTTCATTTTATCATTATTTCCCTGTTGCATGTCTATGTAAGAAGTAATGGCACGATGGATATGGATTAGCTGATTTTTTTTGTAATTGGCGGATGTGCAATACTTTCTTGGTATTGGTAGAAACTATAGAATCGGATTTATTATAATTTTGATAAGCAAACAGAACCATACCCTAGTCAGAAGACTCCTTTATATCAACGAACGAATTAAAATGACAGTTTCGTCTAGCAATGCTTTTTAAATATGCCTAAAATACATCAATGATTTGTTTATATGTTGAAAAGAAGTACATGCATATTGCAAAAAAATATCTCTCGACTAAACGCTGAAGAAAACAAAACTTTCATGAGCTTGCGATCGAAGACCCCATTGTTATTGCATTCCTATAGTATGTTTTAGTATTTATCCGGGTTTTGTTTTAGTTTCGTAACTGTTCCACCACAAATATTATGTCTCGGCGAAAATGGTTTATTTTGTATTCCAAGGGCATGTTTCGATATAAGTCCAAATTGACAATCTTGTAAACCCTGTCACCGCTAATGTCGCAAAAATGCACCACGACAAATAGTGCAGTCCTAGATCAGACGCCGCCTTTTCAGGCGGCGTATGATCAGGGACTTCACTTTTTGTCTCAATCTCTAGTTCTATATCTGTGCTTTTTTCCTTTGAAGTTCGTATTTATTTATCTCATATCCTTATTTTACCGAATGATTTAACGAAATTAGTCTGCAGACGACAATTAGAAATTTGGCGCCGAAAAGGTTAATAATGATTGAAAATAACCACTACCAAGTTTTATGATGTTATTGAAAATTGCGTTTATTGTAGGGACTGTCAACTTAACGTAGATTGTGTAGTAAAAGACAGAAATTGTAGAAAAATAGAAATTTACTGCAACTTATTCTTATCCCTAAAAAGAAGAGACAAACTGTATCAACCCAGATGATCATGCCCCCTGAAGGAGTCATCTATTAAGTACTGTACCGTTTGCTTCAGGTATTTCTTTCATATTGCACACCAGCCAAATACAATCATACATTGGATCAAACTGAGTTTTCTGTATTAAAAAAGCGGACATTAAACAAACGCACTCCGTTATCACTGTCAGGGGGGATTTAATGGCGTGCATTGCGATGTCTGTTTTTGCAAAATAAGATTAATGTGCGGGTCTGTTTAGCGTGAATGCTACATTACATCTTTCTGGTTCTATCCTGCACTGTTTATTATGACTGTGTATGTGCATGATATGGGTCATAAGTCGCTTCTGTTAAAACAGATAACACGTATATCTCAAACTATTATCAATATATCTTGTTGTTTTAGTCGTTTTGCCCTTTCATTATCTTAATGACCCTCGTCACCGCCATTATAAGCACTAGTGCATTGTATGATGATGATGATAATAATAATAATAATAATAATAACAATAATAATAATAATAATACAGTAAAACCCCGCTAATGCGACCACTTAAAAAAAGGGGTTTAATTCTGGGTGCTAGATGCAGGTGGTAGCTTAATGCAGGACAAAAGTAATGCAGAAAGCTCCTAGAGGAGCTTTCTGCATTACTTTCGTCCTGCTTTAAGCAACCACCTACTTATAAAGACTCCCATATTTATTCATTAAGTGGTCGCATTAGATGGGTTCTACTGTAATAATAATTGTTGAGCCCGCCTTTTTGACATCTTGTTTGGCCCAGTTCACTCATATCGTGTAATAGGTACATGTATATGACCAGGTTTTTCTCTGTTTGCCTATAAAAAAGATATGCAGCAGAACTTGTCGTCTTAATCGACCATTTATTTAGTGAACATATGAGCCTTAAACAGCAGGTTGTTACTTAATGCATGCCAAAAGTATAATGCTCCAATAGAGCGTGTTTGCGTTACTTTCGATTTGCATTAAGCTATCACCTTTCTTAGAGACCCAGAGTTATACTGGTTTTTAATGGTCGCATAAAGAAGATTCTGCTGTGTATCTGAGTCTATAGTTTCTCTCATGGCTAAAAAACATAGTCCATATGCAATTTAACAAATTAGTTTCATGTCAGTCATGTAAGGTAATATAGGTCTTAAAATACAATAAAAAAATACAATAAAAAACATACAATAAAATCATATTTTCAATAACATCATACAACTTGGTATTTGTTATGTTCAATAATTTTTATGAAGATTGTCAATTTGAACTTATATCGCAAAATGTCGCTGTGATACAAACTAAACCATTTTCGTCGACACGTTTATTGTTTTACACGAATATTTAAGCGGTCTTTGTCGAACAGTTAACGAAATTAAAGTATGGGTTAAGCCGTATGTCATATTTCCATCTGCTTTTCTATGAGCGGGAACAAAACGTGGCTAATTACAAAACGGATTGCTACAAGGCTCCCTTAACAATTTCCCAGTTCAGTATTCACCTAAGAAAAAACGATATCGTGAATGCTGAATATTTATAATGACATACACACTCTTGAATATCTGGTTTTAAAAGAAACTGTAGATATAGATATATTGTGATTTCATAAGCAAACAGAACAGACCCAAGTCAGACGGCCCCGTCGTCTGATCTGGGTTTACTCTATTAGCAAAGGCGTGAAAACAACATTATCTGAATGAAAGGGTTAAATGACAAAGGGGATAGGATACATGTAGCAACCTCTATGCACCCCTGTGTGTATCGTAATTTAACCCTTCGCTTGCTATTCACGTCAATATACCTACCTGTAAATAGTGAAGACCCAGATGAGACAGCTCCTGCAGGAGCTGTCTCATCAGGGTCCGCACTATTTACAAGTTGATTGTGCAACCAATGCACTCCACAGCAGTGATTGCACAGCGAAATACTTGTACACAGTGAAGATATATGTAATTATACAACAGGGCATGGGTAAAGAAGGAGAAATGTATTTTAAAATTCAGCCAGCGAAGGGTTAATAGACATAGATATAATTTATAACTGAATAAACGACTATGTGAATATCAACTACTGTAAACCATGTCTAAGGCGGTCATAACAAATAGATCTAATCATGGGCCTGTAAGACAGGTGGTAGCTTAATGCAGGTCATTGGGCATTTAGCAACCACCTGCTTTTTAAGATTCCTATGTTCAATAAACGAATGGCCGTTTAGGACAGGTTCTACTCTAACTGATCTTTTGAATGACTGTATGAACAATAGGATCCTTTGATCATGACAGAAACTGTAGAGTCAAATATATTGTTATTTAATAAACAAACAGAGCAGACCCAGATCAGACATGTTCTAAGGAGTTGTCTTATCTGGATCTACTCTGTTTGCGATTGCGTAAAATTTGTCTTGATCGGGTAATGGGTAAAACGGTGAGTGAAAGGGCTTTGACTGATAGAGAATATTTCCATTTCGCGACAGACTTCAGACGTTTTAAGATTTCGGAGCTTCTAGTATTGGCCCATATATTTTAGACATTCACCATTCACTCAACGGATTTCGTTTTTTGTTATTAATGAGATTTCATGATACAGAAAGCGTTTGATAAGCGTTTATCTGCTACTGAGAACGAAAGTTTTTGCAACCGATTGTTTGCACTCTTGCCTAACCTTTAAAATGCGGGGCACGCATACACTGTCTTTTGCCAACAGTGTATACCCATATCAGAGGGCTCAAAGACCAACCCTCTGGTCAGGGTCTGCACTTTTCGTCATTCAAAATCCTCTACCAACGTACAGTAAAGCCCCTCTAAAGCGATCACTTAAAAGAGGTATAATATAGGCAGGTGGTTCATGTAGCTTAATGCAGGACAAAAGTAATGCAGAAAGCTCCCAGACGAGCTTTCTGCATTACCTTTGGCCTGCATTAAGCAACCACCTGCTTATAAGGACACCCATATGTGTTCATTAAGTAGTCGCATTAGAGGGGTTCTACTGTATGTCTTACTGAGTGGACTCAATAGTTAAACACTGGTGGACTATTCCATTCTGACAAGGGTCAACATTGTCGATGACGTATATCTGCGAGTACTGTTGGTTACTATTAATATGTATTTTTAGAAGGAATTAATGATATTGAAAATTACAACAGATTGCTAACTTTGAAGACAACAATACTTGGCAGCGAAATATTTAATAAAAGTTTATGTGTCAAACAAACCACAAGCTTCAACATCAGACTACATATACATACCATGGTCAAGTTAACGTTTTATTCCTGTATTTCATGTAAGAAATAGTGCCACCATGAATATTCATTAGATTCTTTTTATAATTGCATTATAAACACAGAACGGTTTGGTCATAGCAGAAATTGTAGAATAAGACCTACGTATATTATTTCATAAGAAAAAAGCGCAGATCCGCAGAGTCTGATCGGATGGCCCCCGTTTGATATGGGTCTACTATGTTTGTAAAGGCATAGAAATGTGAGACATACGAGTACATGTATAATGTTTAAATGCAATTCCCAGTGTGCTACCTTCCGTATACATTTAAGGAATTCTTATTTCAATAAGGCGAAAGGATGTCGAAATTTTCTCAGCATGCGCTGGTATTTAAAGCCCTCCAAAAACATCAAAATAATTATTCAACTAAGCGAATGCATCACGATTTAGGCGTAACAGCTGTAATAAAACAAAATGTTTGGTAAAACCATTCACATCAAATTTAAGCACCGGTATGTGTGTTATGAAACATAAATAATGCAATATGGTTAAAAGGAATTCGACATGTTAATTGTCTTAGAAGATATTGTGTTTCCAGTTTATCACTGCGTCGATAGACAGACTGGTATCGCGCTTCACGTTTCTTTAAAACCATAATCAGAAATTGATACCGGATCTATTGTACAGCTATATTTATCTCTAATTTACACATACAGTAAAACCTCTCTATAACGACCACTGAATTACATCAAGTATTTTTGTTAAAAGGCAGGTGGCTGCTTAAAGCAAGATGAAAGTAAAACAGAACGCTCCTATAGGAGCGTTCTGTTTTACTTTTATCTTGCTTTAAGCAGCCACCTGCCCTAAATTCCAACTAATTAAAACAATTTAGTGGTCGTTATAGTGAGGTTTTACTGTATTTCCTTTGCATTAAGACGTTCCAAGAAGAACATCCATGTGAGAAGTAATGTAACCATGAATAATTTATTAATTGAACAGTTTTTTGGCTAATGCAAAACCTGTAGAATGCCATAAGCAAATAGAACAGGCTGTCATTAACTGGCTCCTACAGGATCCGTCTGAACTTGATCTCCTCTGTTTACAAGGTCATTATAAGACGTTTTTCTTAGATAAAGAGGTAAACGAATAGAGCGTTAAAGTGATAGTCTCTGCTTGCATCGTGTGTTAAAAATGACTAACAATTACATAAATCATTTGTTTTTTGGTTGAAAAGAAGTAAATCGCTAGAAAACCAGTCAAATAAATCCCGAAGAAGACAAAACTTGCATTTGTTTGATATCGAAGACCCGATGTATTCGGCAATGTGTTAGTATTTATTCGGCCCGCGTTTTAGTTTCGTTAACTGTTCGACCAAGGCCGATAATATTTTATTGTAGAAAACAAAAATTACAAGTATCGATGAAAACGGTTTATTTTGTATCTAGGGGCAAATTTCGACTTAAGTTGAAGTTGACAATCTTCAAACTAATGATTGAACATAACAAATACCAAGTTTTATGATGTTATTGAAAATGTGCGTTTATTGTAGGGACTTCTTAAACTCGCTACATGTACATACTAAATAACTGACAACTGTAAAGTATGTCATCTTCTATACCTTCATTTCTCTCATTCAACCAGAGTGATAAGTTGTTTGAGTGTCGTTTTTTAATGAAGATATGGAGTCAGTACAATGCTTTAACCTATTGTAGTCTATCGTCTGCTTAAAATTTTATTTTCGTATTATGTTTTATTTTGATTAAAGAAAGACAATCACGGTATACCGTGTGGATCTCGATGAGACACCGAGTTACTTGTCGTCTAATCTGGATCCAAACTATTGATGAGCATGTTCTCCCCTGCAATATTTGCCGTACAGATAAATTTTGATACAGAACCGTTTCAGCAGTTCTTTAGATAACCCGCAAGAAACCATTAGGACTCCGATGAACACTGTGCCTCATCTGAACCGAAACTGTAATGTTAGTCCAGAGTAACAGATAAAGGTGCGTACAGTGCTCCCTCCCTACAACGACCCTCTCAATAACGATTCCCTCCTTACAACAACGCATGTCACTGTTTCCGAAACAACAAGGCTCCAGAAACAACCTTTTTCCATCGTAATTTCTTTATGCCTCCATCAAACCCTATGCTGTGACCACTCTTTAGAATCGTCACTTAGTGACGATTCTAAAGAGTGGTCACAACATAGGGTTTGATTGAGGCATAACGGTTTTAGTTCACGAAATACACCATATCTGGGGATCTGCAAACAAGCTAATTATGTTTGATTTTCCCTCCCTATAACAACTCCCTCTGAACAACACATACAATATTCGTATCCCAAAGGGTGTCGTTGTAGAGAAGAAGCACTGTACTCAAATACTACAATCGTCATTTCTTCACCAACCCCTTTATTGTGACTACTGTTTAGAGTCGAGGTTGAGAGAGATTTACATATACATGAATGTTTCATTTACAGTAAACCCCCATTAAACCGGAAATCTAGTAGAGAATAAATTATACACTTTTAAACAGTTGACTGCTTAATGCAGGATGAAAACCATGTAGAAAGCACATTGAGGAACTTTCTGTACGTCTTTCACTCTGTATTAAGCAGCCACATGTCTCCAAGGCCGATTGTTATACTAAAATTCATGTCCGATTTAGTGGGGGTATCTAGCTTACAATCAAGTTTTGGGACAATATTAATAGAGCTGTGTCCATGAATTTCCAATTGATTCAAATAAAAAACATTATGATAACAAATGAATCATGAAAGGGAGTTAATTCGGACAAACCGGTGTTTTATGATGACTCACAAGGTAACGTATTGCATTGTTTGCAGTGTATATCCAAACTGGGTGTCTGGTACTTAGATTCAGCTATAATACAACATACACTGAAAACAGTTAATCTGTTATCTGACAAAGACGCCCAGATCAGGGTCTACTCTGTTTGCTTACATAAAATGCATGTAATATAAATTTGACTGTACAGGTTCTACTGTGGTTAACCCTTCTCTTGCTGAATTTTAAAATACATTTCTCCTTCTTTACCCATGTCCTGTTGTATAATTACATATATCTTCACTGTATACAAGTATTTCGCTGTGCAGTCACTGCTGTGGAGTGCACTGGTCACACAATCAACTTGTATATAATGCAGACCCTGATGAGACAGCTCCAGCAGGAGCTGTCTCATCTGGGTCTTCACTATTTACAGGTAGGTATATTGACGTGAATAGCAAGCGAAGAGTTAAACATCCCTTGTTCATAATGTCACCCATAAATAATCAGCTGTATTACTTATAACATGAATATTCCTCACGTAAAGGGTTTAACAGAACATCAAAGGTTGTTTGCATGAACCAGCTACATGTAAGGTGGCCATTTAAATATTTCAATTAACAAAACTTCAATTATCTACGATAGATTGGTAGACCTAAAAAGTACAGTAAAACATCTCTAAAGGGACCACTAACACAAAGATGTCTTGTTTTTAAGACAGGCGATAGGTTGATGTAGGACGAAAGTTATACAGAAAGCACCCATGGGAGCTTTCTGCATTACGTTCGTTCTGCATTAAGCAACCACCTGCTGTTATGTGTGTAGACTTCCATGTTTATTCATTTATTGGTTGCTATAGAGTGGTTTTACTGTAACATGTCTGGGAAACGTCTTTTTTCAATAAATTAGGATGAAAAGAGTGGTAAACGTGTTTTTCTTGTATTCCCACAGATAATTATGCCCTGGAACCATACGGAATGATCACAGGTAACTATTTCTGGGTTTTAGCATCTGTGACTACAAGTGTTCTGAAGTACAGAGGAGACTGTTTTACGACGCATTTAAATATTTAACGGCAACTGCATAGATATCTACTTATTATATGTTTAATGTGTGTAGTTGTATAACAAAACCATTATAAATCGAACCTTTCATTAAGAAGAAATAGGATAGTATTAGGCATAGAACTGCTTAACCCATTCCCGCATATTGACGACTTTTGACGACTCTGTAAAAGTCCCTTTCTGAAACCATTGTGATAAATAGAGCATTTGCTCCTATAGGAGCAAATGCTCTATTTACCACAATGGTTTCAAACTACAACATTCTAAAAATGTCCTTTTCTCTAGTTAATGCTCCTTTTCGGTAGATTTATTCAAAGAGATTATATCTAAAAATAGTCTATGAGGCAATGGGTTAATGCAGGGTTAAAATCATATAGATATAGACATTTCTGCTTGACTTTCACCCTGCAAATAGCTGCCACCTGTCTCATAGACCGATATTGATACTTATCTGTGTGTTCGGTTTATAGAGTGTTCAGCTTTACAGTGTTCGGTTAAGAATGTTCAGTTTAGAGAGTAACCTATGTATGTCTTTGACATACCCGAATTAGTTTGAGACATCCACCTGGGATTTTCACCATTTTCTACGAAATTGAGTTTGTAAGATGCATTTTATTACAAACCTTGCAATCGAATGGTGAGGTCCAGATGTCATTATTACTGAAGCGTGGCATTCAGTACATCTACAGTGAAAACCTATCTTAACCGGAATTCTAGTAGAGAAGAATTATGATACTATTAGACAGATTACTGCTTAATGCAGAGAGAAGTCATGCAGGAAGCTCCTAGAGGAACTTTCTGTATGACTTTCACCCTGCATTAAGTTGTCACGTGTCTCCAAGACCAATAGTTATACTAAATTTAACGTCTGGTTTGGAGGGGTTTTACTGTATACATTCGTTTCAATCACCTGGTGAATATTCATACAAGACGCTATCCAGTATCAATATCTGTTAATTCGAGTATTGTATTAAACCTTTCCCTGTTCCACGTTTATTCCAAATGTAAATACATTGTACCTACTGAATATTCATGGGCACAATAGTTAAAAAGAAATATGGAAGTTGGAACATTGTTGCCATTTTAGAAAGTAAAGAAACAGATTTAATCGAACAGAGTAGACCCTGTTTTGGTCTACTATGTTTGCAAATGCGTGAAAATGCGTTTATATGAAGGAAAGTATTAAAATAGTAATAACGGAAATCTGATATAGTCATGTTACGCATAAGCAAAGCAAACAAAACAGAACCTGGCCAGACAATTTGTACAGGAGCTGTCTGATCTTGATCTACTGTGTTTAATTTACAAAAGTTCACACTGAGAACTACATGCACATGGTAAACAAGACGAAACAGTTAACAAGAGTATTAAATGTACAGTATATGGGCATTGTCATAATAATAATATCCATAGATGTTGTTACCAATGGACTTTCATATAATGCATGACAGGCACTTTATTATACAGTAAAACCCCTCTAATGCGACCTCTTAATGAATAAACATAGCTGTCTTTATAAACAGGTGGTTGCTTAATGCAGGACGAAAGTTATAGGGGATCTCTACATAACTTTCGTCCTGCTACCACCTGCCTTTGCTACTGTGAGTTATGCCCCTTTTTGCTGGTCGCATTAGAGGGATTTTACGGTAACATTAATCCACCCTAATTACCCTACAGTTTAGCACATACAAACTTCGGCAATTCGTGCAGACCTAAATTATACTGGCCCTTGTTCAGTAGTTTGATCAGGTCTTCACTACTTGTTAGGTACAATGTAAGTCTAATCAAAAGTTATCAAAATGGTGACAATTTTATATATTCAGATTTGAAAACTGGTGGATAAGGGAGATTGGATGTCCCAATACACACGGATAATTAGGATATAGAGATAAAAGTTTATTGAAACGTATTTACATTTGTCCCTAGAGAAAGATGAAACAATTATCATTTTAGGTTCTCTGCCAACACTTGAGAACACCAGGAGTTTGTCTTACTAAAGATCGTACGATTGGATTTATCATAAGTTCTAAGATACGACTATCGCAACTGGAAGTTACGACGTACGATAGAATTTTCGGCTGTCCAAGTCGTAGCGATTGTTGTTAATTTAGACTTGGATCATGTTTTGTCGTTTGATATTTAGTAAGCCGGGCCCCAGAAGAATCACGAACAGCTTCCAGAGACTTCTGTTTTCCTCATTAAAAATGTAGTTTACAAACGCAATATAGAGAAGCAAGTGGTTATCATGAATCAGTCTGTTCCCACGAAGCTAAACCTGAATCATTTATAGCATGTGCTTCATATTTGTGAACTGTTTGAAAACAATGATTCCTATTATCTTATTTTAATGCTCTAAGGCAGACAGCGCATACATTACTTAATAAATTATATTCGCGAAAGTTCTAGGCATGTTAACAATTACATTATAGGCTATTTTTAAACCCAACCTATTTGAATGAATATCGAACATGAGTATTTACTAGACAGAAAGGGAACATTTTAGAATTGTGTAGCTTTGAAAACATTGTGATAAATGGAGCATTAAATTTTGTTTTGGTCCTATGGTTTCAGAAAGTTTTTTTTAACAGTCGTGAAAAAAGTGTCAAAATTAGGGAATTTCTATAAAACATTACTATTACCTCAAGAAATTCATTACATGTCTTGGCCATAAATTCGCCGCTAAATATATTATGCCGTGAGCTAGTTTTGCCCAGATTTTTTCCACCCTTGAGACAAAAACTATAGAGACAACAGTTGATACGTAGATAACATTTCTTGCATTTCAAAATTAAATTTCAAGTTTGAGTATGTGTACAGTAAAACCTCTCTATAACGGCCACTAAATTACATCAAGTATTTTGTAATTAAGGCAGGTGGCAGCTTAAAGCAAGGTGAAAGTAAAACAGAACGCTCCTATAGGAGCTTTCTGTTTTACGTTCACCTTGCTTTAAGCAGCCACCTGCCCTAAATACCAACTAATTAACACAATTTAGTGGCCGTCAATATACTTCCGACGTCTGCCTTCATACATTCCTCTACAAATACGCCTTTCTACGCATTTGCAAACAGAGTATGCATGTACCCAGATCAGTTTGCCATGTTTGCTTATGGAAGTCTATTATGGAATACATGTAATATGATTCCATAGTTTTTTGGCAAACTTTTCACTTGTTGATATATATTCATGATTAATTATTTTACATGAATATTAATAGTCTAAAGGGCTAGAGTTCATACGGAACTTTCCTACAATTATGTCTAGTCAAAGCATTTTCGGGGGCCTACGTAGTCGAGTGGTTATGGTCTTCGATTGACAATCGCTTAGCCCCTCACCGCTTTGGGTTCGAATCCCGGAATGGGCATGTGGATTTTTCATGTGAGGAAGCCTTCCAGCTGACTTACGGTAGGTCTGTGGTTCGACCTGGATCTTCTTCTGTACACGAAACAATTCGTTCTGTGCACAGAACAACATCTTGGTTTTTTCTCCACCTGTACTTAGCTGGACGTCGTGATATTACCGAAATACTGTTAAAACGAGGCAAAACTCGATAAAAACCAAACCAAACCAATGCATTTTCTATACTTACTGGTTGTGTAGTTGCAATACGTCTCATCGGATTCAAGACATGTTGTATAGGTTATACAGTAAAACCCCTCCAATGCGACCACCAAAAAAGGGGCATAATTTACAGTGGCAAAGGCAGGTGGTAGCTTAATGCTGGACGAATGTTATGTTGAAAGCTCCCATAGCAGCTTTCTGCATAATTTTTGTCCCGCATTAAGCAACCACCTGCTTATAAAGACACCTATGTTTATTCATTAAGTGGTCGCATTAGAGGAATTCTACGGTACCACTTTCACCGAATGATGCTAACAGAGTATATGCATATATTACATTGACATAGCTACATGTACCATTGACTCATTTTCTATTCACACTAAGGATTATTTCAATGAGATGTTGCTGCCGTAAGGTGTATGCATCACTTTTTATATCTAACAAATTAAGCATGAGATCGGTCTTTAGACGAGAACATTACGATGAAGGTATAGCCGTTACTGTCTTTTGTCTAAAAGGATTCACGTGTAAGTGTATGTGCGTGTTCTATGAATGTCAATATATAATATGCTTAAAAGCCATTCGACACTTTAATTCTATTAACCTTTGGCCTGCTAAGCGCGTATTATCCGGTATTTGCAAGCACCTTGTATCCAGATGAGACGCCGAGTAACTCGGCATCTCATCATGACCCAAGCTGTATGACACTTGGTCCACAGTTTCTAAAATTAGAACGAATCGGAAGGTTCTCCTATAAGATTAAACCCATAACCTGCTTATTTATTTATATGTGCTTACATTCATTTCGGTTGCAAAAATGTCCATTGTTTATTAACAAAGGCGACTGTAAAAGCAGGTGGTTGATTAATGCAGGGTAAAAGTGATATATAGGAGCTTTATGCATGCATACATTGTGTCCTGCATTAAGCTACCACATATTTTAACATTGCAGACATAGACTTCTTTTGAGTGGCCGTTTGTGGTTAGTGGCTTGGTGATGCTGTGTGCATAAGTGTTGCTAAATCGCTCTGTTGCAATAACACCATACAACGACTTACCGTTTGGCGTTAAAGGGGTGGGTGGGGCTTCAAGATGTGTTAATATATAACTCGGGAACATACAGTGAAACCTCTCTACAGTAGTCACCAAACTTGGAGGTCCAACTATGTGTCTTCAAGACAGGCGGTTGCTTAATACAAGACGAAAGTTATCCAGAAATCTCCCAGGAGCTTTCTGTATTACTTTCGTTATGCATTAAATGTACAGTCGGCTGAGCGGTCATTCGGACTGAAAGTAGACTATAACTAGGTACTTTACTTTTTACATTAAGCAACCACCTGCTTTTAAGGAGACCAATGTTTATCCACAAAGTGGTCGGTTTAGACGGATTTTACTGCAAGATGTCTAATACAGTAGAACCGCTATAAAGCGAATATACTTTGGTGTACTTCAAAGCTTTCTGCATTTACCCATTTGTGCCCAGTGCCCCTTTAAAGGCACATATGCAAAACAGTGTAGACCCAGATCAGAGGGCTCCTGAAGGAGCCCTCTGATCAGGGTCTGCACTGTTCGCTGAAACTTTCTATGCAAATGGCTTATTCAAGAAACTGTTTTGTTTGCTATGCCCCCTCCACATGAAACATTGATGGGTTCCAAAGTTAGAACTGGACGAGGTTTACTTAAATAATATAGGGATAAATGGGTTAAGCTATCACCCGACTTGTATCTGCATAAAGGTCGAGCCACTCGTAAAAGGTAGAAAATGATACGAAGCAGACCTAAAGTCATAAACACACTCTAGATAATTCAAGTTCGACTCGTACAGGCAGATCACATAAACAATGGTTTGCACTCTAGTTGTTTGTACACGCGTCACCCAGTAAACTCTCTTTCAACCATCTACTCCATAACTACGCCTTTGCAAACAGAGCAGACAGCTCCTACTATTTTTTTTAACCCATTCCCTCATATTAATGGCTTTTGACGACTCTGTAAAAGTCACTTTGCGAAACCATTGTGATAAATAGAGCATTTGCTCCTATGGAAGCAAATGCTCTATTTATCACAATTCTTTCAAACTGCAAAATTCTAAGCATTTTTCTTTTCTCTAGTTAATGCTCCTTTTCGTTAGATTTATTCAAAGAGGTTGTGTCTAAAATAGCCTATGAGGTAATGGGTTAAAGTACAAATGAAGAAAATAAAAAAGGATGAAAATTATACTAAATGATAAAGTTTGCCGACGAGAGTAGGCAGTGAAAGAGTTAAGGAACAACTGTCTGGCGGGATTCAAAATACCCGATTTCACAACTAAATGTACAGTAAACCCACTCTATACTGGATAATCAAATAAATATCAACGCCCGTCTTTAACAGAAGGGATGGGCTTAATGCAGGGCGAAAGTCACGTAAAAACTCATAAAAGGAGCTTTTTGTATGACGTACACCCTGAATTAACAGTTACATGTAAATGTCTACAGAGGTCTAAAATTCTTCTTTACTAAAAGTCCGCTTTCAATGAGATGGACTGTAGATAATCGGCTAAATGTGTTACTCGAGTAGTGGAAGATACAGACAAACCAGAGTCTCTCAAATGTGGCGTATATCCAGTCTACATTGTTTGACAAACCGCGTTGACCATAATCAGTTATGATCCTGGTGAACCCCCATGGAAACTCGTAGTTCACTCTATAATCGGCGTAACTTGTTTGCATGCCACTCAAGTACTTATTCAATTTCAGTCAATGAAGGCACAGCTAATGTGTGTTGCATGACACAATCAATGAATTTCACCCTCGTACCCTCTGATAAGCTTCCTGGCTTCAGAGAAACAGGGTTACGATTTTTCCTCAAATAGCTTGGCGATAAGATACCAGAGATCGAAAATACGATATACGAGCTAGTTACATCTCTGATCCCTTATTAACCATGCTCACCCCGACCTGACTAGCATATGCAAACAGCTTGGATCCAGATGAGACGCCGAGTTACTCGGCGTCTCATCAGGATCCTATCTGTTTGCCACTCGAATAATAGTATCTCAGAAGCCTAATCAGACCGGGCGCAGTCTAAATATAGAGTAGATTCAAGTTTAAGCAGATATCGTTTTCACATCGACGCGATAAGGGTTAAAGGGTGGTTTATCACAAATGTGATTCATCAGGCTTTATTGAGATTCGGTAAAACTGATATCGAGAATGTTACATCTCAGGACTTATTTATGAACCTCCTAGGGTGATCGAATTTAGATACTATTGATTAATATTTGATACAAAATGATAACACAAATAAGTGTGGAACTAGAGCTATACAGAAAGCTTGTATGAGAGCTGTCTACAATCCTTTGTCCTGTATTAAGCTCCTATGAGAGCTTTCGGCATACCTTTCGTCCTGAATTAAGTTCTTTGACTGCTTAGCGCGACATAACCGGCATTGGCAAATAGTTTGGATATAGATGAGACAGGTGCCTAATGCATGGTGAAAGTCATGCAGAAAGCTCCTTTGTGAACACACGTTTATATGAGGGAAAGGAATAAGCGGTCATTCATCAATTGAACATTGAATATTAAAAGCTGGTGGTTGCTTAATACAGGTCAAAAGTAAACGAGAAAGCTCTTATAGGAGCTTTTTGTATTACTTTTGACATGCATTAAGCTACATGTACCATTTGCCTGCCTTACAGTCCCGTTATGAGACCTCTTTTCGATGATCGTTTAAGATAGATTCTACTGTTTCTTAAAACACATTGAATAAGAACACACAGTAAACATTCTCTGTAACCACCACTTTTTATACTCTTAACACATGCAATGCTGATTTTTCAAATACACTATTCTAAAGTTCAATAAGGTCAAGCTTACTGTGAATATTCAGGGATATTTTTAAAGAAACGTATAACAAGACACACAGTGCCGACCCTGATGAGATGGACCCTGATATCATTTGACCAGGGTCTGCTCTGTTTGCTTATGTAATAATGCTGATCTGATTCTACAGTTTCTGTCATCGTAACTTTCACGTGTTAATATGCCAGTTTGAAAATGCATGTAATTAATATTCATGATTTCATGATTTCTTACATGGATAGTCATGGAGTAAATGGTTAAAGCTTATGTTCAGTATGTACAGTAATGGCTCGCTAATACGATCACTCAAACGAACTATAACACTGAAGTTTATTAAAACAGGCAGTAGCTTATCCCATTCCCTCATATTGACGCCTTTTGGCGCCTCTGCAAAAGTCACCTGTTGAAACCATTGTGATAAATAGAGCATTTGCTCCTATATGAGCAAATGCTCTATTTATCACAATGGTTTTAAACTACAAAGTTTTTTTTAAAGAAATCCTTTGCTCTAGTTAATGCTCCTATTCGGTAGATTTATTCAATGAGTATTGGATCTAACAGTAGCATATGAGGGAATGGGTTAATGCATGGCAAAAGAATATGCAGAAAGCTCCTATAGGATATTTCTGTTTTACGTTTGCCCTACATTAAGCAACCACCTGTTAAAACAGACACATGGTTATGTTAAACCTTACTATGCTATGATTTAAATTGTACGATCTACAGTACTTTAAGACGAGTCCCTGTCTGGATCCTGACGAGGATTTACATGCAACATGTCAGACACGCATATTAAATCAACAACTGGATTGAAAATGATTTTCCTTTAATTACTCACTTAACCCTTATCCTGCTAAGAGGCACATGATTCGCATTTGCAAACTGCTTGGATCCAGATGATACGCCGAGTAACTCGGCGTCTCATCAAGATCCAAGCTATATGACACTCGGCCAATAGTCAATAAGCTTCAACGAATCGGAGGTAAGTGGAATAGAAACAGACCGGAGTTTAAACAGACATAAGTTTTAAAGTAGGAAAATATTTAATAAGTGGCTTCTTTAGGAACAACTGGTTAGAATCATAATAAACCATTTCAATGACTGCACAAAAGTACTTGTATCGACTACAGTAAAACCTCTCTATAACGGCCACTAAGTTACATCACGTATTTTGTGTTAAAGACATGTGGCTGCTTAAAGAAACGTGAAAGTAAAACAGAACGCTCCTATAGGAGCGTTCTGTTTTGCTTTCACCTCGCTTTAAGCATTCACCTGTCCTAAATACCAACTAATTAACACAATTTAGTGGCCGTTATAGAGAGGTTTTACTGTACTTGTACTATTCGTCAGCACCATTAGCATGTAACTGGTGAGTACAATATAACTTTTGCAGACAGTTTGGATCCAGATGATATACCAAGTAACGCGACCACGCATCAGAATCCAAACTGTTGGACACTCTGACTCTGATACTTTGAAAGAAAAAAATCAACATTAACTTGAAATTGACAATATTTTCTGCTGAATGAAGTTTTCTCATCTGGCTAAAGGTATAAAAGATGCTTTCAATTACTGCAAATGTGGTTGTATAGAACCTATATAGTTCAAATGAAGTGATGTACATGTACATAGTTCGTGCGCTGTATGTTCTATGGAGCAAATGCTCTATTTATCACAATGGTTTCAAAATGTGACTTTTACAGAGGCGCCAAAATGCTTCACTAGGAAGGAATGGGTAAGTCTGTTCATACTGAGTGTAATCCGCAGATAAACACAGGTGAGTTATTCAGCGACGTAAAGGTTAAGGAGTTTTATTACTGCTTTCTCATCATATCAAAGGTTTAGCACAAAGCTATCGAATTTTCAAAGTAAGGTAGAATCTCTCTAAAGCGACCATTTAATAAATACCAATAGGTGATTTCAAAAGCAGGTGGTTATTTGATGAAGGACGAAATTAACGAAAAAAGCTCATATTTTAGTTTTCTTCATAACTTTCGTTATGCATTAAACATTTCCTCCATATAAACACCTCGTATTATGCATTTGCATACAGGGTAGACCAAGATCAGACGGCTCTCCTGTAGGAGCCGTCTGATTAGGGTATGCTCTGTTTGTTTATAAAGTTATAATAGATCTGACTCTACAGTGTCTATCAACACCAACTTTTCATGTATACATATGATATTATAAAAATTCAGCTAATTAATGTCATGATTTCTTATGCAACAGTAAAATGGTTGGTATGTTGATAACTCATATGCGCTCAATGCGAAACTGACAAACTGTCAAATAGTGACGCCCATTGCATGCACATGTAACTTTACGGATAAATACCAGACCCCGTGGATACTACAGAATCAGACCTACAAAGCATATTATTGCATAGGCAAACAGAACAGACCCTGATCAGATAGTTCCTACAAGAGCCGTCTGATCTGGATCTATTATGTTCCATTCTGGTCGATTCTGTTGCATTCAAAGGCCTATCTATGAGGTAATGGGGTTATATCTCAGTGAAGGTAAACAATGAGTTATCTGAAACTCTGAAATATAATTAGTTTCCTCCAATGAAGGTATGCGTTGCAATTAGAATCAGGAAACATTGCCAAAAACAATGGCACATTGGCAAATGAAGATGTAACTCAATTTGAAATGTGAATTATTAGCCTCTAACGCAAGTCACCGATTGTTTTAGCCCTTTCCCTCATATGCTATTTTTAGATCCAACCACTTTGAATAAATCTACCGAAAAGGAGCATTAACTAGAGAAAAGGAAAAACTTAGAATTTTGTAATTTGAAACCATTGTGATAAATAGAACATTTGCTCCAATTGGAGGAAATGCTCTAATTATCACAATGGTTTCAACAGGTTATTTTTAAAGAGGCATAGAAAGGCGTATTTATGGAGGAAAAGATTAAGGCATTCTTACATACATGTACATTATATATCACTGTGTATATCAATATCTAGTATGTTCTATATAAAGAATATAGTTACTCAGTTAACGGTATCTAAACGTGTACAGGAATTTACTGCATGTAAACATGAATATGAGTGTAAACATGTATTATGGATATATGTGTTAAAATGAATGGGGCGTAAACACGTATATGAAACTATTGTATGTAAATATAAATAGGGGCGTAAACATGTATAATATTAGAAACTATATGTTAACATGAATGGGGACGTAAACATGTATATGAAAATATTGTATGTAAACATGAATGGGGGCGTAAACATGTAAATGAAACTTTTGTATGTAAACATGAATACGAGCGTAAACATGTGTATCAAACTGTTGTATGTTAACATGAATACGGGCGTAAACATGTATATGAAACTATTGTATGTAAACATGAATACGAGCGTAAACATGTGTATCAAACATGAATGGGGGCGTAAACATGTAAATGAAACTTTTGTATGTAAACATGAATACGAGCGTAAACATGTGTATCAAACTGTTGTATGTTAACATGAATACGGGCGTAAACATGTATATGAAACTATTGTATGTAAACATGAATAGGAATGTAAACATGTGTATCAAACTGTAGTATGTTAACATGAATACGGGCGTAAACATGTATATGAACCTATTGTATGTAAACATGAATGGGGGGCGTAAATATGTACATTTATCATGCAACGTCACGAAATACAGTCACTTCCTACTAGCATAATATTTTCCACGTCGACGCTGTATTTTGTGAGGTATAGTGCATGTGTACTGACTCGACTGGAATGCAAGTTTGGTTCAGCCAATAGGAGGAAAACAGAAGGACGAAAAAGGCATAGTTAAACATAAACATCAAATTAACACATTTTCTCACCTTTGTCTCAACTATCTGTCCATATAAAAGGTTTAAATCAAATTTATTTATGTTGTAAAAGTCGATGACGTCACTGCATGCCAACATGACGTCACGTAATACGTACTTGCATGTATTTTCATTCAGGAGACGAAACCGCTTTAGCAATCTTTCTTTTTCTTCATTTTCTCCATTTGTTGGAGTTGCATGATAAAAGAATTACTATGCTAGTAGTTTGGAAGTTCAGCTGTATTTTGGCTCGTCAGAAAAGTAGTTAAATGCTCGCCAAGGCTCGCATTTAACAACTTTTCTAACTCACCAAAATACAGCTGAACTTCCAAACTACTAGCATAGTAATTCTTATGTATGAAATTACAGTAAGTGAGCATGAATAGGAGTGTACTATATTGAAGCATGTATGGGAGTATACTGTATATATACATTAATGGGAGCGTAAACATACATATGACTTTACTGCATATTAACATATACAGGAGGTTACTCTATGTAAACATATTGGAAATTACCGTATGAAAATATATATTGAAGTTTACTGTATGTAAACATTTACATGTATAGGAGTTTACTGTATGTAAAGATATTGGAAATTACCGTATTTAAATATTATATAACATTTATAGGAGTTTACTATATGTAAAGATATTGGAAATTACCGTATGTAAATATTATATAACATTTATAGGAGTTTACTGTATGTAATGCATAGTTATTTACTGTGTGAAAACATGAACAGAACTTTACTTTATGGAAATTACTATTCGTAAATATGTTAGGTAACATGTCTAGGAGTTAACTGTCTGTAAACATATATAGGAGTTTACTGCATGTAAACATGACTAGGCGTTTACTGCATGTAAACTTGTACATGAGTTTACTGAACGTTAGCATGTATTTGAGTTTACTGTTTGTAAACATGTACGAGTATGGTTATTTAATGTATGAAAACATGAATAGAACTTTACTGTAACTATATATAAATGAATAAGTTACTGTATGTAGACATGTACAGGAGTTTACTGTATGTAAACATTTATGGGAGTTTACTGTTTGTAATCATGAACAGATTTGTACTGTACGTGCATACAAGGGGGATTAATGGTATTCATGAAACATATTTGAAGCAACTGTAACAAACGTGTTATTAATTTCCAGGGATTACGGAAAACTATTCAAACTTATTCTAAACATTCACGAGTTTCAATACGCCGAACAAATGTTAAACTAGTTTTGATACCTGTGGAATGCCGAGTTACTATTTTTGTAATTGCATATGAACACAGGAAATCTTGACCATAACATACATAATTCCTTAAGCAAACAGAAAAGACCCTTATCAGACGGTTCCTACAGGAACCGTCTGATCTGGGTCTACACTGTTTGCAGAACAACCTTCATAAAGCTGCAATGTTGTATCTGTGAATACTGGTGCAAACAGTTTGGAGCCAGATGAGACGCCGAGTAACACGCCGAGTTACACGCCGAGTATAACGGCGTCTCATCATGATCCAAACTGTTTGTAAAGTGTTTTAACCCATTTGCTCCCAGTGGATTATCCCATGTTTATATATTGGATTAGTCCATTTTTTATCTAAGGGTTGCCTGGCCTAAATTTTCAATTTCGTTTTGTTTTATATTGAAATTCCTATCAGCGCAAACAGTGTAGACTCTGGTCAGACGCCGCATTATGCGGCGTCTGATCAAAGTCTACACTGTTTGCCTACGTCCTATATATGGGATCGTGGGAGCAAATGGTTTAAATAAGGAAAAGATAAAAAATAAATAAAAGGGTGAGCATACGAAACTGTTTGAAGACGACACTGTTGTACAGTGGAATCTAGTTAACCCTTTCCTCCATAAATACGCCTTTCTACGCCTCTGTAACAACCACGTCTTGAAACCATTGTGATAAACAGAGCATTTTCTCCTAAAGGAGCAAATGCTCTATTTATCACAATGGTTTCAAACTACAAAATTCTAAAATTTTACTTTTCTCTAGTAAATGCTCCTTTTTTGTATATTCATTCAAAGAGGTTAAGTCTTAAAATAGCCTATGGAGGAAAGGGTTAAGCCACACAATGTTCGGCTTAGAGAGAATTCACTGCTCTGTCTTTATTCAACGATATCAAATATACAGCAGAATCTGTCCTAAGTGGCCACTGATTTATTGAACATACGAGTCAATTAAAGACGTCTTAAAACGCAGGCGGTTGCTTAATGCAGGACAAATGTAATGCAGAAAGCTTATATAGGAGCGTTTTGTATTGCGTTTGAATTGTATTAAGCTACCACCTGTCTTACAGGTCCAGAATTAGACCTATTTTTGACGGTCGCTTAACCCTTTCCCTCATAGTGACGACTTTTGACGACCCTGTAAAAGTCGCTTTGTGAAACCATTGTGATAAATAGAGCATTTGCTCCTATAGGAGCAAATGCTCTATTTATCACAATGGTTTCAAACTACAAAATTCTATAACTGTCCTTTTCTCTGGTTAATGCTCCTTTTCGGTAGATTTATTCAAAGAGGTTGTTTCTAAAAAATAGCCTATGAGGTAATGGGTTAAGACAGGTTCTACTGAACTTATCTTTCTGCCAGACCATTAAGCTTGGAGCACATGATTCATTGCACTATAAAGTTCCGAATCGTATTCATGTTTTATTGTCTGTATTCTTTAGTCGACTGAATAGCAAGACTACACATTATAGCAAGACTACACATTATAGCAATAGTGTACATTATAGCAAGACTACACATTATAGCAATGGTGTACATTATAGCAAGACTACACATTATAGCAATAGTGTATATTATAGCAAGACTACACATTATAGCAATAGTGTACATTATAGCAAGACTTCACATTATAGCAATAGTGTATATTATAGCAAGACTACACATTATAGCAATAGTGTACATTATAGCAAGACTACACATTATAGCAATAGTGTACATTATAGCAAGACTTCACATTATAGCAATAGTGTACATTATAGCAAGACTACACATTATAGCAATAGTGTACATTATAGCAAGATTACACATTGTTTTATTTCTATTTGGATGAATTCAAGAATCCATGAGATGAAAATGTATATAATATCGATCATGATCGTACTTCCTTTCAGTTTCTCTCCAAATTGTCTTATCTCCTTCCCTGTCAGTGACGAATCTGTGAAAACTTATGCAAAGAGTTTGGATCCAAATGAGGCGCGCAGTAAATGGATCATAATCCAAGCTCTTTGGTGATATGATCATCATCCAAGCTCTTTGGTGATAGGATTATGATTTTAGTTTGCTTTTTCAAAAGAGAAATATAAAAACAAAACATACGGACACATTTTGTAGACAACATATTTAGCAACGAAAGAGTAAAACTTGATAGTAGTTAGAAATTGTTCCTAAATCATTTTGGTTGATTCCCGATCTCCTTTTATCATTTAACCCATTACCTAATAGGCTGTTTTTGAATAGATCTACCGAAAAGGAGCATTAACTAGAGAAAGTGAAAATTTTAGAATTTTGTAGTTTGAAACCATTGTGATATGCGCTATTTATCACAATGGTTTCACAGTGACTTTTAAAGAGTCGTCAAAAGTCGTCAATATAAGGGAATGGGTTAATGCCGTCTGAAACTGGTTTTGATATTGGTAAGAAAAGAAATATGTTCAAAGAAAGTTAACACGTTTTCGCAAGAACCGTATTACACATTTAGCGTATAGCCAAACCGTTCTACATTGATCACCAAACACACGTGCAATTCCAAGTGTTTGAGACATATGGTAGCTTAATGCAGGGTAAAATGTTAACAGAAAGCTCATGCCTTTCTGTACCAAGCAACCACAACAATTGCTCATAGTGTGTAAGGTTAAAGTGTTTAGCCGTAGATCTAGTTAGACATTGCTTATACAATTACACATTTTCACAAGTCCGTTTTCCAAGAGACACCGGTGACCAAACAATAATGGAAAATAATTATTTCTAGTCGGGTTATCTTGTTTAACCCATTCCCTCATATATTTTTTTTCAGATTCAACCTCTTTGAATAATTTTACCGAAAAGGAGCATTAAATTTACTAGAGATAAGGAAAATGTAAGAACTGTGTAGTTTAGAAGCTATTGTGATAAATAGAGCAATTGCTCCTATGGAGCAAATGCTCTATTTATCACAATTGTTTAAAAAGTTTAAACAATTGTTTACAGAGGCGTCAAAAGGCGTAAATATGAGGGACTGGGTGTGAGGGAATGGGTCAAAAGGTGTCAATATGAGGGAAGGGGTCAGACCGTCAATATGAGGAAATGGGTAAAAAGGCGTCAAGATGAGGAATTGCATAAAAAGGCGTCAATATGAAGGAATGGAAAAGGTGTTTATATGAGGGAATGGGTTACGGGAAGACATCTAAACTCTTACCTCGCATATTTCTAGTGCTTCCCCGAGGCGACCAAGTTTGGCATACACGACGGTCATTTCGACTGCCACTAATCGTTGATATTTCACCGACGGATGGTCGTTACTAAACTGACGTACTATTTCCGATGCTCTTGAGTAATGCTGGAGGGAAGTGACGTTGTCCTGCAGTGCTAAAAATAGTCGCCCTAGTCCCATGTACACGCGACACTCGAGCACGGCATCGCAGAGAACACGCGCAACGTGTGATGCTCTGTCGTAGTGTTTAATACATTTCCTGAGTTCACTCAAACCATAGTAATTGTTTGCAAGACACAGATGGGTGTACCCTGAGATAGGTGATATTTCTTCTTCATTTGTCAAACTCCTATTACATAATGAAACAGAGGTTCGAAATTCGGACAATCTTTCATAAGCCCGTGCCATGTTAAACACAGCCTCTGCACGGAGCGCTGCTGGTAATGTGTCACTTACAACAGTTTGTCGCTTTGCGCATGTCAAAACGTCATGGTATCTTCCAAGTTCAAGGTTCACTAAACAGAGATACCCAAGGACTCCGAATTTGTCATCCTCCTTTTCGAACTTACGACATGCTTCTTCTAATTCCATAAGAGCTTCCGAATACCTCTGTCTTTTATACAACATAACACCTTTTATTGCCCTCCGTTTTGCAAGTTTCTGTCCCATAATCACAATAAAATGCGCCTAGTTATTTTCCCACCGTTCTTTCTCATACTCATATGATGATTTCAGCCATACGCTTTACCTGGAAACAGGCAGTCTTTTTGACACAATTAACCCATTTCTTTAAAGCACTCAAGAAACCGGTCTATTTTAGAGCGGTAAATTCTTCTTCCCCGTTTTTCAATTTTTCATGAATTCTCGTACGAAACACGTGTAAGAAATCATCCAGAGAGCGCACCTGGCACGCGCGTGCGAAAACGTTTAGAGTGAGTACAGTGGCTGGACAAATCGTACACAGGCTTGCATCTAACTCTTTGAACGCTGAATGGTTTAACTGTGGAATGGTCCATCAGTGTTTAACTATAGAATACCTTCAATATAAAAACCTTACCTTTGCTACATGATTGTTAATGCCAAACAGTACATACTCTAGTACAGAGGCCTCCTCTAGGAGCCCTTTGATCTGGATCTACACTGTTTGTGAATGCAAGTTCTCACGTTTCCTGCAATCAGAGGTTTGACCTTCTGAGTAAATGTTTGAAGGTAAAAATGGTATCTTCTTCAGTTTTCAAAATAAATTTGTCTGGCATTTTGTTAATAAAAGAAGGCACGGCCAACGTGTCAAACAGTTACCTTCTGGTGAAACACCGAAACTGTTTGCCAAAACGTAACACCTAGCCTCCGAAATTCCGCCTGTATAATTTATAAACTGAAGCCTTGTCCCGCTATCCGCTACTGGAGTCGCATCTGCAAACAGTTTGGATCCTGATTACACGCCGAGTGATGCGATGTTTCATCAGGATCCAAGGTGTTTGACACTTGGTTCATGGTTTCTCCGAAGCTCGTTGACATTTTCTCAAATTAAAGTTTGTAATCAGAAGTAATCAAAAATTTACCAGATCCATATTTGAGCAAACATTATTTTTTAATAGAGGGTTATATGTGGCATATTTTATTGTCAGATGTAACATGACGGTGTATATATACATGTACATGTAGCGTAAGAGTGTGTACCTTGAACAGAGGAGTCCTCTGATCAGGCTCGGCACTGTTCGTCATTCTCAATCCTCTCACAAATTTTACCCTTTCATACAGAATTAGCTGTACCTTTAAACAGTGTTTGAAACTTTGACAAATCAAAAGGTTTACTCCTTATCCTGCTAAGGACATTCTAATCAACATTTGCAAACAGTTTGAATCCAGATGAGATACAAAGTATCTCGGTATCACATCTACATTTGCAACCGTTTGAATCCAGATCAGATACAGTGTATCTGGGTATCACATCATCTGCATTTGCAACCGTTTGAATCCAGATCAGATACAGTGTATCTGGGTATCACATCATCTGCGTTTGCAACCGTTTGGATCCAGATCAGGTACAATGTATCTGGGTATCACATCATCTGCGTTTGCAACCGTTTGGATCCAGATGAGATACAGTGTATCTGGGTATCACATCATCTGCGTTTGATCCAGATGAGATACAGTGTATCTGGGTATCACATCATCTGCGTTTGCAACCGTTTGGATCCAGATCAGATACAGAGTGTCTCGGCATCACATCAGGACCGATGCTGTTTGATACTCAGCTAACAGTTTCTAACATGCGGAAAGAACCGGAAGAAAGGGGAAATGTTACAGATCGGGTTTTAAGCAGACATCAAGTTTTACAGCTTAAGGTTAACCCTTAGTGAACTGTAAAAAATATGTCTGCTTGAAAAGCTTCAGTCAGTTTTCACTCACTTCCGATTCGTTCAAGCTTTTGAGAAACTATTGATCGAATGTCGAATAGCTTGGATCCTGATGAGATGTTGAGTTGCGTGGCATCACATCTGGGTCCAAGCTGCTTGAAACTACCAATTAGGTCGCTGTTACATGTAGCAGGCAAATAATTATTTTAGGCTACCTAATATTAAGCACCCTTAGCAATGTTGTATGCTAAAAATAGTCCACTGCATATTTGCTAAAGGAAGACATGTCTTCCCTTTTTTGAACTTACAATCTGAGTGTCAAAGAGATTTTATCCTGACGAGAGTGACACAGCGCCTCACATAGAGCTGTATGCAACCCATTACCTAATAGGCTATTTTTGGATACAACCTCTTTGTATAAATCTACCGAAAAGGTGCATTACATGTAACTAGAGAAAAGTGAAATTTTAGAATTTTTTAGTTTGAAACCATTGTGATAAATAGAGCATTTGCTCCTATAAGAGCAAAAGCTCTATTTATCACAATGGTTTAACAAAGTGACTTCTACAGAGTCGTCAAAAGTCGTCAATATGAGGGAATGGGTTAATTGGGTTACTGGAGGTAACATGTAACTACACATTGTATGTATACGAGCTCACCAAGTCTGAGAGATGCGCCTGTGCCATAATTTTTATTTATGTATTTTTATGGTCTATTTTGGCCCCATAGAGATAAGTCCTAGCGAATGGCAAAACTGTTGTAACGTCTCCCTTATGTATTTTAAACAAAGTAAAAAACATCATTTCTTCGATTTTGAAGGCAGATTTTGGTTGAGTTCTTTTCAGGATTACAATCAGAGAACCTAACAGATTGGATCCTGATGAAACGCCGATTTGCTTGTTGTCTTATCTGGATCCAAACTGTTTGCAAAGACTTTCACGAAACAGATTCTATTTATCCACAGTAGTATTGCACTGAGGTCTCGTCAAGCTGGTAGGGTACGAGTAGCCGCTGATAGATGGCAACCTTTCACGCTTCTGTAGCTTATCCAGCACTCGGTCAAGAAATGCTTTGCTATTCACTGAACTATTTCTATGCGATCGTTAAAAATTTGTTTGTATCAGCTTAACTCTTTCACTGCTTAACCCATTATAGTCCGACAGGGAATTCCTGACAGTTACGTCATAATTTGTTTACTTGAATATTAATGACATGTTATTTCTTAAAAGGGAAGACTGTGCCTATTTGATTATGATAACATGCTTGTGGAGTCCGTAGCCTAGTGGATAAAGGCGCTCTCCTCCGAATCAAAATGTACCTGGTTCGAAACCCACATAAGTCATATCTTTTTTTTTTTGGTCTTTTTTTTGCCTCAACAACACGTATGTCAAAAACAGAAAAGAAAGACCAAGCAGGATTTAACAAGAACAGGATAAAAGATATAGCGACAATAGATCATATAAAAAAAATATACTGATAAAAGCATTTAAACAAAACAACAAATAAATACAAGTATAAATGCTGGCGAGTTTCGAACTCGGGTAGCGCGCATGCAAAGCCGCATACGCATCCTTGAGACCACGGTTTCGGATATCCCAGAATGTAATGTTTGTCTTATTTATTAATTATCCCATTCAAATCATATATTGAGGAAACCCTGTCTATTTTTAGTTTTGTTATTGTTTTGACGTAACTGCCAGACCTAGTTTGTTTATCTATACCTCATAGGCTATTTTTTTAGATTTTTAGATACAACCGCTTTGAATAAATCTACCGAAAAGGAGCATTAACTAGAGAAAAAGAAAATGTTAGAATTTTGTAGTTTGAAACTATTGTGATAAATAGAGCGTTTGCTCCTATAGGATTCAAACAATGGTTTCACAAAGTGACTTTTACGGAGTCGTCAAAAGTCGTCAATATGAGGGAATGGGTTAGATATGTATTATGCGCATTTTTTTGTTTTAATCAATTAACACCGGAAGCTGTACACGTACATGTATACATACAGTGAAAATAATGCTTACAACCCATTTTCCGACAGGATATATTTGCTCAGCTAAATATTATCGCTATCGGAATACTGCTAAATTATTAAAAAGGAGGCTCCTTTTTAGAAACGGGGATTTGTACGGAAATCAACGGACATCTTCGGCCAAGTTCTGAATGACTCCGATTCTATTTCGGAACAACGCTTTGAATATTAATTAGGTTGTTGTCACTTGTACAATGGCTGACACTGGTTGTTGATCTACACATACATCGTATGATTATTTCCGGTATGTAAATTGAATCTTACGACAGATTCCGGCCAATGGCGAACGCTGTTCCGTTGGTTTCCGTAGCAATCCATTTTTCTATTTTTTCGACACAAACAACCATTTACTAACCGTACTTTTTAGTGTTAAATAAGTGTTAAGATACATAGGTTCCGATTCTGAAGTCAGTTTGAAACGCAAAATTTGCGAAAATTTGTGCAGCATACATCTTTAACCCATTGCCTCATATTGACGCCTTTTGACCCCTCTGTAAAAGTCACTTTGTGAACCATTGTGATAAATAGAGCATTTGCTCCTATTGAGCAAATGCTCTATTTACCATATTGGTTTCAAAACTACAAATCCTTTCCTCTATTAAATGCTCCTTATCGGTAGATTTATTCAAAGAGGTTGGGTCTAAAATAGCCTATGAGGTAATGGGTTAATGTCGTCGTCTTCCAAAACGTCTGTATGTTTGACAAATCTCCCTTTTTATTTACGAAAAAACGTCATTACCAAAGTTTGGCTCCCGATGAGACCAGTAGTTACTAGGCATCTCAATTGGATCTATAGAGTTAGCATAGGTAATCACATACGCGACATTGGCAGCGAAAGAGTTAATAAAAACACTAAAACATTGGAATACACTAGAAGTGAGAGAGGTGATCGAGTCATACACTTACAATAAACAGACATCTTTAACCATTTACTCGATGAATATTTATGTGAGTAAAGTGACATCATGAACATAACTGAATTATCAATGACGAACCAATACTGTATTACTTGCCCTGGTAGGAACTGAAGAATCAGGTCTATATGATGTCATAGGCAAACGGAGTAGACCCTAATCTGGGTGTATTCTGTTTGCAAAGGCGTTAAAAGGCGTTTATATGAAAGGAAGTGTTAACACTAATGACTCTTTATATCCTGCCCTTTTTTCTGTACAAATCAACCAACGTCTAAATATTCTTATCATTGAAATAATGCTTACAGTACATTTCCCCAAAGTATATAAAGTATATTCATTTAAATATTAACAGTATCTAATTACTGTTAAAGCCGTAGAAATATGTCGACTTTTTAAGAGACAGAGAACTTCGTCGATTTTACGGAAATCTTCGGACGTGTACTGCTCAGCTTCGATTGACTCCGAATGGGATCCGGAACGACGTTTTTATTAATTAGGCTCTATTCCGATACGAATACTTGTAATGAGATATCTTGTTCAGTCAGTCAGTCAGTCAGTCAGTCAGTCAAGAGAGAGAGAGAGAGAGAGAGAGAGAGAGAGAGAGAGAGAGAGAGAGAGAGGTCGAGGTCCGATACGAATACATGTAATGAGATATCTTGTTCAGTCAGTCAGTCAAGAGAGAGAGAGAGAGAGAGAGAGAAAGAGAGAGAGGGAGAGAGAGAGAGAGAGAGGAGAGAGAGAGAGAGAGAGAGAGAGGGGGACTGTAGAATGAAAGACAGAAATGGTCTAGAGAGGTGGGATATGAATACCGCTATTTAGATGTCAGTTTTCACGTATCGAATCGCATTTAATAAAAATAACACTTTAGCATATCTGCCGCCTGGTTTCCCTAACTAAAGGGAATTGCTATTTTTATGAATGTTTAGTTTTAACGGTACGTTGGTGTTGTTTTTAAAAGATCCAAATTTCTTGTGCTTGTCAGAAGCGTAAATTATCGGCAACAGATGCCCAAATGTTTTGTGGCTTCTCTACAGTGAGCCTCTTTTGTACTCAGTGGCATACCCATAATTCCTAGAACACTCAGTAACTATCGTCTGCAGAATGCCATCTGCTTAACTCTTTCGCTGCCATAGTTTGTCGTCTTTAACCCTTTCGCTGTTCAGTATTCCATTAAGAAATAATGACATTATGAATATTTATTACCTAAATATCTATATTGGTATATGTACGCATTAATGTTTGGTATTGGTGGAAACTGCAGAGTCGGGTCTGTATTATTTCATAAGCAAACAGAGCAGACCCTAGTCTAGGAGCCGTCTGATCACGGTCTTCTCTGTTTGTAAATGCGTGAAAATGCGTTTACATGAAAGAAAGGGTTAAAGTTTGTTGTCTGCTACAATTTTATTTATTTATATTTAATTTTGTTAAACCCATTCCCTCCTAGACTATTTTAAGACGTGTCTACTTACAGAGGAATCAAAAGCGTGATTAGGAGGAATGTGTTAAACATTGCATATGTAATTACAGATACAACATTAGCCGTGAAAGAGTTAAAACTTCCATCGTTTACATTTGTATCATTATCAAAAACTTTATCAGAGTATCATATCAGTTTAGATCTACACGAGACTCCGGGTTGGGGATAATTCTTGAGAAATATGAACACTGTCCCCTGTGACTTTGGCCAAAGACATTTTTACATGTAGACTGGGAATTGGAAAACCATCACCGGTTAAATTCAAACGTGTTTTACTTCACAAGAATTCAGATAATAAAACATTGGTCTGTTTGATTTATTGGTTTCTGTTCGTGTAAACCATTAATTTTCTCCACCAGTACTTGCTAGATGTACAGTAAAGTTCCGCTAATGCGACCACCTAAAAGAGGTATAATTCTGTGTGCTAGATGCAGGTGGTAGCTTAATGCAGGACAAAAGTAATACAGAGAGCTTTCTGCATTACTTTTGCCCTGCATTAAGCAACCACCTGCTTATAAAGGCACCCATGTTTATTCATTAAGTGGTCGCATTAGCGGGGTCTTACTGTAGTTTGAAGTCGTTTACAGCTTGTTATTACAAGTGTTATAATGTACGAATTTGAGGAAATATCTTTAACACTTAATCTGCTAAATAGTTAAAACTAGCTCATCTCCTTCTGAATATTAACTAAACACAAAATTGTATCAAACATCATCACTTAAGAAAACGATTTATATGACAAATAGTGCAGTCTGAGTCTACACTGTTTGCAAATATATTATAAATTCGGTTCCCGCATATTAATCGTTAAATGTGCGTTTATCAGTCAGTGTGCAAGTTTTACTTTATATACCACCATTCGGTGAGTATCTATTTTAAAACATATACCCCAAAAATCACAGGTAACAGTATCAAACCAGTGATCATATAGATATCACAGGTTGTGGTGTCAAACCAGTGTTCATATAGAGCTCGCGAGTTGTGATAAGGTTCATATAGAGATCGCAGGTTACGGTATTAAACTAGTGTTCATACAGAGATCACATGTTGCGGTATCAAACTAGTGATCATATATAGACCACAGGTTTTGCATCAAGCTAAAGTTTATATAGAGATAACAGGTATCAAACTAGCGGTCATATAGAGATCACAGGTCGCGGTATCAAACCAGTGTTCATTATAGAGATCAGAAGTTGTGGTTCATATATAAAGATTACAAGTTGCGGTTTTAAACTAGTGTTCATATTGAGATCATAGGTTGTGGTATCAAAGTAAGTTTCATATAGAGATCACAGTATATGGTATCAAACGAATGTTCATATAAAGATCGCAGGTTACGATATTAAACTAAGGTTCATAATAGAGATCACAGGTTGTGGTATCAAACTAGTGTCCATATAGCGATCACGGGCTGTGGTATCAAACAAAGGTTCATATAGAGATCACATGTTGTGGAATCAAACTAGTGATCACATAGACATCACAGGTTGTGGTAGCAAACCAGTGCTCATATAGAGAAGCGTCTCTGTACCGGCACCTGGGTCCATGCTTTTAAAGCATTTTAGTTGGATTTGAGTTTGTTCTCAAGCTTTTGATTGGTCAGATTTGAGCCAAAGGCTCAAATCTGACCAATCAAAAACTTGAGAACTAACTCAGACTCAACTAATATGTTTTATAAGCATGGATACTGACTCAATAATGTATCTAGAAAAGCAGTTAACAGCTTTAAACAAAAGGAGTATTGCAGAATGCTCCCATAGGACCATTTAGCTATTATCTACCTTCAGATCCAGATAACGGCTTCTTTTCAATGATCGCTATAGATAAGTTTTACTGCAAATTTAACGACGCCATTTGTCTCTTATAAGATAAATCCAGATTTTTGTCGTAGCGGTATCGAACTATCCTTGTGACGTACAGCAAAATCTCGATTTTTCGAACGCTTAAATACGTATCACTATTTATATTTAACCCTTTCCTTGTTCTGTGTTTATTCCAAAGTTCAATACCTACTGACTTTTCATGGACAAAATAGTTATAAAGAAATATGGAAGATGGAACATTGTAGACATTTTAGAAAGCAAAGAACAGATCTATCAAATTCTATTAGCAAACAGAGCAGACCTTGACCAGACGGAGCCATCTGATCTGGATCTACTCTATTTGCAAATGCGTGAAAACAAGTTTATATGAGGGAAAGGGTTAAGACAGGTGGAAGATTCATGCAGGGTGATAGTCACGCAGGGAACTCTACATGACTACTTTCACCTTGCATTTCACATTGACCACCTTCCTAAAAGGGTCTAAGTTAATCTATACTAACAGTTCGAATTATCGAGGATTTACTGCATATATACATTTGGGAAGAATGATACTGGAGCTAACCAGCTGAAACAATCCATATAGGGCGCTTTTGAAAACTCTGTCAGATTTAGTATGCAATAGGTCATGTATATGCGTCCATATATACGAGTAGATGGTTTCTTAATACAGGGCGAATGTAATGCAGAAAGCTCCTATATGAGATTTCTGCATTACTTTCGACCTGTATTAAGCTGTCACTCGACGTATATACCCATGATTATACATATTTTAATGGTCGCTTAATACACATTTTAATATATAATTATATAGTGTACAATGTATATACAGAGTAGAGTGGGTGGATTGTTTTCGAACTTGCCCTATGTGGACATTTTGTTTAAAGCCAGCAGAGTTTGTTATGATTATCCACATGTACATGTATTTATACGTCCTGCAGTCAGCTTGATAGCGCTATCTGTGGCAAACATTTGGATCCAGCCTATAGCTAGATGGCGCTAATGGTGTTCAATCTCCATATCTTAAAATTAACATCTCAACAGTACGTTTTGCAGGGAGATAACTCCAATAGCACGTCAAACAAAGAATTATCAATTATTTCCCCTGCTTGATACAGTTTAAACCCAACCTTCATATTTATAAACGTGTTCTCACGCATGCACAAACAGAGAAGACTCAGATCAGAAGACTCCTGTATCTGATCAGAATCTGCCTTGTTTGCTTAATGAACTTGGATAGATATGTTTCTTTAGTTTATAAAATGGCTACAATGTTACACCTTCCATATTTCATTACATGTATAACTATTTTGTTTATGAATATTCAGTAGGTATTGAAATTTTGAATAAAAATAGATCAGGGAAAGGGTTAATTACTGAACTAGGCGTACAATAAAACCTCTTTACAATGGTTACTATAAAAAATTATAATCCTTGGTTTTGGTTATGTGCTAGCTTTGTAACAACGCATTTTGAGGGAAACAAATCGCCGTTTGAAAACAAACTTCAAATTTCGTAACTGATTTACATAATGTGTTGTACAATCGAACCATCCTAATGTATTATGAATTTTGTTTCAAATCAAGCCAATTTTGGCCGTTTAGACGCATTAACTCACCAAAAACCTTGTTATTTTGTGTCTGACCAGTATCAATGCTGTAAACATCAAACCATTGTACATGACTATTTCTCACGTCGACGAATACTTCACATGGAGTGACAAATTCGTCATGATGATGCATACTGCAAACTACGTCTGAAGAATTTCTTCCGTAGGTATGCATGTTGTCACAGCAATATCATTATAATGAAGCTATCACCGTGAAAGCATGTGTAGAACTTATGAATGTAAAACGATATGTACAACTGTTTTCTAGAGAGTATTCATAGTGTATAAGTTTCCTTCCAATCAACGTTATAGTTTGCATTGAATTATATGCATTAGTCACTAGAGTTCCTGTGGGGTTTCCGTCAAAGTAGATTCTCCTAGTCCTATGTCATTTGTTAAGAGCAAGGCCATCACTGCGGAACCATAAACCTCATATAAGAGATATAAGACTACACTTCAATGACAAAAGTGTCCAGCTTTCGACGACCGGGTTATCGAGGTTATGTACATGTACATGTACTCTCTTATCAACAGAGCAAATGGTTTAGGCATGAAAATGAACTCTGGCATTTTGTATTTCAAAATGCACCAAAATGATCTATATTAACGCACTATGAAAACCACACACACACAACAATCGTGATGCGAAAACATTGTCAGATTGTTAGCAATTTTGAAAAGAAATTAATAACGCATTAAGATAGTTTAACGGCATTAAGAAAACTTATGCACTTTGAAAATATTTTTATACTGCGCATCATTTTCAAAATACATTAGCTTAACCCCTCGCTTGCTAATCACGTCAATAAAGTTATTGTTTTGGAAATAATTAAAAATGATTACTACTGATATTCACATTTAAAAGCATTTCTGTTTATTTCACAATACAGAGAACTACAGAGTTACAACAAATATACGAAATATATTCAAAAATGAAAATTTAATACATATGTATATGTTCCTACATGTAATTCTAGTCTTAACCCTTCGCTTACTATTCAAGTCAATACACCTACCTGTAAATAGTGCAGACCCAGATGAGACAGCTCCTGCAGGAGCTGTCTCATCAGGGTCTGCACTATTTACAAGTTGATTGTGCAACCAGTGCACTCCACATCAGTGATTGCACAGCGAAATACCTGTACACAGTGAAGATATATGTAATTATACAACAGGGCATTGGTAAAGAAGGAGAAATGTATTTTAAAATTCAGCAAGCGAAGGGTTAACAATGGAAGTAAATAACGCAGATAGATAGCTTCCATATGGGGTTTCACGTATTACTATTGTTCTGCGTCCAGCAGCCAACTCCTTAACCCTTTCCCTTATGTAAGCGCACTTCGACGCATATGCAAACAGAGTAGACCCAGATCAGATGGCTCCTATAGGTCTGATCAGGGTATGCTCTGTTTCCTTATGGTGTAATATAAATCTGGTTCTGCAGCTTCTTCCTGGGCCAAAATGTCCTGTGTTCATATGCCATTATAAAAAATAATCGTATTAATATTCATGACGTCATTATTTCCTACATGAATATTCATCAGGGAAAGGGTTAAAAATACTAATGTTAACAATAACTACTCGGCGGCATATAGCTAGTTTAGAAAAGTACCTCGTGTATATCTACACTGTCCTTTGATGGATATAATTTTTTTTATCATGTAAGCTGGGGTGTGCCGAATCAAAGTGCCGTAAATCGCGGAAATGCACTAATGCATTTTTATTCAAATGAGCAGTTTGATTCCGTTAATGAATCTTAAAGAGAATACGCGGAACCAATGCATACCGTCATTTAATCGATAGCCAGCCGCAGCGCTGCATTTGCTTTGTTATATTACTAAGCAGTAAACAATGGCCGAAACATCCTTCAGGTGTAGTCTGTTTTAATTTCCATGGCACGTTGTAAGGGTTATATAATAATAAGAATCATATATTAGTATTCATTACACATTGTTCTTATGAAACTCGTTTACTATAATGAATTAACACACTAAAGCTCGTGTCATATTATTATAGTATCGTCGTTTCATAAATACACTTTGTAATGAACCTCTATATACTCATTGTTGATAAACATATCTCCATACATGTAAACATTAAACTGGTGTCACAGCAGTAATCAACGTGTGAAGCGGTTTTATATGTACAGTAAAACCTCCCTAAATCGACCATTTAATGAAACATGGATGACTTGAAAAGCAAGTTTTTGCTTCATGTAAGTAGGTAAGTAGGTAGGTCCTGTGGGAGCTGCACAACTTTCGCCCTGCATGAAGCAACTATTTGCATTTAATATCCGGTATTGGACTTCCTTTTGGTGGTCGCTTTAGAAAAGTCTTATTGCATATCATGAGAATGCTAATGACTAGAAGCCCCCGGCAAGTCTAGCCCTCGGACGTTGTGTCAATCATATATTTATGAATATATTCACATGAGGTCAGGAGTTTACATTAGGTGATATACAATAGTCTATATGAACATGTATTGGACGCGAGTTCACAAACGTATGTTTTATATTAAAGTCATAATATCGCTCAAAATCATGTCAAAATCGCGTATTTTCTAACATGGATATATTATCCCTGATACAAATAACCATGGAATCCGGTTTAATAACACTTTTTGGTGTAACCGGTCGTAAGTAATTAGCTTATGAATGTGTTGATTTTTGATAGTGTTGTCACCACACTATAAGCTTTTGTTTACATTTTGAAAACACTTCGGCTTGCCGCGGAAAATCTCGATTGGTGTCGGGAGGTCACGTGGGTGAATAATTAATTTCTGATATAAACACAACAACATGGCGGCCGGAGGCTGGCAAGCGTAAGCGATATTCGGTGAATTCGCCAACAGAGAGAAAAAGACGACGACAATATTCCTATAAAACTATCAACAGAACCTGGGATGTATCAGAACACTATTTTGAACGATGGAGAATATTGAAAGATGACATCGGTGTGAAAACAGATTCAGAAATGGCCAGATTTCTACCCAGTTACAAACCACGGTACAATTCATCTGTTTTTCTGTCTGGTTGAGTACAAGGATTTCGTCCATTAATACAAACATGTTACATGTTTGTATTAATGGACGAAATCCAATTGATATGTTAATAAATAAACTTTAAATTTGTGTTATTTAATCTTATTGCATAGCTCATTTGCAGAAAGAGAATTACTCATGGAGTAACTTCGACACATGTGATTTCGCCCACAGACATGTCAATTTTTATAATGGTAGATCTACAGTATACACATAACAGTTTCTGTTTGTGTGTGTAATGTATGTATCCATTCTAAATGTATCGAGCTACTTTCGGTTTTGGACGATATCCCGGCAGACGACAACAATCACAAAATTAGCATGTCGTCTTGTAACTTCTAGGTTGACATCAGTCTCCCTTTACTTTTCTGAATAATCATCATTATGAGCTGTAAGACAGAATGCTAATTTTATGATGGTTGCCGTCTTACAGCTGGGATATCGTTAAAACCGAAAGTAGCTCGATATCACCATTTAGAGTACACAAATTTCAACTACAATGGGATGAACTCTTTACAGTAATTACTAGTGTAGAATTTACATTATTTTATGGGATGGTTAAAAGCATATAAGATCGGTTGGAGTTTATTTTTGTCAGTGCAGCACAAAAATATTCTGTATTCCAGCAATTTGCAAATAGTGGATGAATCGATGAGGATGGCATGTATTTTCATTATGAACAAATAAATATCAGATACAAGTTAATCACACAAGTAACCCTTTCCCTGTTGAATATTTGTGTGAGAAATAATGACATCATGAATATTATTAGCCGAAGTTTATAATGGCATGTGTACACAGAGCCACAGACATTGGTATTGGTAGAAATTGTATCTAGTCAGATCTTTTATAATTTCATTAGCAAAAACAGCAGATCCTGATCAGACATATCCTCTAGGAGCTGTCTGATCTGGGTCTACTCTGTTTGCAAATGCTTAAAAAGGCATTTGTATTAAGGAAAGGTTTAATGATAAATAGAAAATGAATAATTATCTCTCTTTATAGTTTCACCATGTCATAAATTAATGAATTATTATTCCTCAAACCAAATTGTAAAAGCAAATATTGTCAGTTTCAGCCCTTTACCTGTTTAATATTCATGTAAGAAATAATGGCATCATGAGTACGGACAAGTATTAGCTACATTTTCATAAGTTTTTGATGGTATATGAACACAAAACAGGTATTTTCTATTTGCAATGTCATAACAATGCACTATTATGCATTTGTATATGAAAGTATGGGTAAGGATTAACTGTGTACAGTAAGGGCAATGTAAAAAGACACTTGTCATATGATATTGTGCATCTTTAATTTTGTTTGTCATATTTTCATGTCTTTTGTCAATGGATTTTTGACTGAGGCTTGCATATGATATGTCTGAAAAAATACATGTATTGCCATTATATGCCTTATGTACATGTATCATTATTTATAATTATTATAGTAGTGTTAGCTGAACACTAAATATCTTATTTCCCTTACAGTAATACTTGCATAAGCATAAGACGGCTGCCATGTCAGGGACCTCATGCAAACAACAAAAAGCTGCCAAGCCTGGTACTTCAGGAATTTCAACATTAACACAGACAACACCAATGCAGGCAAAGGGAAATCAGAACATTGGAACTATCTTCAGTGGAATCAGATAAAAGGTGTGGTTTATGTAAAACTTAACATTTCCTCAAGGATATACTCTGATATGGTTGACCCTTTACCTGTTTGGATCTTCATGTCAGAAATAATAGCATGGTCAGATTTACTATAAAACAGATCAGATTCTGATCAGACAGATACTACAGGGGCCATCTGACCTGGGTCGACTCAGAAAATGGACGAAAACACATTTGAGGGAAAGGGCTAAAAGAGATTATTTCATATTGCTTATAAACTTGAATACTTTTAAAACATAAATGGTCCTGGTATAGAACACTACTGATAGGTATGATTTAACTGTTACCATAGAATTATAGATCCTTACCATAGTACTTAAATTCACCAGCTACTCATTGCCATAAGTCAGTGAATTTAAACATGGTTTTTTAGCTCACCTGAGCAAAGCTCAGGGTGAGCTTTTGGGATACTTGAATGTCCGGCGTCCGTCGTCTGTCGTCCGTCGTCAACAATTTGCTTGTGAACACTCTAGTGGCAACAATTGTACTCCAATCTTCATGAAACTTGGTCAGAATGAATGTCTTGATAAAATCTCGGACATGTTCGAAAGTGGGTCAAGTTGGGTTAAAAACTAGGTCACTAGGTCAAATAGTAGGAAAACCTTGTGAACCCTCTACAGGTCACATTTTTAGCCCAATTTTCATGAAACTTGGTCAGAATGATTATCTTGATAAAAATCTCGGAGGAGTTTGAAAAATGGGTCATGTTGGGTAAAAAACTAGGTCACTAGGTCAAACAGTAGAAAAACCTTGTGAACACTCTTGTGGTCACAATTTTAGTCCAATCTTCATGAAACTTGGTCAGAATGAATGTCTTGATAAAATCTTGGACGAGTTTGAAAGTGGGTCAAGTGGAGTTAAAAACTAGGTCACTAGGTCAAACAGTAGAAAAACCTTGTGAACACTCTAGTGGTCACAATTTTAGTCCAATCTTCATGAAACTTGGTCAGAATGAATGTCTTGATAAAATCTTGGACGAGTTTGAAAGTGGGTCAAGTGGAGTTAAAAACTAGGTCACTAGGTCAAACAGTAGAAAAACCTTGTGAACACTCTAGTGGTCACATTTTTTGTCCAATCTTCATGAAACGTAGTCATAATGATTGTCTTGATAAAATCTTGGACGAAGTAGAAAGTGGGTTATGTGGGGTTAAAAACTAGGTCACTAGGTCAAATAGTAGGAAAACCTTGTGAACACTCTAGAGATTACATTTATAGCTAAATCTTCATGAAAATTTGTCAGAATGATTGTCCTTATAAAATCTTGGACAAGTTTGAAAGTAGGTTATGTGAGGTCAAAAAGTAGGTCACTGGGTCATATCTTAGAGAAATCTAGTTTACACTCCAGTGGCCACATTTTTATCCCAGTCTTCCTCAAACTTTCTCAGAGTGTTTGTCTTGGTGATATCAAGGTTGAGTGTGATCATGGGTTGGGTGGGAATAAAACTTAGGTCACTAGGTTAAATCTTTGAAAAAATACTTTAGAGGGCACATTTTAGCCCAATCTTCATTGGTCAGAATCATTGTCTTGATCAAATCAATAGACTAAATTTTTGAAACTCTTGTTCTGCAGAACCACTGCTCATGATCCACTATCAACATTGTTCATATATTGCCCCTAAGGTCAATATTGACCCTAACCATGGGCTACCCAGCAAAAATCTTAAATCTATGGTATTCAGGTGAGCGATTAAGGGCCATCTTGGCCCTCTTGTTATATGTGGTATGTTATTATCTATAAGCAAACAGTTTTTGTCTTGTCAAAATGTTTTAACATGCATGATTTGGGATGTTTTTTAATCTCCTGAATTGAGTTTGGTGACAGGTCATATCAAAATAATTATTAATAGCCAGATGACAAATTATTGGTCAAAACCTCAGTTGGGAACAAAGTGTTTTTCAACAAACACATCTTGCTTAGCAAGCCTAGCTCAAGATGGGCAGCTCACTGGTCATTTTCATTGCTAATCAGTGTTACTCTATTGCATTACATCAATGTTAACCCTTTCCCTCATGTAAATGCCTTTTCATCATTTGAAAACTGTATATTCAGATCAGAAGGCTGCTGTAGGAGCTATCTCATCCAGGTCCTGTGTTTCCTTATGTTATATTGTATGTAGATTGTCCTCATTCTGCTTTTTTTTGTTATCATAAAACATCTGTATCCATCAAGCCATTATGGAATTCCAGCTAATTGATATTCATAAAGTAATTATTTCTAACATGAAGTTCATAAAAGCTGTTGACAAGTGAATCATAAAACTAAGAATAAGTATAATGTACATCCACAGTTGGTTTGTTATGGATGATCATGCTTTTTAGCTCACCAGTAGGTGGCCAGTTTTCTATAGAAACATGCAGTGAAAACTTTGGAAACCTATGAAACTGAAGGTTCTCAGATTTCGTATTAGACACACAACATCATGTTCAGATCCTCTACAAAAGCTTTATAAATTATGCCCCTGGGGTCAAAATTGGCCCAAACCCTGGGTGACAAGTGAACACTCTAGAGGTCACATTTATAGCCAAATCTTCATGAAAATTGGTCAGAATGATTGTCCTAATAAAATTTGTTACATGTGGGTTACATGTGGTCAAAAAGTAGGTCACTGGGTCATATCTTAGAAAAATATTATTTACACTCCAGCGGCCACACTCAGAGTGTTTGTCTTGGTGATATCAAGGTTGAGCGTGATCATGGGTGGGGTGGGAATAAAAAGTAGGTCACGATGTCAAATCTTAGAAAAAATACTCTAGATGGCACATTTTCAGCCCAATCTTCATTGGTCAGAATGATTCTCTCGATCAATATTCTAAATCTTTGAAAACCTTGTTCTGCAGAACCACTGCCCATGATCCACTATCAACATTTTTCAAATATTGTTCCTAAGGTCAAAATTGGCCCAACCCATTCGCTACTCAGCAGCAATCTTAAATATATGGTAATCAGATGAGCTATTAAGGGCCATCTTGGCCCTCTTGTTTGATCATTCATTTTGGACAAGGAAGATATTCAAATGCAAATATTCACCCAAGTCGTAGAAGTACACATATAAATATTTTTTCAGGGTTGCCGAAGTCCTAAGTTTTGAGGATTGCTAGGGTAGGGTGTCAAGGAAGCAGACTTCAAGATCTTTCTTGAATCCGTTTGAGTAAGTTTTATAATTGTCTTATTGGTTAGGTGTAGTATTCTCTCTGTGTCTGTCTGTCTGTCCATCTGTGTTTGTGTATGTGTGTCTCTCTCGCTCTCACTCTCTCTGAGCAAGCATTTTGTGGGATTACATATAAAGGTCAAGGTCATACACCAAGGTCAAGTTATGAGTCAAATTTAGTTGCTTGCTTCAAAGTTGACATCTTATGGAAGTGAACATCTTGAGGGGTGTTTTTATTCAGGTCAAGGTCATACATCAAGGTCAGAGTTTAAATTACAGGTCAAATTTAGATACATTGCAAATACATACTTCTAATTTGGCATGTTTGTGTAAGTTGGCATGTTTGTGTAATTATCATAAGTGAACATTTTGACTAGGGGTGACTCATTAAGATCAAGGTCATACATCATAGTCAATGGTCAAATTACAGGTCAAATTTAGATTGGCGATAATTTTGTCACCATTCAACATGCATACTTCAAACTTGGCAAGCATGTTTAAGCAAACATTTTAGATGGTGTCTTTTTAAGGTCAAGGTCATACATAATAAAGGGGAGGGGATAGTGTTTCACATACACATCTTGCTAAGCTGAAGTTTTATAATGGCATGTGTTGGATACTTTTGTATTGATAGATACTGTAGAGTCAGACCAATTATAATCTTGTTGGTTACAGAGCTGACTGATTAGACAACTTCTGCAAGAGCTATCTGATCTAGGTCTACTCTGTTTGCAAAGGTATCTGAGGGAAAGAGTTAAAAAAATTGTTGATGCAGAAGTTATGCAAGAAGGTCCATCAAAAATATCGTATGACCCCGGGGCATTTATTAGCAATAATAATGTATATGCTGCAGTTTGTTTGCATTTACAGATTTTCATATTCCAGAATACACATCAAGAAGACAAATATACCGTCTTCAAAACAGTTTTACAGTAAGCGAGAACTGTATTGCATATCTGAAATTGCAAACAGTGTACATGTATACCAAGATCAATTATTGCGGTCCAATGTGTCATTTGATCAAGTTCTATACTGTTGTGATTGTTAGTTTTTGTCTACGAAATGTGAATATGCTAATAATGTTCATTATACCCCCATTTTGAAGAAAAATGGGTGTATTGCTTTTCACATGTCGGTCGGTCTGCCAGTCAGTCGGTAGATCGATGGTTTCTGATCAATAATTAATAAACGACTTGGCATAGAATCTTCAAACTTGCTGTGGTGGTTGGTCGTGACAACTACAGGGTTCCCACAAAACAGAAAAGATAAAATTCCCTGACTTTTCACTGACTTTTCCCTGACCGAATTTTCATTTTCCCTGACCCCATGTTAACAGAAGTTTAATTGGTCATCTATGAGCATGATCAATAAATGTTGGCCTCCGTCCTCCCCATCAGCCAATCCTTACCACCTCTCTCTTTATGACAACTATGTATGCAGCAGTAGTGTTTTGATCATTTTAAAATGTTTTTGACTTTTTCATTCTTAATTGCTCAATACTGAATGTAACATGCATGATGCCAAACATGTCCTAATATGCACCCTAAGTATAAAGTATCTTGAATCTTTTCTACCTCTCTTAACCCTTTCCTCCATGGATTTTTATTAGAGACTCCATCTACTATGAATATATAATTAAGTAAAAATTTATTTTTAAGCGAATATTTTGGCAGTAGATTAAAGTAAAAATTCAGATTTATGATATTTTTCTAAGCAAACAGAGTAGACACTACAGGATCTGCCTGATATGGGTCTATTCTGTTTGCAAAGGTGATAAAATGTGTATCTATGGTAGAAAGGGTTAATCTTTCAGTTTTTCTGTGTAAGCTGAATTTTAAAATAGGACATATAGTGTGTAAGACACTGATATAGCATGCTATCAAAATGGGGTCAAAATTGGCCCCGCCCCAGGGCCGGCTAGTTTTCTATAGAAACACATAGTGAAAACTTTGAAAATCTTCTCCTCTGATTTTCTGGTGAGCAATATCAGGGCCTTTCAGGCCATCTTGTTTTGCAATTTAATCAAAATTTTGTCATCACTTTCGATGTTTTTCCCAAATTGGGAAAAATAGTTCCTTTTAACGGGTCTCTGTAGACTCCAGAAAAGGGTCTGCATTTTCACTGTTTTCATAATAGCAGACAAAATATTGCTGCCCTTACAAGTGAAGACAGTACAGTAGAATGTCCAACATCTAGCACTGCTGCCCAGCCTGTCCTAACAAGTGAAGACACTACAGTAGAATGTCCAATATCTAGCAGCTGCGCAGCCTGAGACACTACAGTAGAATATCCAATATCTAGCATTGCTGCCCAGTCAAAATGGATGCTGGAGTCTTGCAGAGGTGCCAGAATTCTCCAATGATTTTGTTTTAACAGACTTCATGACAGATATACTATATAAAATTGGGATGTGAAATATACAAAGCTAATCAAAGATGTATAAAGATATTTCGTTTGGTCAAAATTGAAGAAACTGCCTTAGCATTTTATTTTCATTCTTTCTCCTTTTTGACATATTTCCTAAACCCTCATCCTTTGGTTCCAAATTTCCCTGACTTTTCCCTGACTTTTGCCAAATTTCAAATTTCCCTGACCAATTAAAAAATTCCCTGACTTTTCACTGACCTTGAAAAAAACCCTTTTTTCCCTGACTTTTCCATGTCCGTGGGAACCCTGAACTAGATGACCCCTATTGTTTTTTAGGCCACTAGGTCAAAGTCCCCATGACCTTAACTGGTGAAATTGTTTCCAATCAATAACTGCTCAAGGGTTTGCCTTAGGATCTTTAACTTTGCTGTGGTGCTCGGTCATGACCACTAGATGATCCCTATTGTTTTTAAGGTCAAAGGTCAAGGTAACCATGACCTTAACTGATGAAATGGTCTCTGATCAATAACTGCTCAGGTGTTTGGCTTAGGATCTTCAAACTTGCTGTGGTAGTTGGTCATGCTCACTAGATGAAGCCTATTGTTTTTGAAGTCATTAGGGCAGACGTCAAGGTCACCATGACCATAACTGTTTAAATGGCTTCCGATCAAAAACTGCTCATGGGTTTGCCTTAGGATCTTCAACTTGCTATTGTGGTTGGTCATGACCACTAGATGACCCCTGATTTTTAGGTCTCTAGGTCAAAGATCAAGGTCACCATGACCTTAACTGGTGAAATGTTTTTTGATTAATAACTGCTTAGGATCTTCAAATTTGCTGTGGTAGTTAGTCATGGCCACTAGATGACCCCTATAGTTTTTGAGATCACTTGGTCAAAAGTATAGGTCACCATGGTTTCCGATCAATAACTGTTCAAGGGTTAGGTTTGGAAACTTCAAACTTGCTGTGGTCCTTGTTCATGACTGCAAGATGATCCCTATTGTTGTTGAGGTCACTAGGTCAAGTCACCATGACCTTAACCTTTTGAAATGTTTTCCGATCAATAAATGATCACTTGTTTGGCTTAGGATCTTCAAAGTTGCTGTGGTGATTAGTCATGACCACTAGAAAACCCTTATAGTTTTTGAAGTCACTAGATCAAAGGTCAGGTGGTAGGTAAACATGTTTTAGAAACATCTCTTGTTTGTTACAATGGTTTTAGCTTTCAATCCACTCATATTTAGCATTTTACATGTATATTGATGAATCGGTAAGATTATTGTTCATTTGCAATTTTGCAGCATGGCTGGGGTTTGTAATCAGCAGATCAGGATGTACTGTGCAAAAATGTTTGCATACACACCTCCAGTCAACAACAGGATGGGAAAGTTCCTTATTGTTATCAACTGAAACATGGATCTTGATACACAGAAGTGAAATCATGAAGGCAGCTTATTGTAAGTTCCGGACATTCATCAGTCTTGCATATTTAGATATGATTTTAACAATGAAAAACTATGTGTAGAACTCTGAGGATAATTTTTAGTTTGTCTGTTTTGAAGAAATCAGAAGCTGTTGTCGTAACACCGGCGTCCGTGTCATCATTGTCGTAGTCATCCGAAATCTTAACATTGACCATAACTTCTTCGATTTTTCATTCACAACCTTCATTTTTGGAATGCATGTTATCTTGACAAGGCCTATCCACACATACCAAATTTGCACCTGCTTGCCGTGCTCTTGTTAAAGTGTTTTTATCAAGTCTCATCATGATTTGATTGACAAGACATTGATCATTTTTCGATCTAAAATATACCATAACTTCATAATGTATTAAGTTACTTTTATTTTGGCTAACCATGCAAATTTATTTTGCCATGTTTCTAGCATTTTGGCTAACCATGCAGATTTATTTTGCCAAGTTTCTAGTACTTATCATATATGAGAAAAAGTCATTCATATTTAGCCTATTTACAATATTCTAGCTTTGATAAGAATACCCCTTCTATGGATTTGAATTTATTTATTTAATTTAGATTTTGGTAGGACCGAACTTTAAGTTCGAGTTATCGGAGTTTGAGATATCAAAGTTCAACTGTATCTCGTATTGTTTTCCTTCAAGAAACGGATGAACTAAAAATCAGACATGTAACAAAACAAGACTATGATAGTACCTTGACTTTTTTCTTTGAGTAAAAAACAAAACACAACAGAAATCAGAAAATATATGTTTTGTTAACTGTTTATTCCAGCCTCAACCAATATTGCAACAGTCCAGTAAAGTGAGCAAATCATCAGACATATCAGCATGTCATGGCAGTGGCCAAAGATGCAGCTGCACCTCAGCATCAAAGTAAGCATGAAAACCAGAGAGCTGCAGCCAGATGAACCAAGACGATCAGGAAACATTTGGTTTCTGCAATGCCACCAACCAACACATAAACTAGTACAACAAGTGTCAATATTTGCAGAGTAAATCGAACAATAATTATGTCATCTTTATTACCAGTACATTTTTGTGCAAAAAATAACTGCAATTTTGTTGAAGATATAATTTTAAAAATCATGTGTAGGTAATGCAGATTAGCATGCAACTTAAAAAATGCACATTTATTAGCTAACTTTTAATATAGGCATACTTGTGTGGAAAGGAATGTTTGGTATTGGTAGAAGATGTATAATTGGTTGTCAGACATTTCGCTACCCATACCATTTCGCTACAGTCATTTCGCTACCCACTGAGAAGTCATTTCGCTACCCTGACCATTTCGCTACCTGTACGTTTTGCTTCCTATCAAATTTAATAGGAAAACCAATATTGTTGCGGGGTGGTTAGTGATTTGAGAGTCGAATTTATTAACATATAATAAATATTGATATTCAGATACCAAAAAGAACTATAGGAATATTGAAAAAAAAAAAGAACAGAAAAGTTGGCTACTAATAGCTGGCTCCTAGTTACTGGATACTTATTGTAGGAGAACTTGGCTACTAGTAACTGGCTACTAGTAGTAGGAAAACTTGGTTACTAGCAGCTGGCTACTAGTAACTGGCTACTTGTAGTAGGAGAACTTGACTACTACTACTAACTGGTTACTAGTAGTAGGAATACTTGTTTACTAGTAACTGGCTACTTTTAGTAGGAGAACTTGACTACTAGTAACTGGCTACTAGTAGTTGGAAAACTTGGTTACTAGTAGCTGGCTACTAGTAACTGGCTAAGTGAAGGTGGAAAATTTGATTAGTAGCTGACTACTAGTAACTGACTCCTTGTAGAAGGATAACTTGGCTACTAGTAACTGGCTACTAGTTGTAGGAAAATTTGGTTACTAGTAGCTGGCTACTAGTAGCTGGCTACTTGTAGCAGGGGAACTTAATTATTAGTAGCTGGCTACTAGTAGTAGGAAAGATTGGTTATTAGTAGCTGGTTACTAGTAAATGGCTACTTGTAGTAGGACAACTTGGCTACCAGCAACTGGCTACTAGTAGCTGATCTAATAGGAAATATTGGTTACTAGTAGCTGGCTACTAGTAACTGGTTATTTGTAGTAGGAGAACTTGGTTACTAGTAGCTGGCTACAAGTCGTAGGAAAACTTGGTTACTAGTAGCTGGCTACTAGTAGTAGGACAATTTGGTTACTTGTAGCTGGCTACTTGTAGTAGGATAATTTGGCTACCAGTAACTTGCTACTTGTAGTAGGAAAACTTGGTTACTAGTAGCTGGCTATTAGTAACTTACTACTTGTGGTAGGAGAACTTGGCTGCTAGTAACTTGCCAGTGGTAGTAGGAAAATTTGGGTCCTACTAGTTGGCTACTAGTAACTGGCTACTTGTAGTAGAACTTGGTTACTATTAGCTGGCTACTAGTAGTAGGAACACTTGGTTACTATTAGCTGGCTACTAGTAACTGACTACTTTTTGTAGGAGAACTTGGCTACTAGTAACTTGCTACTAGTAGTAGGTAAATTTCGTTACCACTAGCTGGCTACATGTAGAAGAACTTAGTTACTAGTAGCTGGCTACTAGTAGTAGGAAAACTTGGTTACAAGTAGCTGGCTACTTGTACTAGTAGCTGGCTACTAGTAACTGGCTACTTGTAGTAGGACTTGGCTACTAGTAACTGGCTACTAGTAGTAGGAAAATTTGGTTACTAGTAGCTTTATTCTAATAACTGGCTACTTGTAGTAGGAGAACTTGGTTACTAGTAACTGGCTACTAGTTGTAGGAAAATTTGGTCACTAGTAGCTGGCTACTAGTAGCTGGCTACTTGTAGCAGGGGAACTTAATTATTAGTAGCTGGCTACTAGTAGTAGGAAAGATTGGTTATTAGTAGCTGGTTACTAGTAAATGGCTACTTGTAGTAGGACAACTTGGCTACCAGCAACTGGCTACTAGTAGCTGATGTAATAGGAAATATTGGTTACTAGTAGCTGGCTACTAGTAACTGGTTATTTGTAGTAGGAGAACTTGGTTACTAGTAGCTGGCTACAAGTCGTAGGAAAACTTGGTTACTAGTAGCTGGCTACTAGTAGTAGGACAATTTGGTTACTTGTAGCTGGCCACTTGTAGTAGGATAACTTGGCAACCAGTAACTGGCTACTTGTAGTAGGAAAGCTTGGTTACTAGTAGCTGGCTATTAGTAACTTGCTAATTGTAGTAGGAGAACTTGGCTACTAGTAACTTGCCAGTGGTTGTAGGAAAATTTCGGTCCTACTAGTTGGCTACTAGTAACTGGCTACTTGTAGTAGAACTTGGTTACTATTAGCTGGCTACTAGTAGTAGGAACACTTGGTTACTAGTAGCTGGCTACTAGTAACTGACTACTTTTTGTAGGAGAACTTGGCTACTAGTAACTTGATACTAGTAGTAGGTAAATTTTTGGTTACCACTAGCTGGCTACTTGTAGAAGAACTTAGTTACTAGTAGCTGGCTACTAGTAGTAGGAAAACTTGGTTACAAGTAGCTGGCTACTTGTACTAGTAGCTGGCTACTAATAACTGGCTACTTGTAGTAGGACTTGGCGACTAGTAACTGGCTACTAGTAGTAGGAAAATTTGGTTACTAGTAGCATTATTATAATAACTGGCTACTTGTAGTAGGAGAACTTGGCTACACGTAACTGGCTACTTGTAGTAGGAAAACTTGGTTTTAGTGGCCAGCTACTATTAACTGGCTACTTGTAGTAGGAGAACCTGGCTACTAGTAACTGTCTACTTGTAGTAGGAAAACTTGGTTACTAGCAGCTGGCTACTAGCAACTAGCTACATGTAGAAGGGGAACTTGGCTACTAGTAACTGGCTACTAGTAGTAGGACAACTTGGTTACTAGTAGCTGGCTACTACTAACTGACTACTTGTAGTAGGAGAACTTAACTACTAGTTACTGGCTACTAGTAGTAGGAAAACGTGGTTATTATGTCTCCCCCCATATTTATATGGGGGAGACATATTGTTTTCGTGAGAGTTGTCTGTCTGTCCGTCTGTCTGTCTGTCCGTCTGTCTGTCACACTTTTTGTCCGGACGATAACTTCAATATGCCTGATGCCAGTTGATTGAAACTTCATATATGGAAAGAGCATAATGAGAGGAAGTGTCATGCACAAGGTCCATAACTCTGGCTTCACTAATAATGGAGTTATTGCCCTTTGTAAAAAAAATCACACTTTTTTGTCCGGACGATAACTCCTATATGGCTCATGCCATTGGATTGAAACTTCATATATGGAAAGATCATGACGAGAGGAAGTGTCATGCACAAGGTCCATAACTCTGGCTTCACTAATATTGGAGTTATTGCCCTTTGTAAAAAATATCATAATTTTTTGTCCGGACAATAACTTCAATATGCCTGATGCCAGTTGATTGAAACTTCATATATGGAAAGAGCATAATGAGAGGAAGTGTCATGCAGAAGGTACATAACTCTGGCTTCACTAATATAGGAGTTATTGCCCTTTGTAAAAACAATCACACTTTTTTGTCCGGAAGATAACTTCTATATGGCTCATGCCATTGGATTGAAACTTCATATATGGAAAGATCATGACGAGAGGAAGTGTCATGCACAAGGTCCATAACTCTGGTTTCACTAATATTGGAGTTATTGCCCTTTTGAAAAAAAAATCACATTTTTTTGTCTGGATGATTACTCCTATGTGACACATGCCATTGGAGTGAAACGTCATACATGGAACGATCATGATAAGAGAAAGTGTCATGCATTAGATCCTTAACTCGAGCTTCAATAAATTTAGAGTTATTGCCCCTTGTACATTTGTTTAATTCTTTCTTGTCCGGATTATAACTCCTACATGGCTCTTGCCATCGTATTGAAACTTCATACATGGAAAGAGCATGATGAGAGAAAGTGTCATGAACAAGGGCCATAATTCTGGCTTCAATACTTTTGGAGTTATTGCCCTTTGTTACATTTTTTGGCCGATCAATAACTCCTGTTCGACTGATGCTATTGGAATGACATTTTCTTTTTGGAAAGAGCATGATGAAAGTAAGTGTCATGCACAAGGGCCATGCATCTGGTATCAGTAATTTTGGAGGTATTAGCTGTTATCATTTTCTTCTTGAAAAATGTAGTGTGGAAAGCGCATAATGAGGGGAAGTATCATTCATCAAGACCATAACATTTTTAGTGATTTCCCTTTACATATTGTTTTTATTAGAGGGGAGACATCCGTTTTTTTGACAAAAACCTCTAGTTAGTAACTGGCTACTAGTAACTGGCTACTAGTAGTAGGAAATCCTGGAACTTGGCTACTTGTAACTGGCTACTAGTAGTAGGACAACTTGGTTACTAGTAGCTGGCTACTAGTAACTGACTACTTGTAGTAGGAGAAATTTGCTACTAGTAACTGGCTACTAGTAGTAGGACAACTTGGTTACTAGTAGCTGGCTACTTGTACTAGTAGCTGGCTACTAGTAACTGGCTACTTGTAGTAGGAGAACCTGGCTACTAGTAACTTGCCAGTGGTAGTAGAAATATTTGGTTCCTACTAGTTGGCGACTAGTAACTGGCTACTTGTAGTAGAACATGGTTACTATTAGCTGGCTACTAGTAGTAGGAAAACATGGTTACTAGTAGCTGGCTACTAGTAACTGGCTACCTTTAGTAGGAGAACTTGGCTACTAGTAACTTGCTACTAGTAGTAGGAACATTTGGTTACTACTAGCTGGCTACTTGTAGAAGAACTTGGTTACTAGTAGCTGGCTTCTAGTAGTAGGACTTGGCTACTAGTAACTGGCTACTAGTAGTAGGAAAATATGGTTACTAGTAGCTTTATTCTAATAACTGGCTACTTGTAGTAGGAGAACTTGGCTACTAGTAACTGGCTACTTTTAGTAGGAAAACTTGGTTTTAGTAGCCAGCTACTATTAATTGGCTACTTGTAGTAGGATAACCTGGCTAAATGTAACTGGCTACTTGTAGTAGGAAAACCAGGTTCCTAGCAGCTGGCTACTAGTAACTGGCTACTTGTAGAAGGGGAACTTGACTACTTGTAACTGGCTACTAGTAGTAGGACAACTTGGTTCCTAGTAGCTGGCTACTAGTAACTGACTACTTGTAGTAGGAGAAATTTGCTACTAGTAACTGGCTACTAGTAGAAAGACAACTTGGTTACTAGTAGCTGGCTACTAGTAACTGACTACTTGTAGTAGGAGAACTTGGCTACTAGTTACAGGCTACTAGTAGTAGGAAAACGTGGTTACTAGTAACTGGCTACTAGTAACTGGCTACTTGTAGTAGAAGAACTTGGCTACTAGTAACTGGCTACTAGTAGTAGGAAATCTTGGTTACTAGTAGCTGGCTATTGTAACTGGCTACTTGTAGTAGGAGAACCTGGCTACTAGTAACTTGCCAGTGATAGTAGGAAAATTTGGTTCCTACTAGTTGGCTACTAGTAACTGGCTACTTGTAGTAGAACATGGTTACTATTAGCTGGCTACTAGTAGTAAGAAAACATGGTTACTAGTAGCTGGCTACTAGTAACTGGCTGCTTTTAGTAGGAGAACTTGGCTACTAGTAACTTGCTTCTAGTAGTAGGAAAATTTGGTTACTACTAGCTGGCTACTTGTAGAAGAACTTGGTTACATGTAGCTGGCTACTAGTAGTAGGAAAACTTGGTCACTAGTAGCTGACTACTAGTAACTGGCTACATGTAGTAGGAGAACTTGGCTACTAGTAACTGGATACTAGTAGTAGGAAAATTTGGTTACAAATAGCTTGCTACTAGTTACTGGCTACTTGTAGTAGGAAAATTTGATTACTAGTAGCTGGCTACTAGTAACTGGCTACTTGTAGTAGGAGAACCTGGCTACTAGTAACTGGCTACTTGTAGTAGGAAAACTTGGCTACTAGCAGCTGGCTACTAGTAACTGGCTACTTGTAGTAGGAGAACTTGGCTACTTGTAACTGGCTACTAGTAGCAGGACAACTTGGTTACTAGTAGCTGGCTACTAGTAACTGACTACTTGTAGTAGAACTTGGCTACTAGTAACTGGCTACAAGTAGTAGGACAACTTTGTTACTAGTAGCTGGCTACTAGTGACTGACTACTTGTAGTAGGAGAACTTGGTTACTAGTTACTGGCTACTAGTAGATGGAAAACGTGGTGACTAGTAACTGGCTTCTAGTAACTGGCTACTTGTAGTTGGAGAACTTTGCTACTATTAACTGGCTACTAGTATTAGGAAATATTGATTACTAGTAGCTGGCTACTTGTAACTGGTTACTTGTAGTAGGAAAACTTGGTTACTAGTAGCTTGCTACAAGTAGTAGGAAAACGTGGTTACTAGTAGCTGGCTACTACTAGATCTAGTGGGAAAATTTGGTTACTAGTAGCTGTCTACTAGTAACTGGCTACTAGTAGTAGGACAACTTGGTTACTAGTAGCTGGCTACTAGTAACTTACTACTTGTAGTAGGAGAACTTGGCTACTAGTAACTGGCTACAAGTAGTAGAAAAACTTGATTACTAGAAGCTGGCTACTTGTAACTGGCTACTTGTAGTTCGCTACTAGTAACTGGCTAGTCGCTACTAGTAGGAAAATTTGGTTACTACTAGCTGGCTGCTAGTAACAGGCTACTTGTAGTTGTACTAGTAACTTACGTAGGAAAAGGTGGTTACTAGTAACTGGCTACTACTAGTAGGAAACAAGTAGACAATATTAGCAGGTGGCTTCTTAATGCAGAACAAAAGTAATCCAAAAAGCTCCGCTATGTCCTTTCTGCATTTCTTTTGTCCAGCATTAAGCTACTGTCTAATTAATTGGTTGACAGGGTAGCGAAATGACTTCCCGTAAGGGTGCGAAATGAGGTAGCCAAATGGTCAGGGTAGTGAAATGGTCAGGGTAGCTAAACGCTGTGTAGCGAAACGTCCGTAAACCGTATAATCAAGTATGTTATAATTTCATTACCAAACAACAGACCCTGATTAGACAGTTCCTCCAGATCTGATCTGAGTTTACTCTGTTTGCAAAGGTGTGAAAAGGCAAAAGGGCTAATTGATCCCACGAATAAGATTTATTATGATAGCTAGTTAGCATTGTTTTTCAAAATGAATTAATTGATATTACTGAACGTGAAATGATGTACAGCTTTTGAAACAATGTTAAGGACATTACTATTCTAGTAAACAAAGATCAGCTGCTGCATTGCAAAATATTATGTTATGCAGATCTGCACTGTTTGCAGTACTAATACAGCAAATTTTATGCCAGTAATTAATGCTGGCAAGTGACCAGAAAGTTATTAGATTTGTGGACTTTATAAATAATGTTCAAATACTGGTTGTCATACCATTCATACATTTGTTGTCATACCATTCATACAATGCTTTTAATTGGCTAATAAACTGCAAAAACGTGGCACATGAGTTCATTGACTTTTCAAATAAAGATCAACTTACTTTGTCTAGAGCATAGCCTAAACCCTTTCCTGGTTTTATGTTCATTTCATATTCCAATACCTACTGAATATTCATGAACAAAATAATTAAAATGAAATATAAAAGGTGAAACATTGTAGCCTTGTGACCCTGACCAGACAGCTCCTATAGAAGCCGTCTGATCGAGGTCTACTCTGTTTGCAAATGCGTGAAAATGTGTTTATACGAGGTAAAGAGTCAAGTCATTGTTTGCAGCTGTTTTAGAAAATATGCTTAAATTCTAACAGGAGGATGAACCCAAAATAATATTCCTATATAATAAGACAACTGGCACAGTTCTTCATAGTGTACAGTGATATACAGTGTGTAACCCATTACCTGATGACTATTCATGCATATAAGAGTATTGTGAGTTTTATAATTGTTATATAGTAAAATCATAAAATGCTTCCAAACCCATAAGTAAAGAAGAAATAAGATCTGCCTTTGTAGATGGCAGCTTAATCCAGAGTGAAAAACGTTCACCCTTTCTTAAACTGCCACCTGTCTAAGTGATCAACCTTTATGCTTTACTGATTGTCTGGTTTTGAGGGGTTTTACTGTTATTGCATCATGAGTGCTGGATTTGTTGTTTTTTTACTTTGGTAGAAACAAATGAATCAGACTTATGTTAATTGAGTCCATTTAATTCATAAACATAAGAGCAGAGCTTGATCAGATTGCTCCTACGGGACCTGTCTGATCTGGATCTAGTTTGTAAATGCTTAAAATACATCTCATCTGGTAAAGGGTTCGGCATTTTAAAAAATGAAAGCTTGATCTAAACTTGCATCCTCCAGCAGCTTAATTCCACCACTGTTGCAAGCAATGTATTCACAGAGCATGTTTCACATATCTCAGCTGATTTTCAGTCTATACTGCTTGTAATCTACATGTATAAAAGTTGATGCTCCAGCAGGATTCATTTCTTATGAGATCCTGAAGTTTTGGACAAAGGACAATGTTATAGTACAAACTCAATAATTTATACTCTAGTACAAAGTGTTATTTGAGAGTTACAAAAGAGCTGAAGTGTTTTGAACACGAACTTTGAACACATCTAAAAGCTCTAATCATATGCATCTGGACTGACTCTTGCCTATTGGTCGCACACATGCATCTGGAAGCTTGTCTTAACCCCGTATATATTAGCAGAGTGTATGACCACATGGTTCCTGGTCCATGATTCCACAATACAAATTGTCTGTATGCAACATGATGGCTAGCAACTTCCATCCATTACTCCAGATTTTCAGCCTGGTCAAGGAAAGTACACTTTCAGCTAAGATGAGAATCTTGAAGTCCTGAAAATTGAATAAAGCTTTATGTGACCACATGGCAAAAACTTCACAAACACACATGGAAGCATTTTAAATTTTATATTCATGTATTTATGAAGCAGTACCTAATAGGTCTAACCCTTTATCTCATGAATATTCATGGATGAATAAAAAAGACCAACGGCTGATTTTTTTTCATTGTAAATGAGCACAGGAAAATGTAGATTCAGATCCACCTGTATATATTTCTATTAGCAAACAGGGCATAATCTAATAAGACAGATCCCACTGGTGCCATCTCATCTGGCCGATACATAAAATGGCATCAGTATTAGGTGAATGGTGAAATGGTTTTTGCAACTCAATAGAAATTGTCGGTGTACTCTAAAGAATTCACTTTGCAAACTCTAAGCCCTACTATCAACAAGTTCTTTTTAACCAAGTACCTGTTTGCATAATGATTTGATGCTAAATTTTATAAAGATCTTTTTCACTAAACCTGCAGAACATTATGAGCTAGTGTCTATGAGATTATACATGCTGTGTTGTTGCTGGATCACTAAATTGAAAAATTACAAGCTAAAAACAGTGTAGACCGAGATAAGCTGCAAAACTGAATATTTGGCAACAGTGAGCTGATCAGATTCCCCAATTTCAATGCAGTAGCTGATCTAGGTCTTGCGTCTAGCTGGTTTGCAAATTTCTATGGTTTGAAATACCATAGCGCTTAGCAGTACTTTTACATGAAGTGACAGGATAATTCATTGCTATTATTTAGTGGTGTATATTTACCATGTAGAGTGTAAAACAGCTTTCTTGGAAAATATCTTCTAACAATCTGTTATTCCTCGACATTAACAATGCATGTCTGACCATTTCTCATCTGAATGGAGATGGTATTTTCTTCACTGAATTAAAATGGTTTAGTCCTTATTATGGATTGACCATATATATGTCTGTTTTAGAGGAATGTCTTTCAACATTGCCCTCTGTTATACAAGCAATGGCATTCTGAAATAAAAGACAATAACAGTATAGGGCTTATATTCAGGTTTTATTTTCACAAATGATCTGCATTTCTATCACATTTCGATCGCAGAATGTCTTACTAATCTTTAAATTACAGTGAATGCTGCTGTTATGCAATTTATAGTGTTATCTATTTCCCTCGTATGAATTATGCCTTTTCATGCATATGCAAATGACTCCTATATTAGCCATCTGATCAGAGTCTGCTCTGTTTGCTTTTGACATGATACAGATCTAATTATACAGTTTCTGTCAAAGCAAAACAGCCCTTGAAAATTTACATTATAAAAATTGAGCTAATGTATATTTATATTGTCACTATTTTTACATGAATAATGAACAGGGAAATGGTTAAGTCAAAGTGTTGACATGTTTCTTGTTCCTTTGTATCTTATTTGCTACTTTCTATTAATCTTTCATAAAGCTAAATTGCCAAAGGAAGATGATAGTGGAGGGAAACATAAAATATACAAAAATAACAATATTTATGTTTTGATATTTCTCATTCAACCATTCAAGTAGTTGTCTTAAATATATTGACACTCATGTTGATACTGTTGAGCTGTGTATTGACAAAACTAGCCTTAGTGGCATTCAAACACTGAAGAGCCAGATCAACTACATTTTTTCTGTTTCTTAACCCTTTTCCTGTTATATATTTATTCCAATTTTTAATACATGTATCTATTGAATATTCATAAACCAAACCATTAAAATGCAATGTGCAAGGTATTACACTGTAGCCATTTAAGAAAGTAAATTAAGACACAATTATCAAATATTCCATTACAAAACAGAGCAGACCCTGATCAGACAGCTCCTTTTGGAGTTGTCTTATCCGGATCTACTCTGTTTGCAAATGATTGAATAAAGGTAATATGAAGGAAAGGTTAAACACTTAGTATGGCATGAAAGCTGGTTTTGTCATTGTGCAGCTCACTTATAAATACTGAATTTGATGAGATGTCCATGCAAGTGAATGAAATAAAAAGCATCAATCTATTCTGCCTTTCAACATTTTTTTCTCTCCAAAATCTACATAGTCTGAAATTTCTAATGGCAGTCAATCATGGAGAGTGGGTGATTTTGTGCAACCATAACGGCATTTAGTATCATCATTTCTTATCACAAGCATTGCCATTTTGTACCATAATTCAGTCCGGCTCACTACATATATCATTTTGCCACACAGTGATTTGTAGAATTTAATAAAAAAAAAATTATCTTTTTAATAATTGAATGTTGAATTTGGCATATTTTATGATTTACATATAGTATCCTAACCTAAATTCACACATTCCAAGATAATGTTTCTGCACATTATCATATGATAAGAAACAATAGTCTTAACCATTTACTCCCTGAATATTCATGTAATGACATCATGATTATTAATAAGACTTATTGCTTATTTGCTATAATACCAAATTGACAGGAATTTTGGCATGATAGAAACGGTAGAATCAGATCTATATTAACCCCCATGGATATGCATGTAAGAAGTAATGACATATAGTGTCAATTGGTTAATTTTTATACCTGTACCTGAACACATGAAACAGAAACTATAAAGAATCGATCTATATTATAATTTATAATTGCAAAAGCATACAAAGCAAATCCTGATCTAATGGCTCCGGGCCTATAGGAGTAATCTGACCTGGGTCTACTTTGTTTGCTATGGCATAGACAGGTGTATTCATGCATTACTGCAAAAAATATGCCTATGCAAACGGAGTAGACCGAAATTAGAAGTCGTCTGATCAGAGTCTGCTCCATTTGCTTATGATAGAGATATGATTCTACACATTCTGCCATGGCCAAAATTTCCAGTGCTGGTAGTGTTGTTATAACTACATTAATATTCATGATTCATGGCATTGTTTCTTGCATGACTATTCATGGAGTAAAGAGTTAGTCGTATCTAATCTAATATGCCACATTGTGCATGGCTATAACATATCTGTGACCTTTGATTTTTGCAAAAGTGGATCAATTGGTCTGGTCAATAGCTATACTCCCTCATGTATATTTCTATTTACACTTCACACTTTTGTCACGTTGTTTCTTCGGAGATCAAAGTTCGATTTTATGCAGAAACCGGACCAATAGATCTAAATGTGTTATTGACTTGTTTAAATATATCAGTTTTGCATGTGAACTAGGTGTACGAAAAGGTAAAGGTACGGTACAAAAAAATTACGAACTAGATTTGTCACGAAATGACTGGCAACAAATGAAAGCTTCAAATATTATTTTCTCACTGAATGGCGGTATATAGATAAGATTAGTTGTTGTTGCATAAACATTTCAGTGAATTGAACAGAAATATCCTTAAAATAGATCAATAGACGGGTGGTCTCTACCGCTTATAGCTGGCATCGAGATGTCGAAATCATCAATATCGTTTAGAACTAATACATGTTGAATTTACATATTCTGACCTTCGTACGTTCTTTCCTGGCCATTCCTTGAATGAAACTCTAGCTAAAATATGTCAAGCCAGTCGCCTCTCTGTCTTACGCCACCTCTAATTTGCCATGCTCTTGGTGCTGAAACGCTTCGTCTCAACAGGGATGTTGATGAAGGCATTCTCGACCGACATTTTGGTGTATCACGTGACATCTTAATGCGGTACATCCGATTCATTCCGAGCGCAGCCGAGAAAAGTCGGTGTAGTTCGTGAGCGTTCAAAATGTCAACAAATCCGTGTTATCGGTGCTAATTACACAATCAATTACTCGCTACATGTTGCTTCTTTCGACTTTGTTTCTGCGTGATGACTGATTTGATAGTTCATATTGTGTTATAGACAAATATGAGAGCTATATGAAATTACGCAATTTATCGTGATTTTGAGCAATATTATGACTTTAAGACTAGAATTACATGTAGGAACATATACATATGTATTAAATTTTCATTTTTGAATATCTTTCGTATATTTGTTGTAACTCTGTAGTTCTCTGTATTGTGAAATAAACAGAAATGCTTTTAAATGTGAATATCAGCAGTACTCATTTTGAATTATTTCCAAAACAATAACTTTAATACTGCTTGCAAAACAGCACGACTCGAGTACCAATTCCAGAATCGGCCTGGCTTCGATGTCATAACTCGTCTGAGTTTATTCTCAAGTACATGATTACATGTAGTCATGTAGCCGAATTATAATACCATAATGTTGAAGAGGAAAATGACTACACTGTAATAAAATATAATGTAGTATAATTCTGTTTATAATACACGTTGGTACTTCTTTTATATGAAATAATGTTTTATTCCCATTACTATAGATTTGACAGACGCTTGCGGTCTCATACACGAGGCAGTGTAGACCCAGTTCTGAGGGCCGTCAAAGAAGTCCTCTGATTACGATCTGCACTATTTGCAATATCTGTTAATGTCAAAGGTCTTCGTCAGCCTAACTGTATATTTATGTTGCAGGAAGCCGTCGCATGACAAATGGATAGGTTATTATTAAATACCTGTTTGACGAGCTTACCTTATATAATTTGGGAGTTACATTGTAGTTAGCCCATAATAATAGTCAATTGCACTTATCTGCTCTCATAATCTTGTATTTCATTTCGGCATGATTACAAACAGAGCATTAAGAGTGTATGTGATTCGTACTGACTTTGTAATGCTCGTGACTATGGTTCGAAAGTACATGCGAGTTTCGTATGTATTTGCAGACTTTTGTAAAAATCATTTTTTTTGGCAAAAGCTATTATGGAAAATTTACTCACAGAATCATCGACCTAGGGACGGAAGGTCGTATATGCGGATACTTCGTATTTGCGGGTGCGACATGATTATTCGGACGAAGCACATATTGCAAAACGGTGTACAAACCCAAAAGTTAATTTCTAAATCATTAAGTAGAAGTAGAATCTATACTAAAGTTTTATTATTATGTACTTTCTTCGTGTAATTATGATCATTGTGATATCAAGATCAGGCTGTCATGCACTCTATTACATATATGTACCACTCACATTTGAGTAAATATGGTCGCATAAGTCTGGTGTTCAGCATATTCTTTTTTCACCTTACATGTTTCTATCATGTTTCTATCTGTGTACATGTAAAACTTTCTTGTATTTTTGTATTCTATCCTTGTATATGGAAGGGAAATAAAGAGTATATATATAGTGACGCATTTTTGCGCCTCTGTAAAAACATTGTTTTTAATGTAACCATTGTGTTAAATAGAGCATTTACTCCAAAGGAGCAAATGCTCTGTTTCTCACAATGGTTTAAAAACTACACAATTAAAAATTCTTCTTTTCTATATATAATGTTCCATTTAGTAGATTAATTCAAAGAAGTTGGGTCTAAAAATAGTCTAGGAGGGAAAGAGTTAAAAGAGTGAGATATATCTGAACTGTGTAATGGGAAAGAAAACATACCTTCAGGAGTTTGCAAGCAGTATAGACTAAGATAAGATACTAATGTAGCAATAAGGTTTTATAATTAAAACTATCTCAAGCAAGCATAAAAGAAGTTAAACTGCTGGTCCTTTAAAAATGTGAAACGTGTAAAACAAATGCAGAAAGTAATGTATTATGTTCGTCCTTCAATGCGCAACTACTAATTACACTCTCTATCACTTTCTTCTTCTTCTTTCTCTCTCTATCTCTCTCTCTCTCTCTCTCTCTCTGCCAGTCTGTGTCTTTATGATTGACTCTTTATATCTGCCTGTCTGCCTGTATATGAGTGTACGTCTGTCTGTTTGATTACTATAGCTGTGTCTCTCTCAACTCTATCTCTGTCTTTAATAAACAATAACACTATGAGTTTTGTACGGTGGCACTGAGGTGACATATGCAAGAAAAAAAATTCAAGTTTGTTTTCCCGAGATAATTTTTTTTATTATCTCGAGAAAACGAAAAAAGTTCGTTTTCCTGAGATAATATTTTTTATTATCTCAAGAAAACAAAGTATTCGTTTGGACGAGATAAATAAATTTATTATCTCGAGAAAACGAAACAAAGTTCGTTTTCCTGAGATAATATTTTTTATTATCTCAAGAAAACGAAGTAGTTCGTTTTGACGAGATAAATAAATTTATTATCTCGAGAAAACGAAATAGTTCGTTTTAACGAGATAATTTTTTTTATTATCTCGAGAAAACGAAACAAAGTTCGTTTTCCTGAGATAATTTTTTAAGTCGTGCGCACGACTTAATAAGCCAATCAGAACCCTCCATCAGAGTCAACAGTTTTCGCAAGTATTTGAGGCCTATGAGAACATGGCCGAGACAAGGGATGAACTTATGACGTCATAATTGCGTTCATCTTACCTCCTACAAAATTCTTGTCATTCCATTGGTCAATAAAGGTCACGAGAAACCCCTATAGATTCCTTATGAGGGTACTAAAATCCTTATCATGGCTTTACAAGAGTAATATAATAAGGCCCTTATTTGACAGCCATATGCTTTTCTGTTACTTATAATAATATTTTATGTTTATCCACTACAGTTTTAAAAATGCATACATATAATTTATGCTTTAATTGGAGTTGAAATATAAAAATTAATTAGTTTTACAGTAATAAAAAAGAAAAAAACAAAATATATAAACGAGATTTTAGGCAATTACAAAATATTTTATTTAATTCTACTAAAGGGAGGTAATTCCCTTGCTTCCCTAGGGCAAGCCATACACGTAGACCTATGATGCAAACCTGCGTATAAATACTTGAAATTTTCGCCTCGTCCCATATAAATATTTGCTGGCAGTGTATAGTCCATATTAGGGACACTAAGCCCTGCATAACTAATAATAACGTTACCGTGACGTATCAAACATCACTATGACGCGTAGTAGTAGTAGTAGTAGTAGTATGACGTTGAGTAGTTCTAAATAAGGCTTGTAATTGGTTTACTATACAAAAGCAGTGAATCAGATTGGTTAGATATGAGACCCCTATACAATTTTCAATAGACGCAAATGTTAGTCGCGTTGATACGCTAACCATTTCCTCCATAAATATTAAAGAGAGTTTCTACCCTTATGAATGCATGTAAATCTATATAACTAGATCTACCTAAAATTAAGTTTTAATAGAAACTATGAAGGAAAGGGTTAAATTGTTTATGGATAGCGTCCATCCGTTTCCCATATGTCGAATACACCTTCCCGGCTTTCAAAAGGTTTATACACAACTGCGATTCTTCATAATTATTAACCCATGCGCTCCTACATGACTATTCGTGAAAGCCTCCATCACTATGAATATACCGATATAATAAATATTTATTTAGGAGCAAACTGATAAGATTTTTGAGGAAGTAGATCTAGCCTATATTCTATATTTTAGTATATGTTCTAAGCAAACATAGAAGACCCTGGTTAGACAAATCCTTCAGGAGCTATCTGTTCAGGGCCCACTCTGGCGTAGAAAGTTAAAATCTTGATTTATGACATTTTCTAAGGAAACATAATAGACCCTGATCTGGTAGCTCCTATAGGAACTGTCTGATGCGGGTCTTCTTTGTTTGCAAAAGTGGTGATAAAATGCAGCAATCACGCAGCAAAAATAATTCACTTCCACATAAATTCGTAACTTCTTCTGATTCGCTTACTTTGGGAAAATTATATTGCCCGAGTATCAAACAGCTTAGATCCTGATCAGACGCTTGTTACTTGTTGTCTGATCTAGGTCAAAAGTGTTTGCAAATCTATCGAGCCTCGCTAAGCGGGAACCGAGAAACCCATAGATGAACAATTGACTCTGACGGAGGGTTCTGATTGGCTTATTAAGTCGTGCGCACGACTTAAAAAATTATCTCAGGAAAACGAACTTTGTTTCGTTTTCTCGAGATAATAAATTTTTTTATCTCGTTAAAACGAACTATTTCGTTTTCTCGAGATAATATTTTTTTTTATCTCGTTAAAACGAACTACTTCGTTTTCTTGAGATAATAAAAAAAATTATCTCATGAAAACGAACTTTTTTCGTTTTCTCGAGATAATAATTTTTTTTATCTCGTCAAAACGAACTACTTCGTTTTCTTGAGATAATAAAAAAAATTATCTCATGAAAACGAACTTTTTTCGTTTTCTCGAGATAATAATTTTTTTTATCTCGTCAAAACGAACTACTTCGTTTTCTTGAGATAATAAAAAAAATTATCTCAGGAAAACGAACTTTGTTTCGTTTTCTCGAGATAATAAAAAAAATTATCTCGTAAAAACGAACTTTTTTTTCGTATTCTCGAGATAATAAAAAGAATTATCTCGGGAAAACAAACTTGAAAAAAAATCTTGCATATGTCACCTCAGTGCCACCGTAGTTTTGACTGATTGCAGTTTTATTAATAACTCATGACCACAGAAATGTTTGGTCATGACTGAAGTTGTAGATCTATAATTATGTTGTCATAAGCAAACAGTGTAGACCCTGATTAGACGGCTCCTATAGGAGCAGTCTGATTTGGGTCTACTCTGTTTGCAAAGCCGTTAAAATGCGTAGCTGTGGAATATAGGATTATGGTTCATGTTGGCATTTGACTGTCGTATTCAAGAAAACTGTATAACTAGCACATGCAGCTGAAATCAGTTCGTAAGATTATCAACACCATGTTAATAATACACCTTTGATACTACAATAAAACCTCTCTATAACGGCCACTAAAGTGTGTTAATTAATTAGGGCAGATGGCTGCTTAAAGCAAGGTGAAAGTGAAACAGAACGCTCCTATAGGAGCGTTCTGTTTTACTTTCATAAGCAGTCACCTGCCTTTAACACAAAATAATTGATGTAATTTAGTGGCCGTTATAGAAAGGTTTTACTGTAATTGTTTCAGTTTCTGTCTCTAAATGGGACCACCGAGCACGTTTTTGGATATTTGATTATGCAAGAAGAATAAACTGGGAAACTTTTATGTATATTCATCTCCTGTGACCACCTATCAGCATCTGGGTTATATCTGTACATATGTATATCTTCAGATTCTTTTTCTCCCCTGTCTGTCCTTGGGACCCCACCGACGACAAATATTCTGTCGCCCTTAACAAACATCCCGAAATATTCCCTCTCGATTGGCTGTTGCGAACATAGATAAAACACACCCACTTCTGTTTCGTAACATATCATGTGCCCCTGTCGCGTTGCTATGAATATGTTATCATTGTGCACAACAGCTTGGCCTCCAGAAAAAGAACAAGGCAAATCATCTAATTTCAACATTTTGTTAGATGATATATTATAAGACTGTGCGGTGGATACATTCCCAGAAGCTGTCCGTCCTCCAAAAACAAAAATTCTTCCCTTGTGGCACGTTACTACAGCATTATACACGTGCGTTTTTAAAGCTGCCACTTCTTTCCATTTGTTAGAATTGACATTGTACTGTTCGATACAAGCGACTTCCTTTCCACCGATAGCAAATACAGACCCATGTTGGTCAGCGACGACGTTGTGTCTCGATCGTCCATGCAATAGTTTGGCACATTTATTCCACTGGCCAAGTAGCACATCATATTTCCACATCAGATCGTGGCTTTTATCTTCGCCTCCACATACGAAAATGTACGGAGACTCGTCCACATAGGCACTGCAGCAATCAGTCGCTTTCCCGAGCTGGCTTGTCTCTCTCTTATACACATCCATCTTTTCTGATATACTAATCACGATAACGTTGGTTATTTCCTTACCCCCTTTCTTGGTTGCCTTGGTATTTCTTGAGAATACCACATAATACTCTGGTGGCGATTTCTCGTCTGTACCAGGAGTAAGAGAAAGTGTACGCTGGTATGTATGTGTTTCTAGAATAAAGTCGTCCCGAAGTGGACAGTTTTGCAGGAGTTTATCAATGTCGCTGATGGCGTTGGCGCTGCAGAAATCTACACATACTTTGCGAAGTTGTTTAAGATGGAGAATATTTGCCATGTGGTAAATATTATGAAAATTGTTCATGGAAAGATTTAAGTGACTGGCCTTCCCAGATGACAAGTATTTCGCAACGGCCGATCGTGTTTCAATGGGTACATTTTCAAGGAAATTTACGACACTGGCACACGGTGCATCAATTTTATCACAAAGACCATCCACTTGGTCAATTGATGTGATATGTTTAGAAAGCTTTCGAAAACACTGGCAACGAAGTCTCGCATCCTCCATACAATCTATGTCATCATTGTCTATCAATGTGTCAGGAATGGTGTTGGTGAAACTGGCTTCATTTTTCAAACCGTATTCCGGAGGAGCAGATGCCATATCGAAAGTGAGTAGGCCTGAAAAAAGGGATATACAAATGACAATTCACCAGTTAAGTCAAAAAGCCTGAACAGTAGAATACAAATGTATGAATGTTTCGCATGTTTTCCACAATACGCCAGTCTGTCTCCCTACAATGCGTATCGTTTATCTAAGTACTAGTAGAACAAACCATCACACACTGCAGAGGCCCAGATAAGATGCGTAAATTATAATATTTTCCAGAGTAGCTCCTTTATTTTTCAACCAAACTTTATGTTGTAACCAGTCTTTAGAATCGTCTCTAAGAGACGATTCTAAAGACTGGTCATAACATACGGTTTGGTGGAGAAATAACGATTTTAGTATTTGAATATGCACATTTGTGTATTGCTCAACCACAGTCTAGAAAGATAACCAGGTAATAATATCGATCGCTTAGCGATTAAATCGACCAAACATTGCATAAGTGGAAAACATTGCAAATCTGATAAATGTTAACTCTTTACTTCATAGAGACAACTTTAGGCACCTTTGTAAACAGAATAGACACGTATCAGATAGTTAATCTAACAGCCGCCTGACCAGGACTGCACTGTTTACTTTTGAAATAACATATACAGTAAACCCCTGCTAAATTTAGTATAAATATCGGTCTTGGAGATAGGTGGCAGCTTAATGCAAGGTGAAAGTCATGCAGAAAGCTTTCTGCACGACTTTCACCCTGCATTAAGCAGCCACTTACCTAAAAGTATCTAAATTCTTCTCTACTAGAGTCCCGGTTTAGAGGGGTTTAACTGTATCTGTTTCTACAGTTTCGGCAATGGTGAAACTGTCCTTGTTCACAATACCATTATAATACTTAACCCTTCGCTTGCTATTCGCGTCAATATACCTACTTGTAAATAGTGAAGACCCAGATGAGACAGCTCCTGTAGGAGCTGTCTCATCAGGGTCTGCACTATTTACAAGTTGATTGTGCAACCCGTGCACTCCACAGCAGTGATTGTACAGAGAAATACTTGTACACAGTGAATATATATGTAATTATACAACAGGGCGTGGGTAAAGAAGGAGAACTGTTTTTTAAAAGTCAGCAAGAGAAGGGTTAAGCTAACTAATATTCATACAGTCATTATTTCTGACACGAATATTCATGGAGTATGGGAATAAATTTCTTATGCTCTGACAAACTGAGGTTTAGTTCCTAGAAACATTGCTATCTCTTTCGTTGCCAGTGACAACTCTCTGATTACAAAGAATTTGGATGAAGATGAGATGCCGAGTAACCCGGCTTCTCATCAGGATCTAAAGTGTTTGAAACTGTAAATTATATTGTTGAAAGAAAGGGGCAGAAAATGAATTAAACAATGAAAATTGTAGCCGACGAAAAAGACTTTGCGAAGACAATACGTGGCACCGAAAGAATATATGGTAAACAGTCATTACAATTATGAAATAAAATATGTTTAAACTAACTAAAAAAGTCATTACCATAGTACCTGCAGCACTTTGGTGTTCTTTTTCATATGATAGTTTTTGTCAAATTATCAATATCAAAAGTTCCTGTTCTGTAATATTACAAACTGATTCAATGGAAAACGCTGAATACGGTATAACAATCAACATTTTGAATTTAAACAGATGTTTAAAGGACTATACATAAAGGACTGTACATAGTCGAACCTCAATATCTCGAGTTCGAATAGCTCGAACTACGGGATAACTCGAACTAAAAGTTAACATGTCAATTTATGATCAGTGTTAATAACAATAACAAGAACACAAAGACTTGAAACTTACCAATGCTACACACAAATCTGAGAAAAATAAAACTTTAAAGCTGATACAATCTGCTGTTGCCATAAATGGTTGTCACAGTAAACTCATTTATTAAAAGTCATAATAAATGAGCCTTTTTCTACCCCATCGGGAGGACTGCAGCTGTTGTGACATGTACATGTAGCTGCGAAAAGCGTAAACTGCTTTAACTGTTACTCCATGAATATTAATGTTAGAAATAAATAACATCACGTTCAACTTACTAATTAACTGAACGTTTATCATGGCATTGCAGAAAATGTAGAATCAGAAGATATTTTTTCATAAGCATACATAGCAGACGACTATTACGGAAACCGTCTGATCTGGGTGTTTCCTGTTTGCAATTTCATATTTATGGAGCAAAGGGTTAATCCCGCACGAAAGTCAAATTCATTCGAATTCAGTCAAATGACCGTATTGCTAAAACCTTTCAAATACATTTATTAGACAATTTCTCTGCATTTAATAAGAAGCAAACTTACCTGTGAATGAAATACTAGGCTCTTTGAAAAAAGTCTGAGTCTTAGTTAGAGTCCATTCCCAGGCATCTGACAAGTCATATGCGTGATAATGAATTCGGACTTAAGAAAACAATCGTATTTTAACATCAGGGCCAGGTGTATATAACTAAAACATAACTAAAATATACTCTGAGATTTGATTAATTAATAACCCCATTAAGCGACCAGATAATGGCTAGAAATCGGTTTCATGAAACGCAGACATTTGGTTAATGCAAGACAAAGTTATACAGGAAGTCCATACAAGCTCCTGTAGGAGCTTTCTGCATATCTTTCGTCCCGCTTTAAGCTAGCGCCCAACTCTTAGACTTAGAATAATGTCTTCTTTACATGGTCGCTTTAGAGTAGTTTCATAGTACATTGGTTCCTACATTCAAACATGTTAAACTTCATTTCAACAAGTTTACAATGTCTTATATAGATCAACGAAAGCGATGTGTTTTTATTTGGCGTAAGCTCTTGTTTTAGGCCTTTCCTCCATAAATATTCATGTAGAAATGCCGTTATAGACGTTAATTAGATTAATTCACTATAATAGCACATGGGCACGGGAATCATATCTATATTATATCGTAAGCAAAGAGAACAGACCCTTATCAGACGGTTCCCATAGGATCTACCCTGTTTTGCAAAGGTGTAGCAAGGCATTTTTATGGAGTAAAGGGTTAAAGTACTAACTTGACTTACCTAGTGAAAGTGACTAACATGTATTCGCCATATTAACACTTGACTATAATCGGTGACTATGACGTACGCGCGTCGATAATTTAGTCCATGCCCAGCCCATCTCAGTGTATGTCAGATGCGCACTGGAGCGTTATAGTGCTGCGCTTCTAACCACAATACATGTACAACAAGACGAATACTGATGCAAGGCATTGGATCGCCGCGAAATTTGTGTACAAGGAAGGTTTTTAATAAGGAACTGTTTTGTTAAGACAATTGAAATACAACATTTCATTAAAAACTTAACGAAATATGTAGCCTCTTGAGTGTAATGACGTAGTGACCTAGTTCCGAACCCGACATGATCCATATTTGAACTTGACCAAGATTGCATCCAAAAATAACGTATAAGTTGAAAGAAAAAACACTTAATATGGATAATTATCATTAACTATCCCAGTAAAAACCCAAACCGCCATTAAAAAAAAATAGAAAGGAAAAAGAGAGAAATTTTTTTTTCGTCAGCGGTGAGAATCGAACCAGGGCTGACTGCACGATAGGCGACCGTGGTAACCACTACGCTATCAGGCCAGACATACTTCAAGGGAAATTGAAGATGTATATAAAGTTATCATGCTACTATATTGACGACTTTTTTAAATAAAAAAAATAAAACCACTTTTTTAAATAAATAAAACAATAAAACTTCATTTATACATTTATCACTCTCATGATAATTTAATCAATAAACTCTAACAAGGGCGGTGATGGTCATAGACCTAAATATAGCCTGTTCAGTTCCATTAACGAGTGACGTTAGTCCTATCTAAAAATAGAAACCGAGACGACGGAATTCGATTTTGACCATGTAGAGCCTCCGGTAGAATAATAACCATGTCTGTTTGAATTAACATATCGACTGTCGATTCAAATGATCTTATTTTTCAAATTCGAGCACGTTTTCCCGTCTTGTAATGTATATCTCTGAAGGGCATAATTTAGAACGAGAGCACCGCAAACAGGTGCACGACTACAGTTTTGACCCGGCTTCAATTCTGCGACTTTGACCCGGCTTCATTTATGTTTACAAAACTGTTTTTGGCATTTAATGTCGATACTTCGACGAAAAAAGTGTCATAATTATTGTTATTATTGTACATTTGTTTGATAAATTTCTTATTAAACATCGTATGAAGGTTTTTACATCACATATTTCACTACATCAATAATGCAGATAGAAACTATTCTCTGCCACGCTCTCATGAGCCAATTTGTAAAACTTGTCGCTACCCCTCCTACATGGGTAAATACTTTTGAGCGTTCCATTAGTGATCGCCGCTCATGCGGCGATCAATAAAGCGACAACCACATGTAAAACGAGGTCTATTAATGGATCTTAAAGGTAGCTTAATGTAGGACAGAAGTTATGCAGAAAGCTTCTGTAAGAAATTTCGTTCTACATTAAAGAGGAAGTCCCTACAATGAACGCATATTTTCAATAATATCATAAAACTTGGTATTTGTTAAGCTCAATCATTATTATAAAGGTTGCCAATTCGAACCTATATCGAAAAATGCCCCTGTGATACTTATGTGATAAAAAGAATCATTACCACTTGTTTTCATGAGACTCGTTTACTATAATGAGTGTTTACTTAAGTTTACTCATTCCACCGGCATACAACACAGTAACAGCAGCATTGTCGAAATATTATTCGTTGTTAGGTCATCTTTAAATTGACTGCTGCAAAATTATTAACCTAAGTAAGCATTATGTATTCACAGTAATTTATACCAAAGTCTAAGATGCATGTACTATAGATATGAACCGAATCATGACAAAACCAGCCTTACTGGCGCTCAAACAGTATAGACCCATATCAACGACCTCTTTTTTGACGAGGCTTTAATCTGAGTCTGTACTGTTTGACATACACCAGTATCTACAATATGTTATACGCCGCATATCAAACATTATTACTTCTCATTAGATACTGTATAGATGACAAAGAGTCTAATCTCTGTGTACAAATATATTTATAATGGCATATGAACTAAGCCATTTATGGTCATGAACCCAGCATCAAACATACATGTAACTTGTATATACTGATCATAGGCAAACAGGGTAAGCTCTGATCAGACGGCTCCTATTTGCAACTGCGTAAAATGAGTCTGCATTGTTAACGGGTTAAACATCAGTCCATCACGCACGTGTTTCCGCTGCGTAAAATAGATACATATCTCCGAGCATTTCGAAATGTGTTTCACATTTCGAAATGCTCGGAAATCTGTATCTGTGTTCAAGAATTGTGAAATACATGTATACTTAAATTTGATATCTTAGTATTGAAGTGAGTCATTAATGGCTCTCTGGTTTTTAAATATTTCCAGACAGTTTTGACTTTCTTAACCCTTTCCTTCATATAAACTCACTCTCACACCTTTGCAGAATAGACCCAGATCAGACGGCTGCTATAGGAGCCGTCTGATCTGGGTCTGCTCTGTTTGTTATAGAAATTTAGATATTGATATGCAGTTTCAACAACAGTGAACAAAAATCCCTCTTCCACATTCCATTTTATTGATTCTGTCCATGCATATTCATGAGGTGAAGAAATCTTGAATACATGTTAAAAAGGGACAGAGTTAAACGACGACACGTCAAATAGAGGGTTAACCCTTTCACCGCCGGAGTCGCATAAATGCACCACGACAAATAGTGCAGTCCCAGATCAGACGCCGCCTTTGAAAGGCGGCGTCTGATCAGGGACTTCACTTTTTGTCTCATTCTCTATTTCTATATATGTGCTTTATTCTTTTGAAATTTGCATTTATTTATCTCATTTCCTTATTGTACCGAATGATTTAAAATTTGGATTGTAGACGACAATTAGAAATTTGGCGCCGAAAGGGTTAAATAGAGAATAAAGTGCCTTGAACTAGATTTGTATCCAATCTAAATATCATTTTTTTGTCCAATATCAGCGAAATGATTCATCATTTTTAACGGTAGAGGATTACTTTCCATTTAGCACATAAATTAACCCTTTTCTTGGTAAACAAACGTATTATTGACAGAAAATGCATTCGATACAGTTGTCACCGTTTGAATACACTGAACCCTTTCCCTATTGAATATTCATGACATCGTGAATATTCATTTGCTGATTTTTATATTGGCATGCGTACACAGAATGTTACTGGTACTGGTAGTAGTTGTGCACTCATACATGTATATGTTATAATTTCACGAACAAACAAAGCGGACCCGGATCAGGTGGCTCCTTCTAGAGACTTCTGATCTGGGTCCACTCAATTTACAAATGCATGAAAAAGCGTTGATATAAGGGTAAGGATTAATTAAATTGATAGTCATAAACTCCCCCTTTTCGGTTAGTAGTCACTCCTTGGGTCTATGAATCGGACGAAGGGGGACTACTGCGTCATAATTAAAATGGGAAGAAGGGAGATAATAAAAATACACAAATGAGTTTTCTTTCCAAAAATATTACCAGTTTGTCAAATAGTTTGGTGCAATAGAGACGCGGAGTTACTCGACGTCTCATCTGGATCAACACTGTTTGCAAATATTATCTCGAATAAGGAGAGAATGAGTTAATGGATACAGATGTAGATCTACGAGCATTTCGAAATAAGACACCAAATTTTGTAAACAGATTAAGTTGTGTTGCTTAGTACTGAAATGGCTCATTGATGATCCATTGATGATTCATTTATCTACGTTATTTTCTAGGTTTCAAAATTGAGTTTGTCTTAACTTCTTTACAAACGCATATATTAAGTGTCAAACAGTTTGGATCCTGATGAGATCACGAATTACACGGCGTCTTGTCTGGATCCATACTGTTTGCAAAAGTTTTCACGGATTCGAGTTTACCAATGAAAGTGTTATAAAAGTACATACATGTATTAAGGCATTTCGAAATCAGACACTAAAAATTGTGAAATACATCTAATTTTAGTTCCTTAGTTTTCTTTTCTTATATCTGATATTCAGATCAATCGTCAGAAACCTACAAGTATTTCCATATATAGATTATTTGTCGTTCTTAATTGTTGACCCCTATAAGATGAGCTACAAATTGGTGCATGCTATTTACAAGTACAGTAAAAAACCCTCTTATGCGACCACCAAAAATGGGCATAGTTCTGGGTGGCAGAGGCAGGTGGTAGCTTAATGCAGGACGAGAGTTATGCAGAAAGCTCCTATAGGAGCTTTCTGCATAACTTTTGTCCTGCATTAAGCAACGATCTGCTTTAAACAACACCAGTGGCTGTTTATTAAGTGGTCGCATTAGCGGGGATTTACTGGGTATCGAGCCTTGGCAGTCAAACTGTCGCAACTACGAATTGTGGAGCGAACATGTAACTGACCATAGGCAAACATGTCTGGTTCGAGATGAGAGGTCAGGTAACTCGGTGTGTCATCAGGATCCAAACTGTTTAGCACGCTGATAATATTATTCAATGACAGCAAACAAAAAGTAACTTTTTGGTAAAATTAGGACAGCAATTAATTAAGATGTAGGTTTAAAATGCTTATGAAGGTAATATAATACAGTTACTACTGTCTTGCTCTTATCCCTAGATACCCCCTAGACTACTTTTGGGCCCAACCTCTTTGAACAGATCTACTGAAAAGGAGCATTGACTAGAAAAAAAATTCTTTAGAATTGTATAGTTTTGAAACCAATGTGATAAATACAGCTTTTGCTCCTGTGGAGCAAATGCTCTATTTATCACAATGGTTTCAAAAATTTACTTTTATAGAGGCGTCAACAGGCGTCAGTAGGAGGAAGTGGGTTAAGCCTTATCGACGTACACGGTGTCTCATCTGTTCCTGTGTTATTGTTTCTAATTCAAATTATGTCGTGCTTACATATAGGTAGATACATGTAGGCGTTTGGTTTAAATTGATGCAAATTCCAGAAATGTACAACACACTGTCCTATAGACCCGAAGTACCTCGGCAAATAGTGCAGACCCATATCAAACTGGTGCTGAAGGAGCAGCTTGATCAGAGTCTACACTGTTTGTTACAGTGTCAATCTACATTAGCCTTTCACTGCACGAACATGCATGTGAGAAATGATAACACCATGGATATAACTTAGATTAATTTTATTAACAGCTAATGCACACGGTAAGTTTTGGCCATGACTGAAACTATAGAATCATTCTATATTATCTTCTAAGCTAACAGAGTAGACCCTGACCTGACGGCTTCTGTAGAAACCGTCTTATCTGGGTCTATTCTGTTTACAAAGAGTAGAAATGTGTACTTATAGAGTACATGTATAGGGTTTCATAATTATCAAGGCGGTGCAAAGCCATGGAGAAGTGATATTGGGTGTCTGAATCAATATTTGAGAGTAATACAATAGAACTTGTTTTAAGCGACCGTATATTGATTGAGCACACGACTCTTACAGAACATTTGGTTGCTTAATACTTAGCAAAAATAATGCAGAAGCTTTAGGAGCTTTCTGCATTATTTTTGACCTGAATTAAGCTATCAACTGTCTTACAGAACCATGATTATACCTCTGTTTAGTCGTCGCTTAAGACAGGTTCCACTGTAATTCATACTCAGCCTTGTTATTCACATTGTCAGAATGAAACGAATATTGAAGGATCGAATATGCTATACAATGTAATTCAAGTGTATAATGTATTTGAAACACAAATTAAATATTAATATATATACCATGTACAGCGTGCAAAACCATTGACTGGAGAAAAATATGCATGCCTGCTTCAATGCTTCAATTGAAGTATGTAACAATAGCTATTTTACTTTCGTTACTTTGTTCCCAGAACGTCATATTTTACATGCAACAAACAGATGAATCATCTGAATTATCCGATACCTCATGTGGATCAATACTGCTTTGGAGAGATGCTCATAAGGTGCTCAGACCATATCAGTTAAACCCTTTCCCTGTTGAATATTCATGTAAGAACATCGACATCATGACTATTAGGTAAATATTTACTCAATACATTTTGGTATTGATAGAAACTGTTGAGTTAGATCTATCATAATTTTATTAACCAACAGAGCAGACCCTGATCAGAAGGCTCACACAGGAACCGTCTGATCTGGGTCTACTCTGTTTTTTAAGAGCATGAAGAGCGTTTATATGAGTTAACCCTTTCCCTCATGTAAATGTGCTGTCATGCATTTGCAAACAAAGTAGACCCATATCAGACGGCTCCTAGAGGAGCCGTCTGATCAGGGTCTGCTCTGTTTGCTAATATAATTGGATAGATATGATTCTTTGCTTTCTAAAATGTCTACAATTTTTCACCTTCTATTTTTCTTTATAACTATTTTGTTAATGAATATTCAGTAGGTTTTGAAATTTGACCTAAATACAGAACAGGGAAAGGGTTAAACGGTTAAATGTTTACATGTACCTATACATTTCCAATGTTACCCAAGCTCATTGTTATTGTTATCTGTATCATGTCAATGGTACATTGTTAGATGGGTATTATCTATGCCTGAACCATTTACCTCATGAATATTCATGTAAGAAATAATGACAATATGGATATTAATTATTAGAATATTTTATAATGAATTAAGGACAGTTTTGATAACGACACAAACTGTACCAGATTGATATTATTTCAGATGCATACAGAGCAGCTCCTGCAGGGACTTTTTGATCCGGGTCTACTATGTTTGCATAAAACAAACAATTAATGTCTCTATGAGGTAGATAGCTTACCCAAATTACTAAACAGTTTGGATCCTAATGAGATATGCCGATTTACATAGCGTCTCATCGGGATCTAAACCATTTCAAAAGATAGAGTGCTGGAGGTTATAACATTCGCTTTTACCGTCTGGGAAAATGAAAATCCCTGAAGAAGAACACTCTTTGGGTTCTATAATTCTTCAAGGCTTCTATTGGGAAGCACTGTTGTATGACTAAGCACTGTTGTATGGTTAGAGTCTACTCTGAGCAGCAGCAGCAGTAGTAGTAGTAGTAGCAGCAGAATAAGTATGTAGTAGTAGTAGTAGTAGCAGCAGCAGCAGCAGTAGTAGTACTGGTGGTAGTAATGATAGTACATGTAGTTATTTTTATGTAAAACGTAACTGAGGCAACAGCAACAACAGAAGATGCGGGGGGTAGTAGTAAGTAGATACATATACATGTAGCAGTTATTCGGGTCAACTGAAGATCAGCCGAAAGGATTCATCAGAGGTCCAAATAAGGAGCGTAAATTTTAGCAGTTTCAACAATAGCTCCTTTGTTTCTCCATCAAACCCTATACTGTGACCACTCTTTAGAATCGTCTCGAAGAGACGATCCTAAAGTGTGGTCACAGTATAGAGTTTGGTGGGAAAATGATCATTTTAGTATACAGGTACGCGCCTTTATCAGTAGCTTTGATTCATATCTATCAAAGATCAATTAAATCATAAAAGGAATTTTTATGAAAAGAACAGAACAGATTCTGTTCTGATCTTTTATGTAAATCTCACACTGTTGTGACAAAAATACCACTTGTTCGGATATACTTTTTGCTGTACATATGTATATAGTTTTACTGCACGTGCTGAGTTATAGCTGTATTAATAAATTTTTTGCCATGCAATGTCGTCTGCAAAATGTGTCGTTTGCTACAATTTCCAGTTTTCAGTCTTCTTCATTGTTTTTCAAGAAATACAATCACAGTATCAAACAGGTTGAATCCTGATGAGACGCCGAGTTACATGTACTCGGCATCTCATTTGGAGCCAAACTGCTTACGTAGGTAATTACATATTCGCTATTTGACAGCAAACGGTTTAATTAGTCTCTGTCTACTGATCAAATGCATGTATTCTTTCTGGTGTTGAATTCCCCGTAGCATGTGCACCCAGTAACCGGGCTACGCGACAGCGTCAACACTAATCAAACATCTCATGTATAATTGTATTAAAAGGTTAAGGCTTTCATTTATAGAATAAGCACGGTTTTGAATGTACACAACTGCTTAACCCATTTACTCATAAGTCATTTTTAGACCCAATCTATTTTAATAAATCTACTGGAAAGGAGCATAAACTAGTCTAAAGGAAAATGTTTAAGAAATTGTACATTTGAAACCATTGTGATAAATAGGGTATTTATTACCGCAATGGTTTCAAAAAGTGACTTTTACAGAGGCGTCCAAAGGCGCCATTGTGAGGAAATGGATTAATACAGGACCAATGCAAAAATAATATAGAAAGCTCCACATGGACGTTATCAGCATTGTGCTGATCCTGTGTTAAGCTTCCAACTGTTTTAACTACATACAAGTAGACTTTATTTTAATATTTAACACATGAACAACAGTGTTCAATTACACGAGACATTAACAAACAGTGTAGACCAAGATCAGATAATCATTTATGGAATCCTCTGATCAGGGTCTGCAATGTTTGCTATACAAATTAATTCAACAGTTTGTCAGAACATATCTCTTTCAGGAAATACCCGCCATTATTAAAATGGATGAGTTTTAAAATATATTTTTGAGGAGTTCACCTAATACAGTATAACCTCTCTATAACGGCTATTAAATTGTGTTCATTGGTATTTAGGTATTTAAGACAGGTGGCTGCTTAAAGCAATGTGAAAGTAAAACAGAACGCTCCTATAGGAGCGTTCTGTTTTACTTTCACCTTGATTTAAGCAGCCACCTGCCTTTAACACAAAACATTTGATGTAATTTAGTGGTCGTTATAGAGAGGTTTAGATACAGGAACTGTAAACTCCTTCTAAACAGGACGTTAAATCTAGTATAAATATCGGTTTTGGAGACATGTGTCGGCTTAATGCAGGGTAAAAGTCACGCAGAAAGCTCTGTTAGACCACATTCGTAACGGATCACATTTTTTACAGATATGCTACGAATGTGATCACATTCGTAACAGGAAAATGTATTACAAATATGAGTGTCCGATATGGAAGTTGACATTAGAATCACATATGTTACAGGTTGAGTTCCTGGCTGACAATGTTCAATTAGTAAATAGTAATAGGATTAGCATTGTATATGTTATTATATTTCCTTGAGGATCATGTCTCAACGTTTCACAACCTTATCAGCACATTTTAAAAATATATATAATGTACATACTTGTAACATGTTTAGGATACCTGCCTAAAAGATCTTGAATAGTTTCCATTTTCTTCACAGAACTTGTCATATACATGTGGACATACATCTGCACCTATGCAATGCTGTTAATGTGTGCCTTTCATAAAATAAAAAATACTTCTTAGTTCTTTTATTTGCTGCTAATTGAGCCATACACTATGACAAATATTTTAGCAACTATAATGATATACTTTTAGAAAAGGAAACCTTAGTCATTTATTTTGTTAATAGTTCAAATTGTTGTTAAAATTTAAACAGGGCTTCACTGTCCTATAGGAGCTTTCTGCGTCACTATCGTCCTGCATTAAGCAGCCGCCTGCCTATGAAGACATCCATGTTTGTTCATTAAGTGGTCGCATTAGAGGGATTTTACTGTACAATGTATATAAACAGGTACAATTGTTAGTTCGGTGAAGTTCACGGGCATAAACAGCTTCAAATGTTATTCACCCACAAGTAAGTGACCTACTTGTGGGTTTTCTTAGTAGCCGTTAAGCCATGCATTTTAGAGATACGGGTATTTACCACTCTCCTGCTACTTTTAATAGTGACGTTTGACCACAGTCTCTTCCGTTTCACCACAGTCAGCCCCGTTTAGCATTAAGCCGACTTGTTTTGTTTTTTTCTAAAAAATACAAACATATAAAAATGTTAGTACAACTGACGACGGACTGGACAAATGATAAGCTTTGACAGCATTGTAAAGGTTCACCATTTAAACCTCCTTCTATAAGTTAACACGCTTAAATATACATGTATTTGTATAATGAATCAGTATAATTATGTTTCGTTCAAAAGGCGTGCTTTTGCCAATGCGACTTTGGAAAATAATTTATGAGCTAAGAGAAGCAAACTCGGGGAGGGGTGGGGGCTCATTCAAGAAACGTCGGATATTTGGATCTGCACTTATTTCTCAGGCATTCGAAACAGTATGTATGTACATTGTATATACAGGCGAACCTATCAAGTGTGACAACTTAGTAAACATCAATGGATGATTGTAAAAGTAGGTGGTTGCTTAATGCAGAACGAAACTAATGCCGAATGCTCCAATGAAAGACTTCCGTATAACGTTTGGCCTTTAAAGCCCAGATTTATACCTATTTTTGGTGGTGATATTAGAGGGGTTTTACTGTATGCAAAGGTTTATGAATTACCATATTATTTAAATATTTGTCTCAATTCAATGGTTTACTATTGCCTCCTGTGGCGTGTTTCATTGTGTCACTTGTCCTTCAGATCTACTGTTAATCTTGTTTTCAGTGATCATCAAAAACAAGTTTTAAGCTGGGTTCTTTAAGACAGGTATTTGCTTTATGCAGGACGAGAGTCACACAGATATCTCCTCTAGGAGTTTTCTGCATTAATTCCGCCCTGTATTAAGCACCTACCTGGTCTTATACACACTCATCGCATTTTCACACATTTGCAAACAGAGTATACCCAGATCGGACGGCTCCTATAGGAACCGTCTGATCAGGGTCTGCTCTGTTTGCTTTTGACATTAGATAGATCTGATTCTACATTTTTTGTGAAAGCAAAACATTCCCTTGAAACGTTTATATTGTGAAAACTAGGCTAATTAATATTCGTGTTGTCATTATTTCTTACACGTATATACTAACAGGGAGTGGCTTAAGAAAATGGTTACAGCTGTTACAAATGCCGTATAGACAGGATAACAAGCGAGGATTGATAATGCCTGTCTCTTGATTTGAAAAAAAATGTAGCATACACATACATACTTTTAAGGTCCGTGAATGGTTAATTTTAACACCAGTCATATAGAGAGAACTGAATTTAAAAATGAGCCAATTCATATTGTACACGTACATGTATAATGACCGGTCAAAATGTAATGCACATCGTTGTTAACTGTTTACTCAATAGATACGACTTTAGCAAATTTGCACATAGATTAGATCCGATCAGTTAACTTCTGTGGGGGAGCCGCCTTATCAGGGTTTTCTATGTTTGCTTATGAAATACATGTAATATAGATATGATTCTACAGAATCCGGCATGACAAAAAATCTTGTTTATAATGACATAATAATAAAAATATTAATGATGCCATTGATTTCAACAGTATTATATTTTAAAAGGGCTGGACAACAGACATAGTCTATGTAAGTCTTCCCCAGAAGGATGGCATTATATCTTACAGGAATATTCACGGAGTAAATATTTAAATCTAATAACCAATAGTTATGTAGTTGGACTGATTTCATTAGATTTTACAGAATAATGAATGACAGCCAGCTTTGGGTAGTTATTCAGGTATGATGAACGTATACATGTAACATCCGAACCTGTCTTAAGCGGTCACCAAAAAGAGGTGTAATTATAGGTTTGTAAGGCAGGTGGTATCTTAATGCATCTAAAAAGTGTTGCAGAAAGCTCTATATGCATTTAGAAACCACCTGCTTTTTAAGACTCCTATGTTCAATGAATGAATGAATGACCGCTTAAGACAGGTTCTGCTCTAATATCAACCCTCAAAATCCCTCGAATATCTTTATCATGCCATATGCAAACATTGTAAACCCTGATTAGACAGCTCCTACAGATTTTCTCTGTTTGCAGAGGCGCCATACCAGGAAAAGGGTAAGCGCTACCTTTGGGACCGTCTGATATGGGTCTTGTCTGTTTGCAAAGTTCATCTACAGGAATTTGTTCAGTAACGGGTTAAAGTAGATTGATGTTAATATTTTGCACATCGGAGAAAGAAAAAAATCAATACAACAAAACACCAAAACAAAACTTCTCAGATATGTCTTTACATTTATTTAGTAAAACGTACATGTATAATACCATAAATTTCATAGTAAATTAATATAAAATGATAATACTAAATCAACCTTCAACTTGAGCAATAGCATTACATATAATAATGGTTACATTTATATGTAATAAATTTTACATATAATTTAAATATCAGATCATAAGATGTAAAACACAATAGTTGTATAACAACATTTACCCTTTCATTCATATACAGTAAAACCTCTCTATAACGGCCGCTAAATTACATCAAGTATTGTTTGTTAAAGACAGGTGACTTCTTAAAACAAGGTGAAAGTAAAACAGAACGCAAATATAGGAGCGTTTTGATTTACTTTCACCTGCTTTAAGCAGCCGCCTGTCCTAAATATTAACCAATTGACACAACTTAGTGGCCGTTATAGGTTTTTTTTACTGTAATCTTTCTACGCATTTGAAAACAGAGTAGACCCAGATCAGATGACTCCTGTAGCAGCTGTCTGATCAGGCTCTGTTCAGTTTTGGAATAATATAAATTATTGATCTCTTAAATAAATTCTAACGACTAATTGGTTATTTCTATATAACAATAATGATGGTTTTGACACCAAAATCTTTACATTCAAATTTCTCGATATAGCAAAACCATGTATCCCGACAAATTACGTAACAATTCGCCCGAATTATAAACCTTGATAAAATTCAGATATTCGTAGAGCTTCCAGACAAAGGGATAAACAGAAACATTCAGAAATAAATTCTACAGTTTCCGAAATGGCCCAAAGTCCTCTAGTATTATAAGATATCCTTATAAAAATACAGTCAATGAATACCCATGAGATGACAAGTTCTTGCATATTTATTCACGTAGGAAAGGATTAACCACTCAGTAAGAAAGGATAAACCGGAACCCTTTCAATGCTGAGTTTCTAGAGCGTAATAACCCATTAATGTTTACATATAGAATCCAATACAGTAAAACCTCTCTATAGCAGCCACTAAATTGCTTTAATTAGTTGGTATTGAAGGCAGGTGATTGCTTAAAGCAATGTGAAAGTAAAACAGAACGCTCCTATAGGAGCGTTCTGTTTTACTTTCACCTTGCTTTAAGCAGCCACCTGCCTTTAACACAAACTACTTTATGTAATTTAGTGGCCGTTATGGAGAGGTTATGCTGTATTTGATTACTGTTGCAAACAAATTGGAATCTAGATGAGATGTCGCGTTAATCAACGTCTCATCGTAATCTAAACTGTCCGGTAGCCCCATCCCGCTTTACATTATTTAAACCCAGTCGGACGATACTTTATGCAAACAGAAATCAACTTAGCAAGCTTAAAGTTCATTAAAATTCATGGCGCCATGTAACTCCCGTCTCCTGCAGTTATCGATTGCTGCTGGCCAGTTAACAAACATGTCCTGAAAACATTTATTGGTTTATGAGTAGTATTTTAGAAGCGCAGTTTAGATGCGCAAAATAAACCTTAATTATCCACCAAACCCCCGAATAGAAAACTTGTTAATAGCATAATCCGAATAGAAAAACTGGTCATAGCATAATCCAGAGCTCCAGATAAGGGAGCGTACCCACACACTAAAATCGTCATTTCTCCACCAAACCCTATACCGTGACCACTCTTTTGAATCGTCTCGAAGAATAGTCACAGTATAGGGTTTGGTGGAAATAAAGGAGCTATTCCTGAAAATGTTTAAATTTACGCATCTTATCTGAACCTCTGGCATATGATTTAGCATAAAACTGGCAATTTAAGTATTTGAAATATTCCCCTTATCTATGACTTTCGTGATTATTTGAGTGTCAAACGGATTTATTCAGGCACTGGGGTTGTTTTATCAAAATGTCTTGTCTTACGTGCGACTTTAATAAAACGCGCCCCAGGTTCCCCGAAGTTTGAAACTGTAATTCCACGCTGGTTGGCAGAATTCTATGGGAGTTATTTGCGGCCTTGGACACAGCATGTACATGTACAATACGTTATATGCATTAATTGCTACAGTAGAACTGTCTTAAGCGGACATTCATTGTTTGAATATAGGACTGTTAAAAGCAAGTGGTTGCTTAATACAGGGCAAATGTAACGCAAAAAACACTATCTGCCTTACATACCCATAATCTGACCCTTTTTATTGTCGTTTAAGACCGGTTCTACTGCACACTCATAATACAGAACAGACCAGAACAGATCCTTTATTTTCGCCACAGTTCATATTATGAGTTGCGTGCGTTATATTTATTACTACAGTAAAACCTCTCTTAACCGGCAGTTAAATTTAGTATGAATATCGGTCTTGGAGACAGGTGGCAGCTTAATGCAGGGTGAAAGTCATGCAGAAAGCTCCTCTAGGAGCTTTCTGCATGACTTTCACCCTGCATTAAGCAGCCACCTGCCTAAAAGTATCTAAATTATTATCTACTAGATTTCCGGTTAAGAGAGGTTATACTGTACATGTGTGTGCTGTACATGTACCAACTAAAGGTAAACATTACACATACACAGCGTACTGGAATGTTGAAGCCCTTTGCCAGTCTTCGATAATTAGATTCAATATACATGTATACAAGTATGCTAAGTTTAGCAACAGGCGGCATTAATAATCTTTTAGCACAATTAATAAATACTGAGAACAGTCATAGTACACTATCGTGTATATATTCAACTATAGATTAAACACACATTCTATATTAATATTACACATAGCACCGTGATTTCACTTCATAACAATAGCACAGCCCATTCAATATCCACACTAGCAATTATACAATTTCACCTTAACCCATGAATCCATACGTATGCGTCTTGTAACGTGTTTGCAAACAGAGTAGACCCAGATCAGACATCTCGTGTAGGAGCCGTCTGATCAGGGTCTCCTCTATATGCTGATGGAATAATGTAAGTTCTGGTCCCAGAGTTTATGCAAAGCCAACATTTGTTGTGTTTATTTGCCATCATAAATATAATCTTACTAATATTCATTAATCATTATTTCTTACATGAATTTTCATAGAGTAAAGAGCTAAAACATATGGGTCGAAAGGATATATTACAGGTTCAATAATGTTTGTTACATGTATTAAATTAACTCAAGAATAAATATGATAATGTTCAAACACATTATGAAAAATAAAAAGCCACTTTGGCGAACATGATGAAGTCAAATAAATACATTTGATAAGATGGTATTTTGAGGTATAATTGTAAACACAGTATACTGTTTAACCCTTTACTCCTACAGGAGCCAGCTGTTCTGGGTCTATTCTGTTAGCAATGACATAAAAGGGCGTATTTATGGAGTAAAGGTTTAATGTCTGTCATTGAATGGCACTATTGGACAATACCTAGGATATCTGATAATACAACTAGAATACACAGGAAAACTCTTGCACAAATTTGGTTCCGGGTTCCATGTGTCCTTCATCGGGTTGTACCTATAGAGCGGCGTGGCCTCGTCTTCTCCTCCATCCCGTTTTATCCCACCAACAAGGTAAATCCGATCATGCTTTAGAAACATTCCAAAGTGGTCCCTCTGCACAGGTTGTTGAGAACAAAGATAGGATTCTCCAGTTTCAGGATGAAAGCAGATCATGTGACCTTGGCGGGTTGCTATGAATATTTTGTTTTCATACACCACCGCCCGTCCGTCGAAGAAAGCACACGGAAGCTTTGGCAGACTGGTGACAATACCAACGTCAATATCATAACATTGAACGCACGAGACAGACCCTGCTGTCGTTTGACCACCAAATATGTAGATTTTATCTTGATACATGGCACAGACAGCCGAGTGCACGTTTGTTTCTAAAGGCGTCTTCTGCATCCATTTGTTTGAACATATTTTATATTCGTCTATCCATCCACTTTCATTACCACCGATGACAAACAAGGACCCTCGTCTGTCTGTCATTAAACAATGCTTAAATCTTTCATGAAGCATCTTTGCGCATTTCTGCCAGCGCCCCAGAAGGACGTCGTACTTCCACAAAGCTTGTGAAAATTTACCCTCGCCGCCACACGCGAAGACGTATGGTGAGTCCTTTTTATAGCAGCTGCAGCAGTCAGAGCCGTAACTCAACTGTTGTAACTTTTCTATCTCTTTTTGAAATATATCTAGTTTCTCGGACATGTCAATCACCATCACAGTTTTCTTTTCTCCGTCTTCCATACCATTTCTTGAGAACACAATATAGAACTCTGGTGGGGCGTCTTTATCCTCGCTAGGTACCACTGATAACACTCTCTGGTACCCGGTTTTAGACTCATTTATTATATCCTCTTCGCATTCGCACCCATCAAAGAGACACTTTACATCTTCAGTGATCTCCGTTGAGCAATACACAATGCACTGGTTATAAAGCTGCTGAAGGTTGAGCATCTTTGCTAAATGAAATATATGGTGAAGGTTTTCTTTGGAAATCTGTAAGTGTTCTGGGTTTCCTGTTGAAAGGTATTTGGCCACCATTTGCCTGGTCTCCTCTGGAACACTTTGTAAGAAGCTAACTGCATTTAAACATTCTGTTTTGCCTTCTTCACAAACACCATCAATTTCATCCACAGAGTCGATATTTAGAGAAACTTTGAGAAAACACTTGCATTTTCGCTCCTTGGAATCAGTTATAATATAATATTCCTCAGTTTCAGAGTCCGAAACATGTCCGTCTCTTGTGCCATCTTTGCCAATATTTTGTTCGTTGCTAGAGTCCTTCTCTTCGCTTTCACCAGATGACACTGCTGGGAATTTCCAAGGGTTTTTCTTCAGTTCACGACTCTTTCGTGCCCAGTCTTTTCTCCGTTCGGTAGTTGAAATGGGTGGTATACAGTTCTCTTCTCCATTCTCGGATTGGCTGTAAACCTGCTCACCGTTTGGCATGTGTTTGCTTTCTCCAGCCATGTAGGTTTCCAGTCTGGAAAGGAATTAATGAATGATTATGCAGACAATATAGTTTTGTAAAACTTCACACAGCCAAGCGTTATCTTCTACTCCTCTGTGAAAACAAGAAGTATGCTTAAATTTAGATACATGTATGTTAGATTTTACTACTTCCTCTTCGATCAAACTTTTGCGAAACTATCTATCTTATTAACCCAGCATTAGACTTACAGTAATACCTCGCATGACCGGAATGTTATCAACGGAGAATTTACCCTTCGCTTGTTATTCACGTCAATTTACGTACCTGTAAATAGTGAAGACCCAGATGAGACAGCTCCTGCAGGAGCTGTCTCATCTGGGTCTGCACTATTTACAAGTTGATTGTGCAACCAGTGCACCCCGCAGCAGTGATTGCACAGCGAAATACTTGTACACAGTGAAGATATATGTAATTATACAACAGGGCATGGGTAAAGAAGAAGAAATGTGTTTTAAAACTCAGCAAGCGAAGGGTTAAGGTCCAGTTAGGCAGATGGTTGCTTCATGAAAAGAGAAAGTCAAACAGAAAGCTCCTTTTAGAGCTATCTGTTTGACTGTCACCCTGCATTAAACTGCCACCTGTCTTAAAGACCGGCATTGATACTAGTTTGACCGTCAGGTTTAGAGAGGTTTACTGTATTTGGAGTGGTCACTGTCAGCAGATTCTTCTGTAGTTTTGAATTTGAACGCATATTGTGATGAACATTTATATAGAGTATAATTGACGGGTTGTGATAATCTGTTTTACCAGTCTGAATACAGATAAAACAACGAGACAAATTAGTTTATATCACCAGAATTTATATTCACCCTTTCCTTCATATTTAAACGTCTTTCCACGCATAGGATCCGTCTAATCAGGGTCTGCTCTGTTTGCTAATGGAATATGAAATATCTGTTTCTTTACTTTCTAAAATAGCTATGTACAATATTACACCTTCTATATTCATTATAACTATTTTGTTCATCACTATTCAATAGGTATTGGAATAAAGTTAGAACATGGAAATGGTTAATTGATGTTCAGGGTTATCGAAACAAATGGATGGAAAATATGCATTAATATAATTATTTTCTTCCATTATAAATGAAGCAGACATCTATTTTTCCTAACGAGAAGTACTTTATTTACTTTTAGTATAACTGACGTGACCGTCTACATGTATATGTAGGTAAACTTATTCGGTCATAAGTGTATTTATCCGTTCTGCTCTAATTTTTTACGTATAGTCCCTCTACATTGCACACTTAAGCCTTTTCACGCTTAGCAACTACCGTCTACCAGAAACGCCGTCTGCTTGAATTCTTACAACGGATTGTCTAGCACACCGTTAGAGTGGCATGCATACAGTTTGGAAGCTAGTGGGACTCAAGTTAAACAAAGTGTTTCTGAATCCAATTATTCGGAAAAACAAATTACTTGTTATCGTTGTGTGCAATTAAAAGGTACTTTTGACGAGCCTCAACATACAAGATTTTGCAAGTACATTTGGTTTGTAATAAAATTGTCGGCTGCGTCATTTTTCACAAGTTGCTTCAAGGTAGTGTCAATGTGTCAGAAGGTTTGGATGTTGATGAAATGTCGAGTTACTTATGCTCCCAGTTGAAGTCAGACAAAATGTGAAAAGGCTTTTAAAAATCTAAACAAAGTCATAACTCCCTGACTTACGGCCACAGTTGAAGCCACACTGATTGCAATACACAAAGTGTCAAAAGGCTTCAATCTAAACAAACTCCATATAGTTGTTGTTAAGTTGATTTGTTCTCTTTCTCAAATAACCCTTATCACGCGAATCGCTATTTGACTCGAATTTGCAAACAGTTTGGATCCTGATGAGACGCCGAGTGAGTCCACGCCTCATCAGAATCCAAATTGTTTGACATTCGGTCAATGATTTCGCATACTTTTTTGAAGTCAATATTGCTCACGTCCAACATTGAGCAGCCAGTACATGTATATTGTTTCATAGCGGAGTAAGATTTAACAAATACTGAGAATATCTGAATATAGCTAAAGCTGGCCTATTGTGAGTATGTGTTCATGTCTAAAGCGGTTAGAATAATATTAACTTAGTCCTACAATACGGCTTGTAATCCTAGCCTGGTGGATGTCAGTTATTTAAAACCAAAACATGGCCATGTTATACTTTGAAACTACATTTTAAATATTATACATTTATTAGTTAATACATTGACCTCTCATCTAGATCCAATCCGTTTGCATATATATTAACCCATTTGCGCCCAGTGAATTCTTCCATGATTATATATATGGGACATAGGCAAACAGTGTAGATTCTGATAAGACGCCGCATAATGCGGCGTCTGATCAGTGTCTACACTGTTTGCTGATAGTAATTTCAATATAAAACAAAACGAATTTGAAAATTTAGACCAGGGATCCCTTAGATAAAAACGGACTAATCCAATATATAATCATGGATCAAATGGGTTAAAACGAATACTAAATACATGTATCAAACACAAAACACTCTTACCTTTTATACGGTTCAGACAATTCAAATTTTCACTGAGGTATTTATCGTTAACCGCTGTTAAGGTTTAACTAATAGGATTTAAATATCGGTTAAGATTACAGGACAGCTCGGTGTGGGACAGCTTATATATAATAAGCAAAATATTTTGGGTCACGTGACTTCATCACTCCCTCGTCAACTGGTTATTTTTAGAAATACCGTCAGAGGGGAAAATCTCTCAGATTGGGATAAACCCGTTTAAACAAAACGTAAATATTTTGTAAATAGTCACTCAAAAGTTTTCCACAGTCGACAGCTACGTCTGTAAATAGATTTCTTCAACCTTTTGACTGCCAATGTTGCAGTTGGGATTACTGATACAAATAGTTTTGATCCAGATGAGCAGAAGAGCAACTCGGCATCTCATCAGGATTCAAACTGTTTGTTACTGTGGTGATGGTTTTGAAAGAAAAGAGGAGAAACTTAAACAAACGAAAATTGTAGCAGACGACAATATTTAGCAGCGAAAGAGTTATACGGCTTTGCGACGTCTTCCTAGATGCTTCATGTTTCGCCGTGTTACTCAATAATGACTGATAATTTATGGCGGGTCTCTAACAGTGAACACCCTGGCCCCGATGTTATGATTCTTTTTGCTTGAGTCTGAGATCTGAATGGTCAGAGTCTGAGCTTGCTCAGAATCTGACTATTCAGGTACTTGAGAATGATCTCAGACTCTGACTCAGAAGTTTTAAAACCTTAGACCCTGATCTACAAACCAAAAACAATGGAATATAATTTCTGATAACGGCTTTGGCCCAGTTACAACCGTTCTGTTCAGATGCCATTATCGCTTACCACACTAATCGTGTGACATAGACTAAAAATACTGATGACTGGTTCGGACTGTCCAGTTGTACGGTATACGTCATTCATTTAATGGATTTAAAAATTTACTCCATTACTAATCATGCAAAAAAATCCTATCATTAATATAAGATTAATGTTTATAATGTTATGTGAACACACGCACGTTTTGCTGCGAAATACGCTGGAGATTCAGACCTGTATTATTCCATTAACGAACAGCACATATCCTGATCCGACGTCTCCAACAAGAGTTATCTGATCTTGTTATTCTCTGTTTGCAAGGGGACTTTAAAAGGCGTTTATTAAGACATCATTCTCAATGAACTCATGTAAAATAGGATTAAAAGCTTCTAAACCAGGCGTTCAAATTAGTATATACATTTGCTTGTAAGCCATGTGGCAGCTAAATGCAGGGTGAAAGTCATGCAGAAAGCTCCCAAAGGATATTTCTGCATGACTTTCACTAACATGAAGTAGACAACTGCTTACATGCATTTAGCCTCTTCTCTACTAATACAGTAAATTCAATTAAAATGCGTAAAGTAAGACCCCTAAAACTAGAATACAGTAAAACCTCTCTATAACGGCCACTAGATTACGTTAATTATTTGGTATTTAGGGCAGATGGCTGCTTAAAGCCAGGTGAAAGTAAAACAGAACGCTCCTATAGGGGTGTTCTGTTTTACTTTCACCTCGCTTAAAGCAGCTACTTGCCTTTGACACAAAATACTTGATGTAATTTAGTTGCCGTTATAGAGAGGTTTAACTTTATTCTGGTTTTAGGGGTCTTATTGAACGTATCTTGATTGAATCTAATTTTTATTGTAAGGAATGATGCTTCTGTAAACTTCAATCGACGATGTTACTATTGGAAAATAATATAAGAAGCACAATGTGCAGATCCTTGTCCGTTGGTTCATACAGGATACCCCTGATCGTGGTCTACACTATTTGCCTTTGTCGCTATAAGGGGACACTGTGTTAAATAGTTTGCTTGAATTAACGTGTAGCTATGGATCAAATCACAGGGGGGGCATTTCGTGGGTCTACATGGTATAAAAAGTCAAAAAAATTTGATTGGGTCGATTTAGTGTTATATTATATGTGGATCAAATCGTGATTAGGTTTGCAAACATTAGGTTTTGTAACATTGACTCAGAAAGTTTACGCAGCGCGCTAAAAGTTAAAACAGTAAAGATCGAAACACATAAGGCAATAATTATCCTACTACATGTAACTACTAACTACTACTCGACATGGTTTTGCTTACAGCTTGGATGGAGATGAGACACACCGAGGAACGCCAGACACCGTGGAACGCCGCGTCTCACCAGGATCAAGGCTGATTGACGCTCTGTCAATAGTTTCTCAAAACCTTGAACGAATCGGCTGTAAGTAATACTTGGAACAAATAAAAAATATGGCTTTCGCATGTCGTCTTCAAAACGCGTCATTTCCTGCAATTTTCGTTGATAAATAGTTACAGCTTTAAACAGACTTGTCCCAAATGCGACGTCAAGTAACACTACATATCATCAGGACACAAAACTGTTCTCAATGGTAATAACAGGTACAGAGACATAATTAACCATTCGCTTGCTATTCACGTCAATATACCTACCTGTAAATAGTGAAGACCCAGATGAGACAGCTCCTGCAGGAGCTGTCTCATCAGGGTCTGCACTATTTACAAATTGATTGTGCAACCAGCGCACTCCACAGCAGTGATTGCAGTGCGAAATACTCGTACACAGTGAAGAGATATGTAATTATACAACAGGGCATGGGTAAAGAAGGGGAAATGTATTTTAAAATTCAGCAAGAGAAGTGTTAAGCCGACGTAGTTTTTACAACAGCATGAAGGATAATAGCATTCAAAATATTGACACTGGATATTAGCACGTTTGCAATTTTTTATCGTCTGCTTCGATTCCCTGAACCCATTCCATCTTACTGATTGATACGGTTAGTATGCTTCTGGAAAGAAAATGGAATATATTTTTTAAACAAAAAAGAAAATTGTAGTTGACGACAAATGTTGCAGCCGATATTCTGCTGCATCGAAGGGGTTAAGCGACCGAATTAGGTATTCTTGAATGTCAAACTGCGCAGATCAATGATATTTCGAAATGATGATGGAATATATATAGATATAGTGCATATACTCGTCTTATTATCAATTGTTCTGTTTATAACTTATGTGACGACACCACGAAGTTCATCTATAAATACATCTATACAGTGTATGGTAGTGTTAACCCTTTCCATGTTCTATGTTTTTTCCATTTTTCAATACCTCAGAACATTCATGGAAGAATAAAATAGTTATAATTTGATATGGAAGATGGAATATTTTAGCCGTTAAAAGCATATCTTTCAAATTATATTAGCAAACAGAGCAGATCCTGATCAGACGGCTCATACAAGAGCCGTCTGATCTGGGTCTACTCTGTTTGCAAATGCATGAAAATGCGTTTATATGAGGGAAAGGATTGAATACATTGTTTATTGCACTGTCATTGTGCATTTTGGAAACTTCGGCGGTAAAAGGGTTTAGAATTTTAACATGTCATATACAACATGTTTTGAGCTGCTCAAAAAGAAAATTGCTTGAGAATACTCATCAGATTGGAAATTTATCAATTCTACACACAGTAGAGAATAATACCAGTAACTTATAAACAAGCAGGACAGACCCTTATCAGACATATGTCTTATCTGGGTATACCATATTTGCTATAACACGAAAATGCACGATCGTTAAGTATATAGGATCAAAACCAAGTTGACAGAATGCATGTGTATTATCAAGGCTAGAAACACTGTGTAAATATTATGTCGCGATGTGAACCAACACTATTGCTATCAATATCATGTGTGTATATAATCATATCATCGTCTGTTTTGGGTGTTTTTGCGTACTAGAATGTCGTTTAAAACGTATTAATTTGTTTGTTCTTAAAACTATCTGACAAGGTAGCGAACATTGAATTTCAAATATATATTATATTAATACAGTAGAATTTACCTTAAGGGTCTATTCATTAATTGAAGCGCATTTGGCTGCTTAATACAGGACAAAAGAAATGCAAAATACTCCAGATGAGAGCTTTCTGCATTACTTTTTGTCTTTCATTAAGCCGCCATCCGCATTGATGACCCAGAATCAGGCCTCTTATTGGTGGACGCTTTAAACAGATTCTGCTCTACTTTATATCAATTTGTGAATCTTGGGTCCTCTCTTGAAACAATGTAAAGTATTGTCGTTCATAATAACTTCGTTGTAAACACAGAATAAGAGCATTGTGGCAAATGTTCCCGTTGAAGTTTTATTGTACCAATTTAGTTCTGGATTGAGCAATGACCTTCTTCAAACAATACAACTGACTATTAAACAAATGGCCGCTATGAAAAGGTTTTGTTGTGTCTTTTATGTGCGAGTCGCACGTAGAAGTAAATCTTGTAATTTTGCAAACAATGCAGCCATAGAAATGCGCCGGCTGATCAGAATCTATTGTTTTTATCAAATTGACGGATCATATTTATCTAGTGTTGCAAACAATGTACATGTAGATCTAGATATGCGCCGTCTGATCAGAATCTATATTTATTTGGTCAAAGCGACGGATAAGATTTATCTGGTTTTGCAACAATGTAGACCTAGATATGCGCCGACTAATCAAAATGTGTATCAACAGATTGAACGTGTTGTCAGATTGTAAACTGCTTTCAAAAACCCGATGAACCTGTGTCTAATGATGATGATACAGTAAAACCTCTCTATAACGGCAACTAAATCGGTCAATCAGTTGGTATTTAGGACAGGTGGCTGCTTAAAGCAAGGTGAAAGTAAAACAGAACGCTCCTATAGGAGCGTTCTGTTTTGCTTTCATCTTGCTTTAAGCAGCCACCTGCCTTTAACACAAACTACTTGATGTAATTAAGTTAGTGGCCGTTATAGAGAGGTTTTACTGTAATTTAGTGGCCGTTATAGAGAGGTTTTTATTGTATATCGAATAACACGGCGTCTCATCACGGATCCAAACTGGTCTGTGCTATGATTATGTTTTTGAGATAAAAGGGAAGTGCATTCAGCTTATAAACATGTAGAGAAAAACTTTTCAGAGACTATGCCAGGCAGTGAGCGATACCTCTTTACTTGATATATGTATATATAGATGTCCTTTGGCATATTTCTATACAGAATAGACCCAGAACAGAGGGCTCCTGTGTGAGCCATATGACAAGGGTCTGCTGCAATTGCTAATGACGTAATATAGAGGGCCCACATTCATAAAGCTCCTTAGGAATATATTAACCTTAGGACAACGTAAGGAGAATTATTCTGCCTATATTTATAGCAAACCTATTGAGTAAATATTTATTCATTGACTTCTAGAATATTTGGTTAAGTATATATTTTATATAAAACTTTATTTCTCTTAAATATCTTTACTTTATTTTATTTTATATGATTAAGGCATATTCAACAAACTAAGGAATTGTCTTAAGTATCTCCTTAGGAGATTGTATTATGAATATGGCCCCAGATTCTACAGTTTCAGTCGCTGCTATGGCAATGCTATCATGTATCCATACATCATTATAGATATCAAACTAGTAAATATTCATGAAATGATGAATTCTTGCATAATATTCAAGAAGTAAGTAGTTAATCTGACAATCAGTGGTAAGTTGAGAACTGTTTTGTTCAAATAAAACGTTTTAACAGCGTTTTCATTTTCTTACGCATGAAATTATTTCTTAATCCTTACTCTGCGGGACACGAGTCACTAATGTCTTTTGCAAATAGTATAGACGGGGCATCATAGAGGAACCCTCTCATCAGGTTCTGTGCTGTTTGTAATGTTACACTTTTTTAGAAGAATCCCAAAAAAACTCACTATAAGCTTGACCTGTTTGCATTTTGGAATAGTCTATTCGAAAAGTCAGCGTTGTAAGGGATATTTTATCCTACCATTTACAATGTATCAAAATATATTGTTGGTTGAGAATTGGTAAAGTTTAACCATTTCCTTCATATAAACGTGTGTTCACGTACTTGCAGATTTATAGAATAGACCGAGATCAGACGGCAGGAGCCGACTGTTCAGGTTCTACTCTGTTTGCTAATGAAATTTGAAAGATCTGTTTCTTTATTTTCTAAAATGGATATAACCCCTTTCATATTTCACTTTAACTAGTTTGTCCATGGATATTCATTTGTCATTGAAACTTGACTGAATATAGAACAGGGAAAGGGTTACATGACATAAATCTGACCCCCAATGTCATTCAGTGTGAATGAACCATCGGTTACATTATTTCGAAAGCGTGATGGGGAGTGTGACCTAGGCAGAGGCGTGGCAAGTAAACCCCTGCTAAACAAGACGTTTGAATTAGTATTAAAACCAGTCTGTATGTCAGGCGGCAGCTAATACAGGCTGGAAGTCATGCAGACAGCTCCCAAAATGAGCTTTCTGCATGCCTTTCAGCATGCATTAACAGTCACCTGCCTAAAAAGATCTTAATTCCTCTTTGCTAAAATGCTGGTTTATTGTGTTTTTACTGTATATTTAATTAATCAGCTGTTATTCCAAGAATGATGTCAGGTTGGATATTTGTCCCATTGTGACGTGGCGTTTTTTATTACACATACTTTCATCAGCTGTTTATTGCGGTCAGCATTGTTTACATAGATAACGCAATGTAAACCTTTATCAATCTACCGAAAACTTCGGAACAATGTTTACAATCAGTCTGGATTCACATGAGACGTAGATATGTTTGATGCATAAGCTTTCGAAAATAAGAAATAATGACAAAATATATCTTTTTTATGTTTGAGAAGGCGAGAATGGTATACATGTATACATATGATGGCAAAAAAGGCTTAACGCTTTACCTGTTTAAGCGAAGGGTATAAATACATACATATGATGGCAAAAAGGCTTAACCCTTTACCTGTTGAATATTCGCCATACAAGACGACGTCCATTATTATTATCATTTAGTCAACCCTAACAATGCGGAACACGAGTACTTTGAAAACAGTGTAGAACTAGACGAGAGGGTTCTTAACTGAACCCTTAAACCAGGGCCTGTACTGTTTGTCATGCTGCACGTTTCTTTAAAAAAATCCTAAATATTCACCATAAGCTTGACCTGTATGAATTTTGGAGTAGATCTAGTCCATTTAAAAAATCAGTATTTTGTGTTTGATCTGAGTCTGGTCTGTTCGAAAAGGCGTAAAATGGCGGGGTCATCAACGAAAGGGTTAAATGTGGTTTTATAATTGTGCTGTACTAAATACTCGACTTGTTTCGATTACTGCTTATCAATTCATTGAACCCCTTGTTGTCTTAACACAAATCTTTGTCATGCTAAGTAAGCAGCTGTCCTGTTGTCGTTTGCTTAAATATATTATGATGAAAATTCCTTTGTATCTAGAGTCAAGATCATGGCTGTTGGGTAGTCCTGATTTGAAGCTGACACACATGCATATTTCAACTGATTTCGGACTACTTGTAATTGCACATGCAATCTGCTATTTATTGCAGAGGTCCAGATAAGATGCGTAAATTAAAACATTTTCAACTTCTTTATTTCTTCACTAAACCCTACGTTGTGACCACTTTTTAGAATCGTCTCTTCGAGACGATTCTAAATAGTGGTCACGTGACGATTCTCTTCGAGACGATTCTAAATAGTGGTCACAGCTCACGACATATATAGGGTTTGGTGGAGATATTACGATTTTAGTACTTGAGTACGCACATTTATCCGCTGCTTTGTATTAACACACTTAAGGTTAACAGGAAGTACGCCTGATAGGAGGACATCTTTACTGAGATATGATGACCGCACCATTGTTTGAAAATATAACAGTGTTGATAAACGAGATACATTCTGATTAACTCCTTTACAACCATGCGTGAAGCTGTGGTCACATTTGCGAACAGTTCAGACCCAGATGAGATTTGGAGTAAGTCGGTGACTCATCTAGACCCAGAGTGTTTGAAACTGATATTATAGTTTGAAAACAAAATGAAGAAAATACCAATATTGAACCTGAAGTAGACGATAATCCCAACAGACGAAATTTATTTTGCAGCGAAAGAGTGAAATGACCATCCTGTTATACGATCTGAAGTGTCTGTCGCCCAAGGATAACCGAATAATGTAGTAACATATATCGCTTGCTAAAAGTAAGGTGTTTAGCCTTGTGCTCAAGGTCTACGGTTTGTATCATTCAAAATCCTATCTCAAACTGTATCTTATCAGACTGTATTGACTCTATCATTAAACAACGATGAACTGTTTCACTTTTAGAATTCAGCATTCAATGCATTCCTACAATAAACGCATAATGTTCAATGGCATCAGAAAACCAAATGTCATTCTTATGAAAATTGTCAATTTGAATGCCCCCGCGGTTAAAAAAAACCCCCGATACTTATATTTGTATAAATACAGTATTTTCGAATACATAAATACAGTAAAACCCCTAATGTAACCACCAAAAATGGGCATAATTCTGGGTGGCAGAGACAGGTGCATGGTAGCTAAATGCAGGACGAAAGTTATACAGAAAGCTCCTATAGGAGCTTTCTACTATAACTTTCGTCCTGCATTAAGCAGCCACCTGCTTATAAAGGCAGCTATGTTTATTTATTTAGTGGTCGCATTAGAGGGGCTCTACTGTATATCGAACAATTACGAAACTAATTCGCGTCCCGAATAAACATTAATACGTGGACGAATCTTGTATATCAACACTTGAAAGTTTTGTTTTCTTCAGCAATTTCGATATGGTTTTCTTGTGATATACTACTTTTCAGCATAAAAGCAAAATGGTATGAAAGTATGTTGTTTAGGCTTTTTCAAATGCGTTGCAAGAAGACTATCATTTAACATTTTGCACAGAATTAGCGAACTTGTGAATACTTTTGCAATTAGTTTGTATGCAAATGAAACACAGATGTTTATTTCAAAGAATAAAGTGCGGTTAAGAAGAAACAAACTGAAAGAGCTGGAAAATGATTTAAATAAACTATACGAATTGAAAGACAGAAACCAAGCGGAATACCTAGATTCCGAGATAAAATCAATAGAAAACCAACTTCAAACGGAAAACAATCGAACGGCAATTGGAGCTCAAATACGGTCAAGAGTACAGATTTTTGATGAAGGGGGGACCAATCTTAAATACTTTATAGGACTTGAAAAATCTAGACAATCACGAAAAGTAATGAACTCCTTACAAGTGAATGAAAAACGCATTTTTAATATTAACGATATTTTGAAAGAAGAGGTAATTTTTTATAAAACCCTGTACTCATCAGATAATATTGATATTTAGTATATAAATGATTATTTATCTAACTTATCTATTAAAATAAGTTAGATAACAACCTCTCGGAACTATGCGATGGACTGTTTACCATTGATGAATGTAAGATTGCATTATCTGAAATGAAAGCCAACAAAAGGACCGGTTGCGACGGGTTGACTGCAGAATTTTACCTAGCGTTCTGGCCAAAGATACAATATTTATTGCTAAATTCACTAAATGAAGGCTATTTCAATGGTGTTCTTTCTGGAACGCAAAAACATAGTACATGTATTATCTCTTTATTGTTCAAAAAAGGTGACCCAGTGAACTTAGAAAATTGGCGCCCAATATCATTACTAAATATAGACTATAAGATAGTTGCAAAAATTTTAGCTAAACAATTACAAAACGTTCTACCACATTTAGTAAGCACAGGTCAACAGGGTTACATAAAAACCGTTTTATAGGCTTCAACATCAGGCAAATACTAGACGTTATAGACTATGCTGAGGAGATGGATACAGAGGGTGGAATAATATTTTTAGACTTTAGAAAAGCCTTCGACACGGTAGAATGGAATGTTATGTTCAAAGTTTTAGAAACCTTTGGTTTTGGCCAATCTTTTATTCTTTCGATCAAAACTTTGTACAGAAATATAACGTCATGTATTTACAATAATGGTTGGAGATCAGAAAACTTTGAACTGTCTAGATCTATCGTCAATGCTGTCCATTATCTTCTCTCCTTTTCATTCTTGTTGCGGAAATCCTCGCTATAAAAGTCAGAACAAATGAAACTGCAGAAGGAATAAAAATAGATATAATAGGCACAAAACCTTTAAAGATCACTCAGTTGGCGGATGATACCACACTTTTTGTTAAAAATGGAAGCGAGGTTTTAGAATCGTTATTAATAGTAGATGAATTTGGAAAATGCTCTGGTTTAAAATTGAATATAAAGCAAACAGAGGGCTTATGGATTGGATCTTTAAAAAACATAAAACGATACACCCGGTGCTATAAAGTGGTCAAAAGAAGTAAAGGCACTCGGCATTTTTTCGGAAACGATAAAGAAAAGTGTCATAAAATGAACTGGGAAAATAAATTTAATGAATGTGAAAATGCAATAAATAATTGGAATAAACGGAATGTAACCTTTTATGGAACAATCACAATTATAAAAACACTCCTGCTTCCCAAATTTACCTATTTATTTCACTCTATTCAAATTCCAGAATATGTTATAAAGAAGATAAATGCTTTATTTTTTAATTTTATATTGGCTGGCAGGGCAGAAAAAATAAAACGCAACACATTAATTGGTAATAAATATGAAGGTGGTTTAGGCATGATTGATACGAAAGCCTTCATAAAAGCGATAAAAACGAAATGGGTTAAACACTTACTATCGGAGACAAACGAGTCCAGTTGGACCGTAATTCCTCGATACTTCCTTAACCAGTTCGGAGAAAATTACCTAGTTTTTTACATGAATATTGACAATTATAAAAATTTACCTCGCACGAAACGCAAATTACCACCGTTCTACCAAGATTTGCTTAAAACATGGATTGAATTTAGAAACTGTACTAATAAAACAAAACCGACAACTTATTTTGACATTCGTAAACAGCTTCTCTGGGGTAATTATTTTATTAAGAAAGCTTCGGGGAAACTTATTATATACAATAAATGGATCAATTCCGGCATACTACATGTATATGTAAATGACATTTTGTCAAAATGCGGTAATATAGACGAAAATATCGTTCTCAGAAAACTTAAAAACAAAACTAACTGGATTGCCGAAACAAGTATTATAAAATCAGCGATACCAAATGCGTGGAGGCGCATTTTAAAATCCAACGAATCAGTCAAAACATTTGTTAAAACAAAGCTAACTATCAACATGAGGAATGGGTCAGATTTTATGCAAATGACTAATAAGGACTTTTACAATGTATTCATCAGAAATACTTTTGAAAAACCCTACACATATAAGCATTGGGAAAGTAAGTTTGAGAATTATGATGAAATTAACTGGCCATCAGTTTATTGCTCTTTATATAAATCTTGTATAACTAATAATGTTAAACAGTTTAAGTTCAAATTACTGCATAACATTATTTCTACTAACGAGAACCTGCACAAACGGAAAATAGCACAGACACCCAACTGTGAATATTGTAAATGTAAAGAAGATTATGAGCATTTTTTTATCGCATGCAAACGTATTGAATCATTTTGGCGATCAATATTGGATGCGTTTATTTCATGTGGGATTTCAAAAGACTTACAAAATCTTAGATATGTTGTCATAGGATACAAAATACCCGAATATCACAGTATTAATATCATTATGAACTTAGTTTCCTTCTGCATATACAAGTCATATTTTATTAGTGACAGGAGATTGAAACGAATTAATATATTGAACGTGTTCCAAAATGAGCTAAACACTGCCATATATGTTTTAAAACATAGAGAACGAGATTATTCTTTTCTTGAACAGTTTCTTAGAAATTGTCAAGAGTAATATTTACTTATTATTAGTACGTCCATCTATGCTGTTGATATTATGTTAGGATAAGCTGTTTACTTATATCACGGTGAACCCGCGTGATTATTGGATGAATTACCTTAAACATATGCAGAATCTAGCAAACTGTGCCGACCCTGGTTGGACAGCTCCTATGGGATTGTCCTTGACCTGGTCAGCACTGTTCGCAGTACGAATGTTGTTGAAAATCATATATCAGATGAATGATGAAAATATGATACTTATATATTATACTATTATGCTGTATATGTACCTACAAACTGTGCAGCTCTAGCCAAAACAGACCCCTACGATCTTGTTCTGTATGGATCTACACTGTTCGCAATAATTATGCCTATATACATACATTTAGGTTACGGACTTCAAAATGTTTATGGATAAGTATACTGTACAATTCCATACATGACAGCTCCTTTTCGACCTGTCTCGATAAGGTCTGTATAGTTTTCAAAACGTCTTTTACAGTAAATAATAAAATAGATAAACTGTTTTCCACTTATTTCACATAGTCTTTCCTTGTTATATAATAAAATGTTACTGATGTAAAAAATAATGAATAAACGAGACTGCAAAGCCTCAACCAAAAAAAAATCATTCCTGTCATATTTCAAAGTCTTGCCAAGATCCAAACTGTCTGACACCTGCCTTATAGGTTTGAAGGAAAGGACAACATATTTTAGATTTGTCTAATACGAAGTACACATGTACATGAGTGGGCGGACATTAGATTAACCCTAATCATGCTTACGACCTAACCGTCATAATCATGTAATCAGTTTGGATCCAGATGAAACGCCAAATTACAATTGTTCTGTTCAGATGTCATCATCGCTTACCACACGAATCGTGACATAGACTGGTATTACTGGTGTCTGATCCGAGCTGTCCAAAGGGTATTGGAAAATACGTTTTGAAGCAAACGTACATACAGTAAAACCTCTCTATAACGGCCAGTAAATTACATCAAGTATTTTGCGTTAAAGGCAGGTGGCTGCTTAAAGCAAGGTGAAAGTAAAACGGAACGCTCCAAAAGGAGCGTTCCGTTTTACTTTCACCTTGCTTTAAGCAGCCACCTGCCAAAATACCAACCAATTAAAAAAAATAGTGGCCGTTATAGAGAGGTTTTACAGTATACCGATTCGAGGGTTCATACAGGGATACTCTGACCTGCTGCTACACTACAGTAAAACCTCTCTAACCGGACGTTAAGTTTAGTATAACTATCAGTCTAGGAGACAGGCATGAAACTCGGGATGAAAGTAAAGCAGAAAGCTCATCTAGGATCTAGTATCTAAATCCTGGTTGACTCTCGGACAGTAGTTTCTCGAAAACTTGAACGAATCGAAAGTTGGTAGAGACGAACATTAATCAGTTCAGCCAACCTGTCTTAAATTGCCATAAAACAGAGGTCTATACTCAGAGCCCAACACCTTGGTATCCGGCAGTCCGTCCCACCGTCACTTTTTTGTCCCCTGTCAAACTCAACAAGTTTTCATCTGATCTACACCAAACTTGCAGCGAATGTTCATCGGTGTAAACTCTTTACAACGTTAGATTACCAGCTACATTGTATTAAACGCTTCTTAGTTATAGCCCTTGATTAAGTCAAAAATAATTGCCGTTTTAGCCTTGTCCGCTCCCTGACTCTGAATCATCACCTACCTTTCAGAGAATGTTCTTGACCAATTACATGTACTAGTCAAATCGCATTAAACACCTCTTGGTTATGACCTTTACTGCTGTTACATGTATTAAAGAAACCCTGCTATATTAGTTTGCTTACTTATTTGCTATGCATTTTCCTCTCTTGCCCTATATCCCTTCTTTCACCATGTGAGAGGTTTTTCCAACTAGGTCAGTGTTGTAGTTATGGGTCAGTAATCAGGTGGCAGTTTAATGCAGTAAAAAAGTAATGCAGAAAACTCCTATCATACATTCGTTTATATGTAAGGAAACCGAATTTCGAGCTGGACTGCTTAGTTCACCCACCCCAATTCAGTTTTTTTATATTAGAAACCCGTAGCTTTGAACATTTAGCTAGCCAAATTCACAAATATTATAAAAAGGTAAGCTTTAACTTCAAAATTGAAGATAAGAGTAGATACTGTAGTCTTAAATGAGGTAAAATTGTGAAAATTGACTGTTAGAAATTGTGCAATGTAGAGGTCATGACCCCTGCACACTGTATGTCAATGGTGTTAGGTGAGGAAGGCAAGGCAGTAGTTTCGCGTAAATATGCTAGCTCTGTACACTGAATGTAAAGGCGAGAAAACAGAAGGATTTTTCAAAAAAAGTAGCTGGTAACATGGTTATTTTGGGTACTTTCACAGTTTGCATATTATGTATAGTTTCAGAAAATCATGCCATTTATAGGCTACTGTTACTAATAAGGAAGCTGCTATTTTTTGAGTTAAGGGTAAAATGACTCGAATTGTCACCTGTTTTCGCGGCCATGCCAAATGTCTATATTTGTTAAATTCTAGGAAATTTTGAAGTGTGCATGTGACTACCTGCTATATTCCTGCATGTCTGGAATACAGTGGGACAATAAACTTGTTTTTATTGTTTCAGGTTGGTTATTGAGACTTATTTTGGACAGAATTGAAGGCGGAAGTGTTGCGGGGTCAGACCTTGTTATCCAGTACTGTATACTGGAGCCTTATATAGGAAATTCGCATCTCGAGCTGGAAGCTTTAGCTCGCCTATCTACACTCGTTTTTATAACAGGAAATCGGATAGGATATGTTATATAATAAGGACACTGCATGTTAAGCTGGAATGTTTAGCCCTCCCTCTGACATTTATTTGTTTATAAGGAAACCTCAAATACTATATAAATACTACAGTAAAAACTCTCTATAACGGCCACTAAATTGTGTTTATTACAGTGGTAAATACGCTATTCCTACGTACTTAACGCTGAGAGGGGGTACGTTTATTTACACTGTTTGTCTTTTAGAGTGGGGATGGAATAAGTGTGAGTTTTGGCGCATCTAAATCGGGCCCCCTCCCCCACTCCCCACCCCCCCCCTTCAGTGACAATTGTCACTGACTGTTCCAAGGCTGTACTTTCATATTCCCCTATCGTTTGTTTGTTATGTCTTTGTGCGCCTCTTTTTGTCTTTTGATAGGCATGTACATCTGTTGCTCTTTTGTGTCATGGTGCTGTTCGGGCGACTGTGTGTTTTGTATATTTTTATATACATTATCTACTTTATGTGGTGATTCCTGCATGACTCATACATGTACTTTTATATTAGGAAAATGAATGCCAAGCTGGAATGTGTAGCTCACCCACCGACATTTGATTTATATAAGGAAACTGAACGTCGAACCGGAGCGCTTAGCTTTCCAATCGATGTTCGCGCTGATATAGTGAAACCGATTGATGCTCTGGAATATCAAGCTCGCATATCGACATTCGTTTATATGTAAGGACACCGAATTTCGAGCTGGACTGTTTAGTTCAATCACCCCATTCAGTTTTTTATATTAGAAAACCGAATGTCTAGCTTTGAATATCTAGCTAGCCAATCGCAGTCAATTATGTAGGGAATTCGAATGTCTAGCTGGAAGGTTTAGCTTGCCTATCAGCATTCGTTTTTTCACAGTTAGTGGTGGGAGAATCCCACTACACACTTTCTTTCTAAGTTTTTCAGAAGTTCAGTCTCATTTACAAACAATTTGGATATCAGATCAGGCCCCACATTATGTTGGCCCTGATCTGGATCCAAACTGTTTGCATAGGTCATTAGTGGTGGGAGAATCCACCTCTAGCATCCAAAGAATTAATACAAGTTCCAGTGGTCTATGCTCTATCCATTCTTTCACTACATTATTTCAGCATCATGTTCAGGTCCTCTACAAAAGTTATATAAATTGTAACCCTGGGGTCAAAATTGGCACCGCCCCTGGGGTGTTAAGTTTTCAATAGAAACATATGTGAAAACTTTGAAAATCTTCTCCTCTGATTGTCTGGTGAGCGATGTCAGGGTCATTCTGGCCCTCTTGTTTCAGATTTTCACACTTCAGCATATTAACAATTTTGTGTCAGTTGCGAGCAGATGACACATGTGTTCCTCCGAACACTCTTGTTCATTTACAACCTTCATGTTTGGTATACATGTTCATCTTGACAATGACAACAGATAAGCGTTGGCACCTGCTTGTGCTCTGGTTTAATTACTTTCAAACAGATGCTTTACTTGCAACATATGTTTATTTGCTGTTTTATACTTTTTCTTGACATTGTCTACAATAAAATTTTCATCATAAATACATTTACTCTTTATTTCTCCCATTTCAAAATCTGTGAACAATTTCAGGTGATTACCATTATAGATTGTAAAACTATACAACCATTCTTGATTATCTACTTGAATTGTTTGCGAGGTTCCAATATTTAATTAATTTTAAACTTATTTTTGTATACATTTATATAAATATATTTATATAATGTTTTTCAGAAGATCAAGATTTCTTGACACTGTTCAACTTATACCTTTACTACATTATACTTCAAATTTGGAAATTGGGTTTGAAATATTTACATAAAACATGCAAAATGCCAGCTACCACCAGATAAGATTTCAGCATCTGGGAACATAAAAAATAACTCGCAAACAAACACCCAAATACAGTAGAATCTCTCTAGACCGAACAGAAAATAAACATTATTTTCGAGGATTCAAAACAGGTGGCTGCTTGATGCAGGCTGACAGCGATACGGAAACTTCTGCAGGAGCTTTTTGTATAGTTGGTCAGCATACAGCAGTCTTTAATGCCCAGTCATAATGTTTATATTTCGTCCGGTTTAGAGAGGTTCTACTGAATAACACACGTTTTCTTTCCAAAAACACAGATCCCTTCAGTACTATCAGTACTTTGATTTCACCGGAAACCGAATGTCTCGCAATAGTGTTTAGCTCGCCTATCGACATTCGATTTATATAATAAGGACACAGAATGTTGAGCTGGAATGTTTAGCTCGCCTATTGAAAAATCTGTAGAATCAGATCTATATCATATCATAAGCAAACATAGTCGGCTCTGATCAGACGGTTCCTGCATAAACAGCTTATCACTTGATATACTGCTTAAAATGCATAGAAGGGCGTATTTATGAAGTAAATGTTTAACAATGTTTTCCATTTCTATCCAAATTCACGACCAGAGTGTAAAACATTTTGAATACTGGTGAGACATCATGTCGAGGGCTTGGTGCAAAACTATTCTAACTCCTTCACAATAGTTTTGCACCAAGCCCTCGAACAATTTTGAGATATAAGATAAGGCAAATAAATACAGACTGCTATTCTGACATCTACAAAATCAACTTACACCACTAATGAAAGAGTGAAGCCGTTCAGGTCGAACAGAACTAATTTTCTTTCACGTCTTGCAAGTATTGATGAGACATGGGTCTATTTCTTGAAGCCGACCAAAAAAATCAAAGTCGTCAGTGGATAGGCAATCGTTTCTCGCGGCTAAGAACGTTTACAACCTGGCGATCAGTGTAAGCTGTGAGCAATATTGTTAGATTTTTACCAAAAGGGGGTGAAATGATTGGTACGATCTATGCCAGTACGTTACTATAGTAACAGAGAATCGCAATTCGTGAATAAACGTAGTAGTAAACTGTGCATAGATATACATTGTAAAAATACAAAGGCCAAATTTTGCTAGGTTTCAGTGGATGCCGCTGAGCGAAACACGTATGAAATTGTTGCGAAATCCGCATATTCGCAAAAATTAGCACCTGTTTTTGTTTTCAGACTTTAAAACGATATCTGCCGCCATTGCCAAATCTGACGAAGATGTCGGGATTGCAGTTGAGGAGTGGGTAAATAGATTGATATAAAAGGAAATGTGATATATCCTAATCAGGTTGCTACACCAGGAGCAGTTGGATATTGATATGCACTATTAACCTATGAGTGTCTGTTTCTGTACCAGTGCGTAACTCATATTCATTATTCATGACAAAGGTGTCAATTATAACTTATATAACACTAGTTTCAATGAACCTGCAGAACTGGCACTCCATATTAATATTTTCCGGCATGATGGCACTGGAACACAGAGTTGCCGAACGTATTATGCTCGACGTTAAGTGCATAGAAAAAAGAGCATATTAGGTTAGCTAGGTATTGACTCGGCACCGTACTTTAAATGTTTCTATGTGCTTTCACAACGCTGCGACAAATGGATCATATACCTACATTAACCATTTACTCCATGAATATTCATGAAAGAAATAATGACATCATGAATATACATTAAATTAATTGTTATAATAGCACAAGGAATCAGAAATTGTGTGGCATGACAGAAACTGTAGAAGCATATCTATATAATATAATAAACAAAGAGAGCAGAACCTAATCAGACGGCTCTGATCTGGGTCTACTCTGTTTGCAAAACGTAGAAAGTCTCATTTATAGAGTAAAGGGTTAAACTAACAGCAGAAACAATGATGACAATCCGTAATATTTAATTCATTATCAGAAAGCATACGGCATGTAACTACGAGACTTATATTACATGACGCGCGTTCTCCATGACGACAGATACAGAGCAGATTACCATACTAACCCAATTTCACTAAGTATTCAGACATAAAATCCCCTTATCTATCGGCGCTAAAGCTAACTCAATTAATTTGGGCATCGATTTGACAACTTTAACCCTTTTCTTCATAAATAGGCCTTTCTACGCCTTTGCAAACAGAGAAGATCAAGATCAGACGCAGTCTGATCACGGTCTGATCCGTTTGTTTATGAAATTATATAAATATGATTCTACAGTTTCTGCAATGGCCAATATTTCCTAAATGTGTGTGTGTGTGTGTAATTATAAAGAAATAATCTAATTAGTGTTCATTACTTCATTACATCTTACATGTATATTCAGTAGACTGATATGTAATAATAGGATGTAGACCCTGATCAAATTTTGTTTGCCAGAGTGCTTAGAATAGTTATCTCTTAAATCTATACGCTATGTATACGCCTGTGAAAGGTAATGTCATTGTGAATATGAATGAGAATGATTGTTATAACAGCAGAAGGGCGCTGACAGTTTTGGTCATGGCAGAAACTGTATCTGGATCTTTTTCTGTTTGCAAAGGCACGGGGAGATGTATTTTTGGAGTAAATGGTTAGGTATTCGTGTACACATGCATAACTCATATCCATTATTCATGACAAAAACTGTCAATTGTTAATATGCTTCCTTACTTTCAACGAACCTGCAGAACTGGCAATATTTGATTGATGAATAAATTATACTAATGTGCAAATATCGATAGGATAATTCAAACCAAACAAATACTTCGGTAGTTACTGTAAATAGAGGAACATTTAGTAGTTATTGTTTACCTTTAGCCTGCTGTGGGCAGATCGGTTAGTACTTTTGCAAACAGTTTGGATCCAGATGAGACGCCGCATTATGCGGCGTCTCATCAGGATCCAAACTGTTTGTCATATTGACCATACTCGTCGTCTCAGCAGAGTCCAAACTGTTTGGCACCCTGATATTGTTTAATCCATCAGGATCCAAACTGTTTGGCACCCTGCACCCTGATATTGTTTAATCCATCAGGATCCAAACTGTTTGGCACCCTGATACATTGTTTAATCCATCAGGATCCAAACTGTTTGGCACTCTGATATTGTTTAATCCATCAGGATCCAAACTGTTTGAAACTATCTGTGTTCTTGAAAAGAAATGAAAGATGAATTGATTTTGAAAACTGAATAAGCGACATTTTCTAGAAACAAAACTTACTCAGCAGACTTAGGATTAAAATCATGGCCCGTGGATAGTCTGTCTGATAGAAGTAAAGTAAGTCTGGTCGTTTCTAATCATCCCAATAGATTTTCTTAAAAGTTATAGTCCTATGTCGCCTATGGTGTTTATGCGAAAGGCTACTGGTTAGGTAGCCATTTGGTAATTACTGACCTATATAGCGTGCATGCTAAAAGCTAACGGTTAGATACCCACTACGTAACTACTCGTCTCCTAAAGGCTACGATAACCACTGAGTAACTACTCGACTGCTAAAGGTTAACGGTTAGATAACTACTCGTTCATGGCATGTATGCTAAAGGCTAACGTTTAGATAGCTACTGGGTAACTACTCGCCTGCTAAAGACTAACGGTACGATACCCTCTGGGTAACTGCTTACTTGCTAAAGGCTAACAGTTAGATAGCTACTGGGGTAAAACTACTCGCTGGTTGCGTGCATGCTAAAGGCTAACAGTTAGATAGCCACTGGGTAAGTACTTGCTGGTTGCGTGCATGCTAAAGGCTAACAGTTGGATAGCCACTGGGTAACTAATCCCTCGTGGCGTGCATGCTGAAGACTAACGGTTAGTTAGCCGCTGAGTAACTACTCGCCGTCAAACGGCTAAGAGTTAGATAACCACTTGGTAACTACTTGCCTGCTAAAGTCAAGCGGTTAGATGACTACTCGCTCATGGCGTGCATGCTTAAGGCTAACGGTTAGATAGCTACTGGGTAACTACTTACCTACTAAAAACTAACGGTTAGATATCCATTTGGTAACTACTCGCCTGCTAATGGCTAACGGTTAGATGACCACTGGATAACTACTCACTCGTGGTGTGCATGCTAAAGCCTAACGGTTATATAACCACTGGGTAAATACTTGCCTACTAAAAGCTAACTATTAGATAGCCACTTGGTAACTACTCGTATGCTAAAGGCTAACGGTACGATAACGGCTGGGTAACTACTTGCCTGCTTAAGGCTAACGGTTAGATATCCATTGGGTAACTACTCGACTGCTAACAGCTAACGGTTAGATGACCACTGTGTTACTACTCGATCGTGGCGTGCATGCGAAAGGCTAACGTTTTATATAGCCATTGTGTAACTACTCGCCTGCTAAAGACTAACGGTAAGATATCTACTGGGTAACTGCTCGCTAGTGGCGTGTATGCAAAAGGCTAACGGTTAGATAACCACTGGGTAACTACTCGCTCGTGGCGTGCATGCAAAAGGCTAACGGTTAGCTCATACCTGGTATGCATACTAAATGCTTTTAACGGTTAGATTAACATTTAGGTAAAACGTGTTTTATACGATTGAATTATTATCAATGTTGTTGAAAGCATACAAATAAGGTAAATAAAGTAATTATTCATAGATAAAACCCGACCTAGTCAGCCGCTAACTTTAATTGTTTCCATAAATTCAAGATATTATTTATACGTGAGAGTATTAACCACGCTACTTGGTTTCTAACAACATCGAACATATCAATTATGTATGTTCGAATTCAGAAACAATTTAATACGCAATATTGTTCTGATTAATCATTTCAACAATATGGATTAACATACTGTTTAACAAACAACCACATGCTTAGAAGAAATGAAAGACAATTTACATTTTTGTAGGGAACAATCTTTGCTGAGAAAATAGTGTCGAAGTGGTTACATAATTATATTATGAGTATCTGCATACAAAACCCTGTCCTCGCAAAGCTTAACATTGATACTGGTATCTTGACGTTGTTCACAGTGTTATTGTCAACCTGTCCAGTACTGTTCACAACGTAATTGTCAACCTGTCAAGTACTGTTCACAATGTAATTGTCAACCTGTCCAGTACTGTTCACAACGTAATTGTCAACCTGTCAAGTACTGTTCACAACGTAATTGTCAACCTGTACAGCACTTTTCACAGTGTAATTTGTCAACCTGTCAAGTACTGTTCACAATGTAATTGTCAACCTGTCCAGTACTGTTCACAACGTAATTGTCAACCTGTACAGTACTTTTCACAGTGTAATTTGTCAAACTGTCAAGTACTGTTCACAATATAATTGTCAACCTGTCCAGTACAGTTTACAACGTAATTGTCAACCTGTCCAGTACTGTTCACAACGTAATTGTCAACCTGTCCAGTACTTTTCACAGTGTAATTATCAACCTGTCAAGTATTGTTCACAATGTAATTGTCAACCTGTCCAGTACTGTTCACAACGTAATTGTCAACCTGTCCAGTACTGTTCACAATGTAATTGTCAACCTGTCCAGTACTTTTCACAATGTAATTGTCAACCTGTCCAGTACTGTTCACAACGTAATTGTCAACCTGTCCAGTACTTTTCACAGTGTAATTATCAACCTGTCAAGTACTGTTCACAATGTAATTGCCAACCTGTCCAGTACTGTTCACAACGTAATTGTCAACCTGTCCAGTACTTTTCACAATGTAATTGTCAACCTGTCCAGTACTGTTCACAACGTAATTGTCAACCTGTCCAGTACTGTTCACAATGTAATTATCAACCTGTCCAGTACTGTTCACAATGTAATTGCCAACCTGTCCAGTACTGTTCAGTGTTATTGTCAACCCGTACACTACTGTTCATAACGCATCTTAAAGTCCAGGGGTGGTAATACAGTGCTGTTTTAGGTGTGAGCCCGGTCACTTTTGCCCTTCTTTATTCTATGTAAAAACAGGCATTTTCTGCATCCCCTAGCTACTTCCAGGCATAGATTTGGGTTATACCCTCTTAACACATTCATATTTAGTCCAACCATAGTCTCTAGATCACCAGAAAACAAGGCCAAAAACGTTGACTTTTTCACTACACACAAAAGTATGTACACACCGTCTATTTTCGCTTTAAATTTGGGCCATTCTGACGCTCCACACACATATTTCCCAACATCCACCAGAGGAAGTAGTCCTGCAAGAGAGTCACAAAAAATGACCCCAATGGGCAGAGAATACACACAATAACTTGAAAATATGCAATTATTCAGCCTGTCAAGTTCTTAAGAGACACTTATTAGCTCATATTTAAAGCACTGCATTTCTAAAGAACTACTTCTTACTGTACTACGACCTCCGGAAGCAATTGCTCACCGGGGTAACACCAGAGTATATCCCCAATCTTATTTGAAACAGTATTTTTCAAATTAGTCTAAGTATTTAGATTATTTTGACTGAAAAACAACAAAAAGCAAGCTGATCTGACTATATTTGAATGATCTGGGAGCTTTCGAAAAGTCCACCCCTGTCGACTAAATTGGCTATGCGGAATAAGCTGTTAGATGGCGATGTAGGCGAAAACTAAAATCCTAATTTCTTGAAAAGGTTTCATTTGATCTTGATGAAATAAAAGGCATAGCATCTCTCAGGCAGTGATCTGTTAGAAAACAGCCAAATTGTTAACTCTGATTCACAAAAAATACCCTTAAACTGGATATTTTAGTGATAACTGATGTAAAATTTGGCTGAAATTCTTCAGTTTAAGACTAAAATTGTCTATAAACTGGCCTAATCATGAAGATCTTATACTGAGTTTGGATCCAGATCCTTATTTTAGCACGGACAAGCAAGTTCGAAATGCTAAATCGGGTTGAAATGATCGTCGCTTGTGATCAGCGCCCTATAGAAGATGTACGGTATGAGTCGGCATTCATGCCCCCGCGACAGGCACCTCTCCTTTCCAGAAGGGTATTTCAAGCACAAGAAGCAGAAAAAGACTGCCCAATCAGATTTCACTCAACAGTGCAGGGTGAATATTAGCATAAAAGGACATTGCTTCCTATGGTTTGCATACCTTCAGTCACTGTCAGCATTAATCAAAGATCTCAGACGCATGTAGCCGGCTTCGGCGGAAGCAGCACCGAGTAGCCGCAAAAGTCTTTTCACCCAAGACCGGCTGGTATTTCCTGTCATGCTCAGTGGTGTTGTACATGGTTCCTACCCCAGTGCAAAGTACCGGCTCAAAGAATATGCCACACAAAGACCAACTATGGAAAAAATGTGTCCTTCCTGATGTGCCGCCAAGGCCTGAAAAACAGGGAAACCACATAAAATATACAAAAATCCTTGAAAAATGCTTTAAGATACATGTTCAGAACTCTAATTTGAGTGTTTATGTTATGATTTAGCTAAATATTGTTGTTTCTTTAGTGAAACTGTCAAGTTATGAGAAATTCACAATAAAAACAATGCTTTGTTGCCTTTTTAAAGTCATCTGACCAACTTAGCTGCACCATATTCAAGGGAAACCCATAACAGAGGGCACTCAAACTTCAAAACTCAAGGCCAGCAGATACAAATAGATTTCAGAAATAGAAATAGCACTCTTTTCCCTTGCTTAGCAGCCACAGAAATTACAGTCGCGTCTGTCTGAAGCTACAAATAAGGGTTAAGAGTCGCCCGCTTTGCATGCTTGATGAACAATCTTTAGCGGTTGCAATTTATGTAGAGCTCTGCACTGTTAAAGTTATTAAATGTAGAAAAAATGCAATAAAACTAGAAAGAGACACTCTGAAAATGCAAATTTGATTGAGATGAATATTAGATCTTGGAAATTATGTAAGAAAACACATTGGAAGAGCCAAAAAATGACAGGAAGCACCGAAAGAGTCGGTCGCGCGGCTAGATCCAATGAAAAACTGCGATTTATGCGCTTCAAGCTAAATTTATGAGATGCTAAATGCTGGAATCTGTCTGAAATTCCACGAAATACTTTTCTTTGCCAAATTTGATACATATGAGGGACCTTTGATTCCAGAAAAAGATATTTCTCCAGCAGGGAGATGTCAAAAAGTAGCCAAAGGCAATTTTAGGAAGGCTTTCAGACGATACCGACACTAAAAATTTCTCAATTTAATAAAAAATGCTTGAAATTCAACAAAAATATAATCAACCGGGTTGTTCTATGCTGTTTAGATCCAGATCACAGAGCCTATGAAGGCCAAATAGTCTGATATAAGTGCAGGAGAGGTCTTTATACTGAACCGTTTAACACATTTTTTTTTTAAAAATCTCAATTTCTTCCAATTTACTCAGATCTGTTAAAAACTCTCTCATGTGCAAGCTACTTTAGTCATAAATTACCTACATGTGAAATTTCAGGGCAGTAATCCTTACCGTTTTGAAGATATTCCATTTTAACAGTTTCTGTTATAGGTGTGAGCCCGGTCACTTTTGCCCTTCTTTATTCTATGTAAAAACAGGCATTTTCTGCATCCCCTAGCTACTTTCAGGCATAGATTTGGGTTATACCCTCTTAACACATTCATATTTAGTCCAAACACAGTCTCTAGATCACCAGAAAATAAGGCCAAAAACGTTGACTTTTTTCACTACACACAAAAGTATGTACACACCGTCTATTTTCGCTTTAAATTTGGGCCATTCTGACGCTCCACACACATATTTCCCAACATCCACCAGAGGAAGTAGTCCTGCAAGAGAGTCACAAAAAAATGACCCCAATGGGCAGAGAATACACACAATAACTTGAAAATATGCAATTATTCAGCCTATCAAGTTCTTAAGAGACACTTATTAGCTCATATTTAAAGCACTGCATTTCTAAAGAACTACTTCTTACTGTACTACGACCTCCGGAAGCAATTGCTCACCGGGGTCACACCTTTATTGCATAAGGACAACATGATGTATTCGTCTTATACACTCGAATATCCTTCCACAATGAATCCAACAATATACATTTGTACTTAGATAAATTCACGACCCTCCTGAAATGAGTATGTCGCTAGTATTGTTATCTATAGTGTTATTGTTTCCTTCATAATTTATATATTGCATATACGAACATTATACTCTGATGAGCGGCTACTTAATAGAATGTCTCCAATAGGACGATTCTAACAAATTACCGCTCCATAATGATATTGGAGGTACATATAATGTATTTGGTTGTTTGTTTTGTTTATTTCTATTTTTGTTTTGTTTTTTACTTTTGTCTCGAGAAACTGTGTACATGCCAGTATTATGAGTCTTAGAACCCAATGTATTGCATTTGTTCCACACGAAGAGCTTAGTATACTAAGAGTATAACAGAAAGAGGGGAAATATGCATACGTTTGTATAAGATAGAACATTCTCCAGGATAGCCGCGGGCTTCTCGAAAATAAATAGAAACACGTGCACTTGAAGAATGTTGATCACGAGCACATAACTTTCGTTGTCTATGTGTCATTTTGTTGTAAATGTAGTACGAATAGCATCGTTTCAGAAAGTTTGCACATAACTGCAAATAGTCAGAGAATACCCCGGCATTATCATGGTAGTCACATTTGCATCGATGCGCCCCAAAACATAGCTAAGAGCTTTGTCCTTGTCTACTCTGCCAAGCATGGATGCAAACCGCCCGAGATGCTGTTCGAAGTGGTTTGCACAAACGCTTGAAAGAAGACCAATGTTCGCAGTTCTCACATTCAAACACGACGTGGGATAATTTGTCAGATACTGCATTTTGGGCACTGAATTGTAATTCCCAGTGGTTTGCACAATAGCTTGGTCATCTAGCGCATATTGTTAAAAGAATCTGTCTTTTCAAAAGGCGTTTTCCAAAGCAAAGACACTGCTAGATCAGCACGGACGGTGAAAAAACGTTAGAATTCGATTTAAAGATATCCTTTCTCGCCTCTTGTCTTTCTCGAATCCCCACACAGACCGTTTACAAACGCTCTTCCATCTGGTTTTACTTGGAAAATTGACATGTTCTACAAATTGACCAAGGTACTCGTGTAAGCCGTATTTTAGTAAAATGCCTGTGATACCTTTGCTAAAGCCTTTTCTCCTCGTGGAAGAAACGTGTTTGAACTGATATAATCTGTGAGTAAATACACGAAACGCAATTTCATTTGAGGCTAGCCTACATAAGTATCCAAGAATAGACAGTTTTAGGTTATGAACAGAAGAAATGTCTAATAGCAATGCCTAAGTCTAATATCAATGTCTAGATGTAATTTACATGCCTAGTAGCGATGTTAAATAGCAATACATAGGCCTAGTAGCAATGTGTAATATCAATGTCTAGTATTGATGTAAGGAGTTGCTTAAAGGCGAACAAAAGTAATACAGAAAACTCCCATAGGCAGAAATGTCAAACTGTCTTTTCTCCGTCAAACTCTATGTTGTGACCGTAGTACTTTAGAATCGTCTCGATTAGACAATTCTAAAGAGTCGTCACATCAAAGGATGTGTTGGAGAAATAAAGGCGTTATTCTTGAATTTCTTTTAATTTACTCATCTGGACTACTGGTCCTCATTTCAATGGGTGTGGAAGGGAGGTTTTATGCGTATGCGCATTTCAGTGGTTGTAACAGAAGCACATTCTAACATGCGAGCCACGTAATATGTCACTTGGGTAACTACTCGCTCGTGGCGTACATAAGTAATTCTGTGAAACCCTTTAGTCGATGAAGGTTCATGTAAGAAATAATAACATCAAGAACTTTAATTAGATTAAAGTCTCTAATAGCTCATGGACACAAGAATGTTGGGCCTTGGCATGATCTGTAGAACAACTCTTACATTACAGTAAGCGAACAGAGCAGACCCTGCTCAGACGGCCAGACTGACATTTGAGCAGAGATATTATTTTCACAGGGTGAAAGTCATGCCTAAACGTACAGTAAACCCTCTCTATTATGACCACTAAATTACATCAAGTAGTTTGTGTTAAATGCAGGTGGTTGCTTAAAGCAAGGTGAAAGTAAAATATAACGCTTCCAAAGGAGCGTTCTGTTTTACTTTCGCCTTGCTTTAAGCAGCCACCTGCCCTAAATACCAACTAATTAATTCAATTTAGTGGCCGTTATAGAGAGGTTTTACTGTATCTGCATTTGTCTCTACCAGATTCCGGTTTAGAGGGGTTTACTGTATTAGTTTAACTCTTCTATAAGAGCATAAAATGAGGAAATATATGGTCATGACAAACAGTAGAGTATGTGAAAAATATAGATACAGTCAAACCGCTCTATAACGGCCACTAGAATGTGTTAATTGGTTGTTAGTTAGGACAGGTTGCTGCTTAAAGCAAGGTGGAAGTTAAAGAGAACGCTCCTAAAAGAGCGTTTTGTTTTATTTTCACCTCGCTTTAAGCAGCCACCTGCCTTTAACACAAAAACACTTGATGTAATTTAGTGTCTGTTATAGAGAGGTTTTCCTGTACAAACAGCAGATCCTGGTAAGACGATTTCTACATGAGCAGTCTGATTTAGTCTCTATATGAAAGGCGTCATAAGTGCGTCTTTATCAATTAAGTGGTTAAGTTGTAGTTTTGGAGATATCTTATTTCATGTTTAACCGGAAAATCCACAATCAGTGATGTAAAGTGGTTACTTTGGAGAGTGTGTACTGCATGTTAAACCTGAATGTACAATAATGTACAATCAGTGCCGCTAATTAGTTGTTTTGGAGATATTTTATTGCATGTTTAATCAGAAAGTATACAATTAATGACGTTTCCCTGATCAATATTCATGTAAGAAGTAATGACACCATGTATATGTTTATAAGCTAAACGTTTATATATATAATGTAAACTTTTTCAAGAAATGTGTTTTCTTTGATAAAAGCTGTAGAATCAGATCTTTATTATGTCAAAAGCAAACCGAGCAAATCCGGATCAGAAGGCTCCTATAGGAGGCGACTGATCGGGGTCTACCCTCTTTTGCAAATGTGTGAAAAATGTTCGGGTTAAGTGGTAGCCTTGGGGCGATGTATTTACATGTTTAACCGAAAAATCTACAATCAGTGATGCCGTGAACGTGCATAACTATGTGCAGTATTTGAGTCCATAAATACATTGCATAAAATATTAAACGAAATACCAAGGAAACGAGATTGAAACGCCAGAAATACAAGTAATACATATGTATTGCCTCGTTATATCGCTGGTGCGTAAATTACTGTTATGTTCATTGTTCATATAAAACTAAAATATTTATCACTAATTCATCCGCACTGACGTTTGAAATTAATTGTATCGACAACTGAAAGCTATAACAAAGCATAGCAAATGTAAAATTGGTTTCGGTAGAACTGTCAAAAACAGTTACCCGGTGTCTAATCTGAATTTTAAATTTTTACTTATTTGTCTTGTCAGAAATATGACTAAAGTATAAAGAGTGTGGACCGAGATAACACGACCTGTAACTCGGCGTCATATCAGATTCTAAACAATAATACAAATTTACGATATAACAGAGCAATGCAGAAACCTCCCACAACATTCAAACCAGATTTATCTTTTATTGTAGGTCGCACTAATTGATATTTTTATGGAACCGAATCTCTAAACGAATAACAGAAATCTCTATACAAATAACAGACACTCTCTATATGATTAACGGACACTCTATATACGAATTACAGACAATCGTCAGGTGATTCACTGACAGTTTGGAACCGAATCTTTATACGAATAACAGACAGTCGTCACGTGATTCACTAACAGTATGGAACCGAATCTCTTTACAAATAACAGACACTCGTCACATGATTTACTGACATTATGGAGCCGAATCTTTATACAAATAAAAGAAAATCGCCACGTGATTCATGACATTATGGAACCGAATCTCTATACGTATAACAGACAATCGTCACGTGATTCACTGACAATATGGAAACGACTCTTTAATCTTTATACGAAAAATAGACAATCGTCACGTGATTCACTCACAACACGGAACCGAATCTCTTTAAAAATAACAGTCAATCGTTATGTGATTCACTTACATTACGGAACCGAATCTCTATACAAATAACAGTCAGTAGTCACATGATTCACTGACATTATGGAACCTAAGCTCTATACGAATAACAGACAATCGTCACGTGATTCACTGACATGATGGAACCAAATCTCTATAAAAATAACAGTCAACCGTCACGTGATTCACTGACATTATGGAACGGAATCTCTCTCTATACAAATAACAGACAATCGTCTGGTGATTCACTGACATTATGGAACCGAATCTCAATACAAATAACAGACAATCGTCACGTGATTCTCTGATATTGTGTACTGCTTGTCGTTGATATTTTCATGGCATTTCCAGCAAATAAAACGTAAATGGTTTTATTTTCTATACACATCCGCATCTTTAGACATTTGAGAGGCAAATGATCGTATAAAATTCAAAGAATCATTAAATGATAAGATTAAGGAAGTCCCTAGTAAGGCCTGGGTTTAAATTCGTAATTAACCCAAACGAGTCAATCAAGAGCCATTGTACCCGTATATTTGTCGACAGTAAGAATAACATATTATGTATACTATGGGTATCTCGGGTATAACTGAACATTCACTACATAAACTCATTCTCGTAACCCTTTACGCAATATAGACACCTTTATACGCCCTGGCAAACATAAAAGAGCCAGATATGTGTAATTAAAATAATGCATGTAGTATTCTGGGTGATGTTGAATGACAAACCTTGTAGACCATACAGTCCAACTAGGCACACTCTAATATCAGTGTACATTGTAATTGCAAAGCGCGTTTTTGAAAAGAGCGCTCTATAAATGTCGTAAGCATTCGGCAGACTAATATGCATAACGTGCATGTACATTGCTGTTAGTACAGCAAATATGATGAAGAAATCTATTGCATCGATGGCATTTTTCGAGATAAATTCAATGGAAGTGTATTTACAGTAGAACTTCATCGCCAATGTCGCATAAATGCACAACTCCAAATAGTGCAGTCCCAGAGGCGACGGCGTCTGGCCAGGGGCTTCACTTTTTGTCTCAATCTCTATTCCTATATCTTAGCCTTATTCTTTTGAAGTTTGCATCTATTTATCTCATTTCCTTACTTTACCAAATTATTTAACAAACTTGGATTGCAGACGACAATAACAAATTTGGCACCGGAAGGGTTAAACGGACATTAAAAAGAGATCTAATTATAGGTCTGTAAGGCAGTTAGGAGTTTTCTGCATTCTTTTGCCCTGCGTTAAGGAACCACTGAGTTTAAGACTCATGTGCTCAGTAAATGAATGGCCGCTTAGAACAGGTTCTATTGTATACAATTTGATTATTGCCAGGAATGCATCGAAATACTTATGGAGCCATTGAAATAGCTGCCGGAACTAGAACATTAAATGCATATATGTTTAACAATAAAGCGCAGTTATTGGGTATTTTATAACTATGCTTGTTTTCAATATCAAAATGGTCCTGTATTACATGCAGTTATCGCTAAACCGATAAATTTACCCTTCATGCATAGAAATCTCAATATAATAAAACGGTCATGCTCATTAATCGTGGACATTTCTGCATATGTTTAAACAAATCTAGGAACAAACGCACAACGATTGCCTTACAGCAAACGAACACAGTTATGACAGGTCAGGCTGTAGATAAGATAATGATTTATCAAAATCTTTGTTAGATTCACATCTCCTTCGTCAGAAGCAGGAATACAGAGTTCGGCTGAGAACAGAAAAATACTGTACTTAGATTTCTTAACCTTTTAATTCAATCATGCGCATTGCAACACTTTTGCAAACATAGCAAACTCAGATCAGACAGTTCTGATCAGAGTGTGCCTTGTTTGCGTATGGAAGACTACAGTTTCTAATAAGGCAAACATTCTCTTGTACACAGGCCATTATAAAAAGTGTATAATGTGGACATTATTTCTTACATGGATATTCATGAAGTGTGTGTTTTAATACTTGTCTTATCTACAGCTCTGACAGGGTTTGCTGAATCTGGTTTTGGTGAGTTTATTTATTATATATTATTTACCTTAACCCATTCCCTCATATTGACGACTTTTGACGACTCTGTAAAAGTCACTTTGTGAAACTATTGTGATAAATAGAGCATTTGCTCCTATAGGAGCAAATGCTCTATTTATCACAATGGTTTCAAACTACAAAATTCTAAGATTTTCGTTTTCTCTAGTTAATGCTCCTTTTCGGTAGATTTATTCAAAGAGATTGGATCTAAATATAGCCTATGAGGGAAAGGGTTAACCCATTTGCTCCCTCGATCCCATATATTGGATAATAATGCGGCATCTGATCAGAGTCTACACTGTTTGCTGATAAGAATTTCAATATTAAACAAAACGAAATTGAAAATTTAGGACAGGCACCTCTTAGATAAAAAAATGGACTAATCCAATATATAAACATGGAAGAATCCACTGGGAGCAAATGGGTTAAGATATTACAATAACAGAGTAGTCTGCTTCTGTAGAAATATTCTATAGAAGTTACCACATACAAACCCTCTATATGTAAATAAAGTCATAAGTGAGTATGAAATTATACAGAATGTAATGTTTAAACATATTCTCTCAAAAGAATTTCTGCTGCTATTGAAACTCTTTTTTTTAAATGTGTTTAGTTTACTGTCTGTCATAGCGTGTTATTGCAAGTTACCACAATATTGCTGAAATATTACTTTATAGGCTGAAAATCAGTTAACAGTAGAAGTCTGAAAGATTATAAGAAGTATGTTGTTTTAACCCTATCACCGCCAACGTTGCAAAAATGCACCGCGACAAATAGTGCAGTCCCAGATCAGACGCCGTATGATCAGGGACTTCGCATTTTTTTGTCTCAAACTCTAGTTCTATATATGTGCTTTATTCCTTTGAAATTTGCATTTATTTATCTTATTTCTTTATTTTTCCGAACGAATTATCAAAATTGAATTGTAGACGATAATTAGAAATTTGGCGCCGAAAGGGTTAATGTGTTTAAGAGTTAGTATCTACTCGCAACGTGTTTTAAAAATGTCTAACAATAACACGAATCATTTGAAAAGAAAGTATATTTCAAGAAAACCAGCGCCAATTACACACAGAAGATATAACTTTCATGTTTTATATGATATTCGGTAATATATTAGTATTGATTCGGCTCGCGTTTTAGTTCAATTAACCTTGTAGAACGAAAATTATAGGTATCGACGAAAACGGCTTATTTTGTATCACATGAGCAGTTTTCGATATAAGTTCAAATTGACAATCTTCATAACAATGACTGAACATAACAAATACCAAGTTTTATTTTACGATGTATGACATTATTGAAATAAGCGTCCATTGGAGGGACTTCCTGCTTAAAACCTTAAATTGTAATATTGTTTTACAAGACACATTTTATACAGAAGATATTTATACTCTTTATATTCACAATGGCGTTTCTCAGGAGAAGGAGAGTCGCTATAACAAATTATGTTATTGTTGAATTAAGTATAGAAAATCGGCCACTCACGTTAGCATCAGCTGTGTTTGGCCGAAATAATGAACACCAGACTGTTTATCATAATTCATATGCAACTATTGAAAAATAAATTATTCTTAAATTATTCATTATTAAATCATTGTTACATATTTGCATTATGTAAATCACATTTTACTATAAAAAAAACTTTCTTTCCTCGCTGCAGCGAAAATATCGAATTGAAAATTGTAATAGACAATGAAACGAACGTAGCATATTTTGACCATTTAAGTTACACACTTGTGTACATATAATTTTATTCAAAGTTTACCTAATTGAATAACGTAATACACAGAATCAATACGTCATTGCTCAGTATTTTTAACTATTTGGTTTCTAATTTCATTTTTTTCTGTTGAAGTTTCAGTCATGTTTACCAAAAAAATTAATTGGTAAACATTATGTGTAATTCATAATTATACACATATGGAATTGTACCTTTCGGAAAGGGGTGCCTCAGCCATCACACACTCTATGACGGGGATATTAAATAGGATCCTGGTTAACCGGATCTGTAATTAAACATCAATACCCAAACAGTACAATAGCACAGTAGCATAAGGCGACTGGTATGAACGATACACTTTAACGCTTTCGGCTTCAAATTTGCAGCCTAATTATGTTAAAACATTTCGGTAAAGTGAAGAACTGAAATGAATAAATTCAAATTTCAAAAGAATATACCATAGGTATATATAACTAGAGTTTGTGACAAACAGTGAAATTCCCGGTCAGACGACGTTTGAAAGGGCAGTGTCTGATCTTTGCCTGTACTGTTTGACGTTGTGCATTTTGGCGACATTGGCGGTGAATGTGTTATGGGTAGGTGTACTCAGTGAGTGCCAGAATCATAAATTATTACAAAATATAAATACATAATTAATGATAATTAGAAAAACAACTGCTAAAATATGACAACACATCCAAATATCTATAATGTGGTAGTTATATTCGATTGAGACTTTATTTGACGTTTTATAAAATGTCGCGTTAAAAGGTTTCAAAAACTGTTTTACCATACACACCGATATCTCCTGATATATGCCAAAATAATGATAGGATGGTTTGCTATGGAATGTAGTGCAACATGCTACAAACACGAAACATAGTGGTTTTTCTATTCACTATAAATACTATGGTACAAAACAGAACAGAAGTAAGACAGGAAATGTCGCACAAAGGTCCACAACAACCACGCGAGCACAAATCGAGGGCTTGGTGCAAAACTATTCTAACTTCTTCACTTTGTGAAGGAGTTAGAAAAGTTTTGCACCAATCCCTCGAAATGAGAATAGTTTTGCACCAAGCCCTCGAAATGAAATGTGCCCTCGGCACACGCTACCCTCACATAAATGTTCTCAGCCTGTTCACCATCAAAAACACATCGGCGCTGTATGACCGCAATGTATCGCTTCAGATGTGGTCAGTAATTTCATATTCCATGTAAGCTCACATAAGAGTTTTAAGGAAAAATACTCAAAATATAACATATTGCAAATATTCTGAATACCAAAAGGACACCACTGGTTTAAGTGGAGTGGACGTTGGCGTTTTCAAACGCTAATCTATTACAAGCTTGAATCTCTAAAACAGTTGATATTAATTAATGTCCATCTACTTTCAGACATGCGCCGTTTGGCATTTGTGATATGGTTTATGGTGTTCCCATGTACAAACACCGACTTCTGCAAACAAGAGTATGATGCCATGCGTGGCTGTGATGAACACTATGGGAACGTAACAGAAACCCTGAGCCCCGTCACTTCCAAAATCCAGTGTGTCAATCACTGCAATGGGCACGACAGATGTCTATCCGTCAAACATGATATGACCAACAACGTTTGCCAACTAAACTCCGAAAGATTTATCTCGATCAGCACGCAGTGCCCAACAATGTTAGATTATGCAAAACTTACCAAAGTAAGGCATGACTGTAGCACTTTAGTAAGGAACGACTGTAACACTTTGACACTTTAGTAAGGCATGACAGTAGCACTTTATCACTTTAGTAAGGCACGGCTGTAGCACTTTAGCACATTAGTAAAGTATGACATGTCTGTAGCACTTTAACACTTTAGTAAGGCACGAATGTAGCACTTTAACACATTAATAAAGCATGACAGTAGCGCTTTAACACTTTCATCCTACTCGAATTGCTATATATAGACCTGTATTGGATTTATTGTGATAGGCTTTACAACAGTAGAACCTATCTTAAGCGGGTGTGGTAGCTTAATGCAGGTAAAAGGTAATTTTCTGCATTACTTCTTTGCCCTGCATTAAGCAACCACCTGCTAATTAATACCCCTGTGCTCAATAAATGAATGGTCGCTTAGGACAGGTTATATTGTAAGCATATCAGACTGTTACCCCTTGCCATATTAAACAAAAATCAGGGTCCATGCTTATAAAACTTTTAGTTGAGTCTGAGTACGTTCTCAAGCTTTTGATTGGTCAGATTTGAGCCTCTGGCTCAAATCTGACCAATCAATAGCTTGAGAACTCAAATCTGACCAATCAAAAGCTTGAGAACGAAACTCAGACTCAACTAAAAGCTTTATAAGCATGGACCCAGGGTGTGCACTGTTTGTGAACCGAACTTCTGAAAGTAGGAGACCCTTCTGATGCAAAAGTAGTAATGGGAAAAGAGAAAATTGCAGACTCGGTTTTTATTGAGTCTGTTCATGTCCAGTACAGAACTATACGCACCCCCTAGCACCGTTTTAACCCTTTCGCTGCCAATGCCGGATCTGTGATTACCTATGCAAACAGTTTGGATCCAGATGAGACGCCGAGTAACTCGGCGTCTCATCAGGATCCAAACTGTTTGTTACCGTTACTATGTTTTTGAAACAAAAATGAAGAAAATAAAAAAAATGGAAATTTGTAGGTGACGACAAAGTTAGCAGACGACAGAGTTTGGCAGCGAAAGGGTTAATTCAATTGTCATAACTAAAAGCAGTGAAACCGGTGTTTCCGAAGAAACAGAACATATAACAACACTTAGAATAAGGTTCCATAATTGTGATGTTGTTTCAACATGAATATATAGTATGCAATACAATATTCAGTTTAGACTTGGTCTTGAATTATTTCTACATTACATTACAGCTGAATATTATATACATCAGCAAAATAAGAATCGAGTTGACCATGCAAAACTGAAGGCACCTAAGGGGAAAACATGATTTCACAGAAGTTGCAATTAACCATTTACTCCATAAATACCCCCTTTACACCTTTGTACACAGAGTAGACTCAGATCAGACGGCTCCTACCAGTCGCCTGATCAAGGTCTACTCTGTTACTTATAAAATAGTATGAATATGACTCTCTCTTTGCCAACTAGTTCTATATGCATGTGCCATTATAAATATTTATCAAATCAATTTTCATGATGTCATTATTTCTTACATTAATATTTATGGAGTGTATGCCCAGATGAGAGGGCTCCTGGAGGAGTCCTTTCATCAGGGTCTGCACCGTTTGTCATGTTACACTTGCCTTCAGACATATCCCTAAATATTCATCTTAAGCGTGACCTGTTTGAATTCTGGAATGACCCCTTTGAAAATTCAGCATTGCAATGGTTTATATTGCCGGTTACGTGTTAATAAACCAGTGAAATAAAACGTACAATAATGTTCTGCATTTGTGTTCTTGCAGAGGTCGTGTCGTAAACTGATCAACCAGAACTGTACCGAATCTGGTGAGTGCTCGGTAAACAACAGTCAGTGTTTCTTAAACAAATGTCGTTGTGATCCAGGGTACAGCTACAGATACGTTGATGAATCGTGCGTTCCATGTAAGTAATACCGTCAGTGTTTATGTTGTATGTACTTGTACATGACATTGCCTGTAACCCTTAATCACCTCTAAATGTTTAGGTAAATTGGTCCCTCAGTGTTTCATATGAACACATGAGCTTTTGTCTATATTGAAATATGTAGAATCTACGTTACCCAATGAGCAAACATGTCATGATCAGATGCCTCATGCCGGAGCCATATGATCTAGATCTACACATATTCTATTTGCATACGACGTCAAAAGGTGCTTCCCGTCTAGTAAAGAGTTTTATAGAAACCTTATGCGTAAGTGTGTGTGGCTAGATTCTTCCATGCTTTTATATTGGAATAGTTCATTTTCTATCTAAGGGATGTCTGGTCTAAATTTTCATTTTCGTTTTGTTTTATATTGAAATTTCTATCAGCAAACAGTGTAGACTCTGATCAGACGCCGCATAATACGGCGTCTGATCAGAGTCTACACTGTTTGTCTATGTCCAATATATGGAATCGTGGGCACAACTGGGTTAAATGACTACAAGTGCAGACCTGATCACTGATCTGGGTCTTCACTGTTTGCAAAGACCACGTATGCGCGTCTCGCATTCAAGAGTTAGTTCAGAGGTAGAGTTCGTGTTTGATTAATATTTTCGTATCTATTACAGCATGTGATGCATATGGCTCTACATTTACTGTGTATGTTGGATACAGAGTCTCTGGCCACGATAGAAAAAAAGTGCAAAATGCCACCGAGGAAGACTGTGAACAAAGGTGTATAGAGGAGACCAGCTTTGTATGTCGGTCTTTTGATTACTGGTCTAAAGGCTACCATTGCTATCTTTCTGATGAAACGCCGTTGACAGTACCGGCTGCTTACTTGCCTAACAATAACGCATATTACTACAACAGAAACTGTCAATAATCAGAGGTGTACATATGACGTGCATTTAACCTATTCCCTCATAGGCTATTTTTAGATACAACCTCTTTGAATAAATCTACTGAAAATGAGCATTAACTAGAGAAAAGGACTATATTTATCACAATGGTTTCACAAAGAGACTTTTACAGAGTTGTCAATCCGTTAAAATTCTAAGTTACCCTATATTCCATAAATACGCGTTTCTACGCCTTGTCAAACAGAATAAACTTAGATCAGACGGCTCCTGTAGGAACCACCTGATAAGGATCTCTTTGCTTCTGAAATAATAAAATAAGTACCATCGAAACTACTGTCAACACTCAGATGTGTAGATACGAGGTGCATTTAAAAATTGTAATTAAAATATTTCGATATTTTTTCCCCATATAAGATACAGTAAGACAGAATTTAGATGAGTACTGTGGTCAGTGCTAGTTTACTATGCACAAATGTCCAATCACTCCATTTTCAGCATATAAAATGTGCAGTAAAATTCCTCTAAACCGAAATTCAGTAGAGAATAATTTAGATAATTTAAAGCAGGAAGGTGATGCTTAGTGCAGGGTGAAAGACATGCAGAAACTGCCAAATAAGCTTTCTGTATGACTTTAACCTATTTCCTTATAATGACGCCTTTTGACGTATTTATAAATGTCACTTTTTTAAACCATTGCAATAAATAGAACATTTGCTCCATAGGGGCAAATGCTCTTATTTATCACAACGGTTTTAGTATTACGCACTTCTTAAGCTTCCCTTTTCTCTAGTAAATATGCTCCTTTTTAGTAGATTTATTGAAAGAGGTTGTGTCTATGTGGTAATGGGTTAACCCGCATTAAGCTGCCACCTACCTTAAAAACCTACATAAGTACAAAGTTGACCCCCCGGTTAGAAGAGGTTTTCTGTATTAAAAGCCAGGGTTGCAACCCTAATGAGACATCTCATTTGGATACTAAGTAAACTGTTTCCAATGATAATTACTGTACCAACTAACTCACGGCAGTATCCTAATGGTTATGTTCAATACGAACTCAAATCAATGGACCGATAGTTTTGGAATTACGTAATGCACGCCGTTTTATACTTCCTAAATATATAAAGGTAAAGGTAAAGGTGAGGCTTATAGTCTGGAACTATATACAGTGTACATATTCTCCAGACTTCACAATTGAGCATGTAAATATACATGTACTGAACATTATGGAATGTATAATACATCAGATAGTTAGTCATCTTGAATGGTACTATTAAGATAAATACAGTAAAAACCCAAATGCGACCACTTAATGAACAAACATGGCTGTCATCATACGCAAGTGGTTGCTTTGAATGCAGAACGAAAGTTATGCAGAAAGCTCCTACAGGAGCTTTCAACATAATGTTCGTCATGCATTAAGCTACCACCTGCCTTTGCCACCCAGAACTATGCCCATTTTTGGTGGTCGCGTCTGAGGGGTTTTACTGTACTCCTATTGTATATAATTCTATCATGAGGTAAGGCTATTTCAATTATCTTAGGTCATGTAGACAACAGTCTTTAATCAGTTTATTTCAGGTCTGACATGAAGTAGTAATCGATCTTTAAAAATACATTTCGTAGTGCGACTTTTTGACTGTTTTATGTCGCTAGCTCTTCTAACATTGTAAACTCGCCTTTGAGATGTGTGTTTGTGCGTGTGTGTTTGTGTGTGTGCGTGCGTGCGCGTGCGTGTGCGTGCGTGCGCGTGTGTATGTGTTTGTGTGGTATAAGGGTGCTGCGTGCATTGTGCATGTGTACATAACGAAGTTGATAATATAACGTATGCTAAATAACTGTAATGGTCATTATAAATAACTGTGTACATATATGTAAAACTGTGATAAACATTAGCCCTTCGCTTGCTATTCGCGTCAATATACATACATGTAAATAGTGAAGACCCAGATGAGACAGCTCCTGCATCAGGGTCTGCACTATTTACAAATTGATTGTGCAAACAGTGCACTCCACAGCAGTGATTACACAGAGAAGGGTTAATTGTTTTGTTACTATGTTGTACAAAGAGACAGACATAAAGACATGAATATGACAACAGAGCAAGATGAAGTGTATACCGGTACTCATACATGTATATTCAAATCGCCATTTCTCAAACAAACCCTAGGTTGTGACCACTCTTTAGAATAGTATCTTCGAGACAATTCTAAAGAGTGGTCAAGGCATAGAATTTGGTGGAGAAATAAAAAAAATATTCTTGAAAATGATATAATTTGCGCATCTTATCTGGACCGCTTTCAGATAATGTTGAAAGAGATAATAGGATAAAAACAGCATAACGAGTAACAATAAATCAGTACAAGAACAGATTTATTTATTTATTTATCCTATCTAAGGCAAACTCGTCCAAATCTAAGTATCCACTACAATGCAGTGCTAATTGGTTTTAAATTCATTTGACTTTGTAAAACAAAACAGCACTTTATCTTTTTTTGCGTCCTGTATGTATTAAATTTGTTGTATTTATGTGAAAAAAAACCACATTAGTATTGCTTTGTCATAATTATATAATTACACCAGTTGTCAGGTGATGTGTATGTATGGCCACATGATATATATTACATATTATGAAAATAGATTAAATCCAGATCATACGGATCCTGTAGGAGTCGCCTGATTAGGGTCTGCTCTATTTGCTTCTGACATAATAAACCACCACCGAAACTGTCAGTAATAAATGGCGGTTGCTTAATGCAAGGTGACAGTCACGCAGAACGCTTCTATAGCATTCATACATTCAGCACGACTTTCACCCTGTATTAAGTTGTCATCTATCACCAACACCGACATTGATACTAAATAGAATGGTCGGTCTAGAGGGGTTTTACTGTGCTTCAAACTCAAACTGTGATATCGAAATAGAACATTCAATACCTAAAACACTTTCAACACTGAACGTTAAGAGTGGCATAGGTCATCAATGTATAACTGTATAGTCAATCGATGTATAACTGTATAGTCAATCGATGTATAACTGTATAGTCAATAGTTTAACCCTTTCCCTCATATAAACGTATTTTAACGCATTTGCAAACAGAGTAGACCCATATCAGACGGCTCCTATAGGGTCTGCTCTGTTGCCTAATAGAGTTTGATAGATCTGTTTCTTTACTTTCTAAAATGGTACAATGTTCCACATTCCATATTTCATTTTGGCCATGAATATTTATTAGGTATTGAAATTTGTAATAAACACAAAATAGGGAAAGGGTTAACTGTATAGTCCTGTATAGTCCACCAGTAGGAAAGACATATTTACTAGAAAAATTCAATTGATAAAGAGACCCTGAAACAGACCCTGATCTGTTTCTACACTATTTTCAAATGTATATACATTGTATTTTTAGTTTTTAATCTGATGTAATTAGACCAAATGCTAGAAGTTTGCAAAGAGATCAAGGACTTGTCAGATGTACAGTAGAACCCGTCTTAAGCGACTATCGAACAGAGGTCTAATTACGGGTCTGTAAGAAAGGTGGTACCTAAACGCAGGTGAAAAGTAATACAGAAAACGCCTATATTACTTTTGCCCTTCATTAAATAGTCACATGATTTTAGGACTCCAAAGTTCAATAATAGAATGCCAATGACCTCTTAAGACAGGTTCTACTGTATGTACATATTTATAGAACTTACAAATTCAGAAACCAATCGCACAGTAAAGTACTTTGGTACTGCTGTGAACAAAGCGTTTTCATTAAGAATATATGTAATGTTTAATAGATAATATGACGAACTCCACTCGGTCGAGGTCACACAATTCAAACCTGGGTTCGACTTAGTGAGGGTGCTCTAGCATGTACATTCCATCTGAAAATTTCAATATGCGACCCAGAGATGTTTTATTATAATGAGAAATAGCGGTTGCGTTCAGTACTTGTTCAAACCATTGACATTTTTATTTCTTGTGTTTGATGTTATCATTTACATATTCTTTTTCTATACTACGGCTTTCTGTAAATGCTTTAGATGTAATAAATCTAGACATGAAAACCTACATATCGTGTTTTTCTTTGTTCTCCACTCTACTTGATTCATTGGGTACATGGCTTTATTACTACTCTTCCTCTTCACTTTTAAATGTCAGATTTTAATAAGCATACTTCTAGAGGTAAAAACTATGGATATGATGAGAGTCCTGCTGAGGTTTTAAATAATGATACGAATGTTGTTTTGTTCTTGCTTTTTTGCCCCGAACGGTAGGCATATAGTAACCATACTGTCCGTCCAGTCTGTCTGTCTGCCTGCCTGTATGTCTATTTGTCGCCTGTCTGTCTGTCAGTCCGTCTGGCAATCTGTTATTTCCACGCTGTTCCCGCTCTGTAATTTCTACATACAATAGTGGATTTCAAAAGTTGAAAATGGGGACATTTTGTCGTGTCTACTGTGTAGTTCATATATGCATTAGTAAAAAAATAGACTACTGCAATGCATGGAATTTCAAAAAGCACACTGCAGAAACTCCAAAGAGTTCAAAACACAGCAGCCCGCATCATAACCAGGACTCCTCCATATGATCATATCACGCCTGTTTTGAAAGAACTTCATTGGCTTCCGATTCAACATCGCATTGAATTCAAAATTCTAACACTTACGTATAAAGCCATGCACAATGAATCCGCCAAGTACATTGTCGACATGCTTGACGTGTATCGGCCCCGCAGAGAATTAAGGTCAGCAAGTAGCTCATTGTCGTTGGTTGTACCAAAAAGTCGTAAGGTAAAATACGGTGAGAGAAGTTTCATGAATGCAGCTCCAAAACTCTGGAATGCTCTGCCATCAGGCATTAGAGATGCAAGCTCACTGGCATGTTTCAAAAGATCTCTGAAAACACATTTCTTCAACATATACTACTAGGACAGTTTAGGGAAAATAGCTTATAATCATCAATTCTCATACCTTACGATTCCTTTGCCATTGCAGCCCTTGGGATATGCTGTAGGAATCAATCTCTCACTGACCGAATAGATAATCATGCGGTTCCTACCGGTTAGTGATTTCGTATTTATTGTATATCATATTTATTGTATATATATTGTTTATAATTCACCGACTTGGTATAAATAATCATGTGGTTCCTACCAGTTGGTGACTTTATACTTATTGTATATTTATTGCATATCTTTCATTGACTGGGTGGATACTCATGCGGTTCCTACCGGTTAGTGGTTATACATTTATTGTATATCTATTCCATATCTTTCATTGACCGGGTGGATAATCATGTGGTTCCTACCGGTTAGTGATTTTATATTTATTGTATATATATTGCATACATTTCATTGACTGGATGGACGACCATGCCGTTCCTTCCGGTTTATGATTTCATATTTATTGTATATTTTTTGTATATCCTTCACTAACCGTCCGGCTAGTGATTTTTATATTTATTGCACATCTATTGTAAATCTTTCATTGTCTGGATAGATAATCATGCGGTTCGTTCCGATTATTGATTTCATCCATGTACAGCGCTTTTGAACGCACATATCCCGTGTGAAAAGAGCGCTATATAAATGTGGTATAATAATAATAATAATTAGTGGATTACAAAATACCCTGGTCCAAATGTTTACCACATTGTCGTGAAAATGAACAAGGTTCCTATCTCAAAGGCCAATGCCACAATCGGAATCAAATTTCAAAACTGGCATTTTTCGTGTCTGCTCTGTCATTAATATATACATGAGTGAACTTCAAAATAGCCTGGTGCAAATGTTCACCACCTACAGACGATGTGTCATGAAAAGGGAACAAGGTTTTTGTCTCAAAGGTCAAGGTCTATGGTCATAAGTCAAAGTTCTAACATTCTAACAATTTCAGTTTGTCGTGTCCGCTCTGTAACTCCTGCATACGTGAGTGAATTTCAAACATATCTAATGCAAATGTTCACCACCTTGAGACAACATGTCGCGAAAAAGAACCAGGTTCCTATCTCAAAGGTTGGTTAATGTTTCAATCGGGGTTAAAATAATTAAAATGGGGACATTTTGCTGTGTCCGCTCTCTAACTCATATATACATGAGTGGATTTAAAAAATAACCCGATGCAAACGTTCACTATATTTAGACGATGTGTGGCGAAACACATCACGTTCCTATCTTACATTTCAAAGTCACAAACAAGGGATCCAAACTCAAAGATGGGGACATTTCGTTGTTTCAGCCTTGTAACTGCTTCACTGCTTTGCGTATTACAAAATAACCTTGTCCAAATGTTCACCACTTTGAGACGATGTGTCGAGAAAAAAGAACCAGGTTCCAAGCTCAAAAGTCAAGGTCACAATCGGGGTCAACGTTCTAAATTTGGGGTCATGTCGTGTCCGCTATGGATATTTCAAACTAATATAATGCAAATGTTTACCACCTTGAGATAACGCGTAGCGAAAAAGAACCAGATTCCTTTTTCAAAGGTCAAGGTCACAATCGGGGTCAACGTTCTAAATTTGGTCATGTTGTGTCCGCTCTGTAACTGCTACATGCATATCTGAATTTCAAAACAAACCTTGTACAAATGTTTACCCCCTAACGACAATGTGATGTGTCGCGAAAAACCCCAGTTTCCTGTCTCAAACGTCAAGGTCACAATCGGGTATCAAAGTGAAAAAATGGAGACATTGTGCCGTGTCCCCAGTGTAACTCATACATACATTAGTGTGTTTCAAAATAACCTTTTGTAAAAAAACGTTCACCACTTTGAGATATTGTGTCGCGAAAAGAAACCAGGTCCCTCCCTATCTCGAACGTCAATGTCCAAATAGAGTGTCAAAACTAAAAGAAGGCGATATATGTTTGTGTCCACTCTGTAGCTTCTACCTACATGAGTGGATTTCAAAGTTACATGGTACAAATTATCACCACATAGGCTTCTACAACATTAATTTTGATATGGTCCAGACATGCAGTATTTTATTTTATAAAATTTACAAGTGTGTTCTGGTTCCGGTTTGGTTTAGTCCGGTTCATACAAAAGCAAAGATACAAATGGAGTTGAGCCTTGTGAAATACCAAATGATTTCGGAGTCTCATCAGGCTGAAACTATTACCACTGTTATAAAAGTACCAAACTAGTTTAGAACATCTTGGACAAGTTTAGGTTTAATTTATGTTTAACTAAGACAGTCACTGTAAAATCAGCGTAGCAGTTTCTGTGTAGAAACCTTTTCCTGCGTTTGATATTTGGAACAAAATATGGAAATTTCATTTGCGTGTATAAATTAAAACTCTATTGTAACCCAAGCTTAGAGGGATAATGAGCAGAATTGAAAATGACGTTGTGACAATAATCTGGTCAAAGGGAGATAACTTTATCAATGCAAGAGACGGTGGTTCTTTTGCATATCTAAATTGTGAAAGTGCAATAGGACTGTTCTTAATGTAGGACTAATTTGGATTCCTGCTGCAAATTCAAACTGCACAGAAGGGTCACACAGTGGTCAAAACAATTTGTTTACGATACAGAGATGGTTGTTCAGCACAGGTAATGTTTCTGATCCTCAATTGTTTAAAAGATACATGATTTGCTGATGTATTGTTCACTGAAGAGAACAAATAAATAAATAGTTCGTGTACTCGAGCGACAAGCACTGCTAAAGCAACAGATTAACCGATGAATGGTTATAACTATGCCTTTAACCAAGCATTCCATATTCGACTCAGGACACACTAAATTAAGAACACCTGTTTTGGGGACTTCAACAAGACATCGAGCAAGACATTGTACTCGACCCAGTGATGCTCGAGTTATTGAACTTTTCAAAACAATTTGCATTATCTTTTCTAGCATTATATTAGCCCGAACCTGCGATTGCTTCCCCTTTCCTGGTATATATAATGTCTAACTCGGCTATCGACATTCGGTTAATAAAAAGAAACTGTCGAGCTGGAATGTTTAACTCGCCATTCGACATCCATTTTTAACACATCGGTCATTATCATCAGGGTCTCCAATATCAAACACATAAGTTTGTTCTTTTTCAGCGTTTATGGTTTTGTTGCGATATATTTCTCCTCTGCATATTTACAAAAATACAGTAAACCCCCTCTAATGCGACTACCAAAAAGGGCCATTCACAGTGGCAAAGGCAGGTGGTTGCTTAATTCAGGACGAAAATTATGCAGAAAGCTCCTTTCTGCATAACTTTCGTCCTGCATTAAGCAACCACCTACTTATGAAGACAGTCATGTTTGTTCATTAAGTGGTCGCATTAGAGGGGGTTTACTGTAATCTGTAATCGTTTGTATGAAAAACATTGCAAGTAGAGACTATCATTTTCAGCTATCATATGTTCACGAAGCTACCATGCCCGATATGAATATTCCTTATGGTAAAGCGATGAGCCAGATTTGGATCATTTTCAGAGTTTAATACATGTATGTATTATAAAAGAGCAGTTAAAATTGGATTCTGCTGATTACGTTGTCGTTCAATGAAGAATCCGGACTTCTTTTAGATGAAGAAGATATATGCTTATATTGTTCTACACAACAGAAACAAACACCAAATACATCGTGGATTTCTACATGTACATATTTTTGTATGTTTATTTTCTTATCCGTTGTCAGAGTGTTCATTTAAACCTTTCCCTCATCACTCCATGACTATTCATTGACTTATGCGCTATCACTTAAACGTTGTACGGTCAGATCTATATCGTTTCATAATCAAACAGAATAGTTTTCCTCCTAGAGGAACCATCTGATCTGGGTCAACTCTATTCTGTTTTCAAATGAGTGAAATGATTAATAATAAAATATTAATTCTGACAACTAGGATAATTTAAGCTTCTACCTTTGTAGTAAAAACTAGAAGTGTACACGAGTGAAAAGTATTACTGTATTGGGAGTATGAGTTTTCAATGACATTCATTGAAACCCCTAGTGTAGGAAATGGTGAAGGTACAGCAAAACTACTCTAATGCGATCATGCGTATGAATGGTCTTTGACATTCAATTATACCCTACTATAGTAACTAGACGTACACCCTAATTGGACCATACAAAGGAGGTAAACATATTTCTGGGTCTTAAAACCAGGTTGTTATTGCTTGATGCAAGACGAATGTTATACAGAATAATCCTGCTGGAGTTTTCTGTATAACTTTCGCCCTGCATTAAGCTAACACACTTGTTTTGAAGACGTACGAGATATGTTACTTCATAAAGTGGTCGTGTTAGAGGGATGTTACTATTTATCATTTCAATTTGGCCCTTCCAAACTTCCACAGAAATTCTTATTACAAGGTTATCTTCACATACATCCAGAGTTATCCAGTTGAAAGAATTTCCACTTTTGTGGGCCGTAGTAGGAATAAATTGTGACCATGGGAACAGACTCTTCTTCAATTAGTTTCATCTTTTTTCATTGTTGCACTTCAGCTGTAAAACATAAACAATGAAGTTTAGCTCTTTACACCTTGTGAACAAATATGTTTGCTGAAGCTTTTAGTTGAGTCTAAGATCGTTCTCAAGCTTTTAATTGGTCAGATTTGAGCCAAAGGCTCAAATCTGACCAATCAAAAGCTTGAGAACTCAAATCTGACCAATCAAAAGCCTGAGAACGAAAACTCAGACTCAACTAAAAGCTTTATAAGCATGGACCCAGGTGTTAGATAAATTGGATCCTGATGAGACGACGAGTCACTCGGCGTTACATCTAGATCCAGGCTGTTTACAAGTCAGATTGCTGATAACGGAAAAGGGTTAAGTGCTTAAGCAAAGTGATTTAATATGTACGGTTATAAAGGGTGAATTTGACTTTATTTTGTATCAAATAATGTTCTAGTACATTTGTATTTTACAGTCTGTAGCTATAGGAAACAATTAAAGTATGTCTGACTTCTGAAAAGAGTTATACAATATCGCAAATGAGCAAGGGGTACATGTAAGATAACTCCACTAAACAGAGACGGGTGTGTATAAAGGAAATACGTGAAGGGGCCGTCACACCATAACGTTCTGGTCAACGTTCTCTGAACGATTCAATCGTTCAATTTTTGAGCGTTCTAGAATGAGGATGACACATCTGGCGTGTGATAAACGTGTACCTAACGCATGACTAGCGTGTGTCTTACGCGTGAGAAGCGTGTAACAGCGACCAAGTAAGATACCCCTGAAAACCATTAGCGTGTGCTGACGTGCCACTGGCGCACAACGAACGATTTGTGAACGTTAGACGAGCGTTTTGCGCGTGTGACTAACGTGTGAATAACGACAGAATAGCGTTTTGACGTTCGTTTGACTTTAGTCACACGCTGCGTGCGCTAGGGGACCGTTCAGCGGTCGTTGACAGGTCGCCATTGAGTCGTTCACTGCAAAGCAAACGCTTATTAACAACCACGTAACGCTAGAGTAACGACTGACTAACGATATCCGAACGCGTGCAACGCTCATCGAACGTTAGTAAAACGTTCCATTAACATTCTTAACCCATCTTCAGCGTTTAAAATTAAACGTTGAAGAACGCTGGTCTCAGTGAGAACTTTTGTGCATGTTCAAAAAAAAAATCCCGACCAGCGTTCTCCGCCGATTCCCGGCGATCACCGAAGTTCACTAGCGTTCACAAGCGTTCACACAACGCTCTGCTGGCGCTATCCCAGTGACCATGGGCGACTACAAACGTCTCCTCAAACGCCAGAGAACGCTGACCAGAACGTCATGGTGTGACGGGCCCATTAGATACAGAGTGACAAAACACAGGGAGACATACAAAATCCTTGGATAGACAAGAAGATAATGATTGAGGGATTTTGAAACACAGTAACTTTCTGTATCACATTTATTGTCTATTAACCTACTACATGCACTTGCTTATAATCTCCAATGTTATTGAATCATACGGTTAAAGCGAGACTATACTGTGTAGTATGATGGACAGCGGGTAGAGCTCAGTAAGATCGTTATTTGGTTCTTTTAAAGCTAATGTGTTACGCGTATTAGGTAAAGACAATTTAAAAGATGCATGTGTCTTAGATTTGTAAGGTGGTTGGTTAATGCAGACTTTTTATTAGGCGTATTAGGTAAAGACAATTTAAAAGATGTCTTTGATTAATATTCAACAAGGAATTGCTCTTTATTTATTAACCGAGTCCGTTCAGTTTGTCGCAATAAGCTTTGCTAGATACTTTTGAGTGACAATTAATGCAACTACTGATTAAATGGCTCAACAAGCAACCCTTGGATCAGAGTCCTTACTGTTTAAAAATGCCAGTGCATTTGTGTCCCGAATACAAACAGTTCATTTACCAATGTGTAATGTATCAAAACGACCATGTTCTTCATTGATATCCCGTGTGCTCACATCGCTGGTATAATTCCTGAGTTCGCCTGAAATAGAAATCCAATGAATATGTTTCACAAGTAAGGTAGAATCTCTCTAAAGCGTCCACTTGATAAACACATATTTCTTTCAACAGGTTGTTGCACAATGAAAGTTATACAGAAAGCTCCGATTGTAGCTTTTTACATAATTTTCGTCCTGCATTAAGCTACAATAAGCTAATTTTGCTGTGGCACTAAAAGATGCATGTGTCTTAGATTTGTAAGGTGGTTGGTTAATGCAGACTTTTTATTAGGCGTATTAGGTAAAGACAATTTAAAAGATGTCTTTGATTAATATTCAACAAGGAATTGCTCTTTATTTATTAACCGAGTCCGTTCAGTTTGTCGCAATAAGCTTTGCTAGATACTTTTGAGTGACAATTAAGGCAACTACTGATTAAATGGCTCAACAAGCAACCCTTGGATCAGAGTCTTTACTGTTTAAAAATGCCAGTGCATTTGTGTCTCGAATACAAACAGTTCATTTACCAATGTGTAATGTATCAACACGACCATGTTCTTCATTGATTTCCCGTGTGCTCACAACGCTGGTATAATTCCTTAGTTCGCCTGAAATAGAAATCCAATGAATATGTTTCACAACTAAAGTAGAACCTCTCTAAAGCGTCCACTTAAGAAATAAACACATATTTCTTTAAACAGGTTGTTGCACAATGAAAGTTATACAGAAAGCTCCGATTGTAGCTTTTTACATAATTTTCGTCCTGCAATAAGCTACAATAAGCTAACTTTGCTGTGGCACTAAAAGATGCATGTGTCTTAGATTTGTAAGGTGGTTGGTTAATGCAGACTTTTTATTAGGCGTATTAGGTAAAGACAATTTAAAAGATGTCTTTGATTAATATTCAACAAGGAATTGCTCTTTATTTATTAACCGAGTCCGTTCAGTTTGTCGCAATAAGCTTTGCTAGATACTTTTGAGTGACAATTAATGCAACTACTGATTAAATGGCTCAACAAGCAACCCTTGGATCAGAGTCTTTACTGTTTAAAAATGCCAGTGCATTTGTGTCCCGAATACAAACAGTTCATTTACCAATGTGTAACTTATCAACACGACCATGTTCTTCATTGATATCCCGTGTGTTCACATCGCTGGTATAATTCCTGAGTTCGCCTGAAATAGAGATCCAATGAATATGTTTCACAACTAAGGTAGAATCTCTCTAAAGCGTCCACTTGATAAATAAATGTTTCTTTAACCAGGTTGTTGCACAATGAAAGTTATACAGAAAGCTCCGATTGTAGCTTTTTACATAAATTTCGTCCTGCATTAAGCTACAATTAGCTAATTTTGCTGTGGCACTAAAAGATGCATGTGTCTTAGATTTGTAAGGTGGTTGGTTAATGCAGACTTTTTATTAGGCGTATTAGGTAAAGACAATTTAAAAGATGTCTTTGATTAATATTCAACAAGGAATTGCTCTTTATTTATTAACCGAGTCCGTTCAGTTTGTCGCAATAAGCTTTGCTAGATACTTTTGAGTGACAATTAATGCAACTACTGATTAAATGGCTCAACAAGCAACCCTTGGATCAGAGTCTTTACTGTTTAAAAATGCCAGTGCATTTGTGTCCCGAATACAAACAGTTCATTTACCAATGTGTAACTTATCAACACGACCATGTTCTTCATTGATATCCCGTGTGTTCACATCGCTGGTATAATTCCTGAGTTCGCCTGAAATAGAAATACAATGAATATGTTTCACAAGTAAGGTAGAACCTCTCTAAAGCGTCCACTTGATAAACACATATTTCTTTAACCAGGTTGTTGCACAATGAAAGCTCCGATTGTAGCTTTTTACATAATTTTCGTCCTGCATTAAGCTACAATAAGCTAATTGTGCTGTGGCACTAAAAGAGGCATGTGTCTTAGATTTGTAAGGTGGTTGGTTAATGCAGACTTTTTACAGTTCCACATATAAGCTATGATTTAGTTCTCCATGAAGCAGATATCTGTTTTAAAGACACACATGTTACATGGTCACTATAGGAACCGTATGCTGGATCAAGACACACTATTATTTCTATTCAAAGCTCTAGGTGAGTCTCTCAATAAAACCGAGTGTGCAATTTTCTGTTTTTGAATTTCTTCTTTTGATTTCGAGGGATGTCATGTCCTGCCTTCAAAACTGTATGACATAATCGCTGCCACTAATAGGATCCAATAATGTTTTAAACCCCCTTCGTGGTTTGGAACAGAATGGGGCATTTACTTTGAAAGATAGATAACTTGAAGTGTATCCAATCTACAGTAAGGGCAATGTAAGGACAAACATGTTATGAAGATTAAATCGAGTGCCAACCCTCAAGGATCGTGATGGGATACTGAACTACTTGATGTCTCATCTGGATACAGGCAATTTGCGAACACATAATACAAGAGAGTTTCGCTAAATGTACCACATGGATTTATTAACATAGAATACTGTTAAACAGGTAGTTTCGGGACCTTATTACTCAATGACGTATTGTTGGTGTTTTCAAGGTCCTGTTACACACATACATGACGTCTTTGGTTTCGGACCCCGTTACACAGGAAGAGGTGGTGCCTGTTTTTTTCGGCCTTTTATGTACTGAGGTAACTTTTGATGTTTGGTTTCTAATACAGAGAGACGTGGCTTTTTTTCGGTTCCCTGTTACACAGATACGTAGCATTTGTGTTTTCGGGTCCCAGGTACACAGATGCATGACGTTTTATAAGAATCTACACCGTTTTGTAGGCTGTGTAATATGAGATATAATTGCCTTTTTGACAACACCATACATTGAGCGCTATAAACATGGAAAGTATATCCCATATGCGTAGAATAAAGACTATCGTAAGTGTGTTAGATGTATGTGTGATTGTTACGTATTCCACAACTTAATGATGTCATTTGAACGCCAATGCAAGTCTTAGTTTATATAAACCGTTTTCTTCCTGTATGCTCTTACCCTGACCTAGTGAAAGTTCTACTATTCTCAAACAGTGTGGATCCTGAAGAAACGCCAATCAGATTGGAAATGTCAGTCTGATCTACTTTAAACTTCCGGAATCCGTTTAATAAAAGATCGTACAACCAGGCGTTTCGTAAGTCCTAATTTATGACAGTCATGATCATTTCACATAGCCGAAGTTATCGCACATTCTAACATACGATATGTTAGGTGAACTTCGTATGGCACACGTTATCGTAAGTTCTTCTAACATAAAATGATCGGAACTTCCAGTTGCGATCGTCCTTACGACAGTTTTAATCGCACGATCTTTTATGAAACGGATCCCTGCAGATTTCAGTTAATGTCAAACAGTGTAAGGTTTCATCAGAAGCCACGTCCTGATTTGCTCTAAAGACATTGCTACGCATTCAACAGAACAAAGGTAACTGCACAAGGAAGATGATCTATTTCGTCTAGATGCGAGAAACGATACTGATTCGAAATCATACCCGAGTTATCCAGTGGCTCGGACACACCCGTCGGAGACGTTCTTGGCTGCAACACAGTTTAAACATATGTTTATAGCAATACATTATTGTTTCAACTTTATCTCATTGTGATAAGTAAATTTTCAGTGTAAACTACTTCCAATTGATTAGGAATCTCACGCTTATTTTAACCCTTTACTTAATGAATATGCATGTAAGAAATATTGACATAAAACATATTAATTGAATTAACTGCCACGATATCTCATGGGCACAGAAATATTTGGTCATGGCAGAAACTGTATAAACATATCTATATTAAATCATAAGCAAACACTACAGTAGATATCCGATCTGGGTCTACCCTGTTTGCCAAAACCTAGAAAGGAGTATTTATGGAGTAAAGGGTTACCCTTTATCCCGCTGTGAAAACGTTATTTGGTTCTGGTTCAATTTGAATACTTTCAATTTCATTAGGCCTTTGGGGGAACATTGACCATAGGTACCATAGGAGGCCTTTGGGGCACTATTGACCATATGTACCATAGCAGGTTTTTGGGGCACTATTGACCACATGTATCATGGCAGATCTTTGGGGCACTATTGACCAAATGTACCATAGCAGGTCTTTGGGGCACTATTGACCAAATGTACCATAGCAGGTCTTTGGGGCACTATTGACCACATGTATCATGGCAGATCTTTGGGGCACTATTGACCAAATGTATCATGGCAGATCTTCGGGGCACTATTGACCAGATGTCAAGCAGCTTACATCCTGAGTTACTTAACTTCTCATCTTGAACCAAGCTGTTTCAAGATCAGGATTGATTAATTTATTATGTAGACCTACAAGTATTTTAAGAAATAGTGTTTGGTGGAACATAATGGAGTTATTTAAACAAAACTTTAATCTGACGCATCTAAACTACCGGTATTCATCTTCAAGGAACATACACGTACCTAAATTGTCAGTTTGATATGGTATTGACCTGCCACAAAATGCTTTACAAATGCTTTCTCATGCACGAATCATACATGTACATGAGAATGAATTTGTTTTAACTAAGTTATTTAGTCAGTCATTTGTGACGTCATCGTGATACAAACTGATAATTTCTTGTTCTTGAAAGACGAAATGCAATATAAAAAGCATTTAAGAATGTAATAATGTAGACGATATATAGTTTTCAGAAAAAATGTATTTATAGTTGAAATAATACGAAATTATACACACCAGGGTTGGTAGAGAATCATTGTATTTACGATTTCTGCGTTTGATGGCATCCCGTATCTGCAATATAAATGGTGCTGAATAAGAAAGAAATCAGTGTTTGAGCGACTATACATGTTAAATCGGAATGAATTTTTACCCTTCGCTTGCTGAACTTTGATATATATTTCTCCTTCTTTACCCATGCCCTGTTGTATAATTACATATATCTTCACTGTGTACAAGTAAATTCGCTGTGCATTGGTGTCACAATCAACTTGTAAATAGTGCAGACCCTGATGAGACAGCTCCTACAGGAGCTGTCTCATCTGGGTCTTCACTATTTACAGTTAGGTATATTGACGTGAATAGCAAGCGAATGGTTAAAAGTGTACTTCAGGGTATTTAATGCTTTAAGGCAGGCTGTAACTTAGCAAATGTAGAAACGCTGTATAGTTGTATTGTTTTAAATGCGCCTATGTTTATATAGTATCCAGTCGTTTATATAGGTTTTTACATGTACAGTAGAATTTCGATATCACGAACGTCAAGGGACCATACAAATTACTTCGAGAAAAATGGATTTCAAGTCATCCGATTTCCAACCTCGAAACCTCCTCGGCAAACTTAATGCATGTCGAAGTAATGCTGAAAGCTCCTTTACTTGTAACCTACATCAATCTGTTGGATGCCTTTGATATGTACAGTGGTGAATTTCAGAACAAAAATCAGTATATGTATTACAATTTTTCCTCGAGTTATTCCTATATTGAGTTATCCAAGTCGACATATACAGGCTACAATGTATTTATATGTACTGTAGAACCGGCCTGAGCTAAACATATTATGAGTAACAAAGGGGTCTATAGGAGAAGGTGATTGCATAATACACTACAAAAGTATTGCAGAGAGCGCTCATCATTACTATCGACCTTCATTAAGCTACCACCTGTCTTCAAAATCAAGAATTACACTTGTTTTACATTTAGACAGGTTAGTCTTTTAAAGACAGAGTTAAAAGGTAGACAGGTTAGTCTTCAGAAGACAGAATTTACTCTTCTCTTGCTGAAGTTTGAAATATATTTTTCCTTCTTTCCACATGCCCTGTTGTATTTTTACATATATCTTCACTGTGTACACGTATTTCGCTGTGCAATCGCTGATATGGAGTGTACTGGTTGCACAATCAACTTGTAAATAGTGCAGATCCTGATGAGACAGCTCCTGCAGGAGCTGTTTCATCTGGGTCTTCACTATTTACAGGTACATGTAGGTATATTGACGCGAATAGCAAGCGAAGGATTAGATTTGTTTTACAAGTAGCAGTGATCGGGTAGCTATGGGCTGATTCTGCTTAAACATGTTATTGATCCGAGTGATTTGGTTCGGGTTTTACGTCGCTTTAGATAACGACCTGTGTGACCTCTGTTTTAAATAATAATAATAAAACCACTATGACACACATTATTAAACCCTTTCAACCCGGGCGGGAGACACATGCATTGTCACTTGCAAACAATGTAAATACAGATCAAAGAAGAGACCTCTGATCAATGTCTGTACTGTTTGTCATTAAACATCCTCTAGTCTCGTCTTTAATTCTGAGTGGAGTCTATAGTTAAACACGGATGGGCTTTTTAATTCTGATAATTAGAGGTTGAAAAGGGTTACATACTCGGATTATATAATGAAAAGCCGTTTTGACAGTGAATATGATTTTTTTTACATTTTGACTGGTGAAAGTGGGATAAGGGCGAGGTTGGGTACCCGTAAACCAGGTTTAAGCCCCCAGTAGCTGTTTTTGGCTACTGACCGTTCCAAGGCGGTACTCCTGCTTTCAGCCTATGGTCAACTTTGTTGTTTAACCCTTTCGCTGCCAAACTCTGTCGTCTGCTATTTTTGTCGTCTGCTACAAATTTTCATTCTTTTGATTTTTCTTCTTTTTTGTTTCAAAAACATAGTAACAGTAACAAACAGTTTGGTTCCCTGATGTGACGCCGAGTTACTCGGCGTCTCATCTGGATCCAAACTGTTTGCATAGGTAATCACAGATCTGGCATTAGCAGTGAAAGGGTTAATATGTTTATTTTTTCTATATGCGTCCTGTTATGTTTTGTCTTGTGGCTATACCGTTTTTTGTCTGATGGCGTTTGATGCGGTGTCATTTTCTATGTGGCTCTCCCTGTTTGACTATTTTTCCATATATACAGTAAAGTCCCGCTAATGCGACCACCTAATAGAGGTATAATTCTGGGTGCTAAATGCAGGTGGTAGCTTAATGCAGGACACAAGCAATGCAGAAAGCTTAAAGAGGAACTTTCTGCATTATGTTGCCTGTACATGTATTAAGCAACCACCTGCTTATAAGGACACCCATGTTTATTCAATAAGTGGTCGCATTAGAGGGGTTCTACTGTATATGCATGTATGCGCTACTTTGTAAACCGTTAACACTGAAGTTTTAAATGTTTGGAATGAATGGAATGCTGTATGTAAATTTTGCATGAAGCAATTTAAAGAAATTAGAAATAAGAATTTAAAATTGAAAGCGATTTTGTTTATGTTTTACTTACCTTTTTGTTTGTAAGACAGTGGCAGATGAAAATAACAACACCCTGGAAGAGAAAATTCTTTCACGTCGGAGTCGTCAGCCGTGAACAATTAAATGTCTATATGGAAGATATCTTGAAACTTGGTCAAAAGTGTCAAAACCTTGATTGAAATGGAAGCAGTCAACATTGCACAAGATTCATATTTGAGCAGAAGTGTTCTGTTACATCATACATTCTGCGGTATACATGTATGTACAGATACGATTGGGTTTGTTTTAACCCTTATATTTCCATTTTATCTAAAGTAGTATTATGCGCATTTTTCGTATTCATAAATTGACACCAAAAGCTGTACACGTATACATACGATGAAAATGATGCTTACGACCCATTTTCCGACAGGATATATTTGTTCAGCTAAATATTATCGCTATCCGAATACTACTTGATTATTTAAAAGGAGTCTCCTTTTTAGCAACGGTGATTTGTACAGAAATAAGGGGATATCTTCGGCCAAGTTCTGAATGACTCCGATTTTATTCCGGACCAACGCTTTGAATATTAATTAGGTTGTTATCACAATTACAATGGCTGACACTGTATGTTGACCACATATGCATCGACTTATTATTTCCGGTATGTAAATTTTAATCTTACGACAGATTCCGGTCATTTGCGAACGCTGTTCCGTTGATTTCCGTAGCAATCCATTTTTCTATTTTTTCGACACAAACAACCATTTCCTAACCGTGCTGTTTAGTGTTAGATACGTGTTAAGGTACATAGATTTCGATTCCGATTCTGAAGTCAGTTTGAAACGCAAAATTTGCGGAGATTCTTTAATAATGATAACATGGCAATTTAAAACAAAATGATGCATAAAATACAATATAATAACAACTGTGAAATTTATAAGTCTAAAACATAATCTCATTACATAAATAAAATTTATATTTATATTAACTCAATGTAAGAATAGTCATGCAATGCACACCAATATCAGGGATAACACAAAAAAGTGGAAAAGATTCCTCTTATTTCCATTGTGGTCCCTGATATTGGCAGCATGACACAGACAGTCATGTGTCAGAAAGTTTGAAAAGCAAATAATCAATCAGTGCTCAACCAAACATGTCATCAATTCAGAATTTATATTGAGATCACATACATCACAGTGAAAGTGTTTATCACATTAAAACCAGAGATCAGAGAATGTGTTAGCTAAACGTTAAAATTGTAATAGAACAAAAAACTGATAAATTACTTTGGGAGAACTATCAATAATCTAAGATGCTGTATAATTGTAATTAAATTATATATATATATATATTTATATTATAAACTCACAAGGAAAATGCATCCAGATCTTACATTTGGACCCATCCATTCTTCATGTGGAGGAGTTTCGGTACACAAAAGAGCAGCTGGTTCAGACCCAAACAGAAGACTCATTCAGAAGCCCTCTTATCTTGGTCTATACTGTTTGCCTATGTCCTTTTTAAGGGACATTGTGCAATTATTGATTAAATTATGTTCATATTGGAGAGAGCTAGCGCTATTAAATCACAAACTATAATATATAAATTTGTTATCTAATTACGCAAAGGACTGACCAAATTTAACCCCTTCCCTCATATAAACGCCCTTTCGTGTATATGCAAACATAGTAGATCTAGATCAGACCACTCCTATCGGAGATGTCTGATCTGGCTTTGTTCTTTTTGTTTATGAAATGATTTTCATCCTACATTTTTGTCTAAGCCATTGTTTAAACATATGTTTAAAAACTGTTATCTTATAAACATATCGAAAGGAATAGTCATGAATTGATCAACTCATACATAATTGTTCATGAGCGAAGGGTAAACACATTACCACATGAATATGCATTGCAATATAAACACGGACATTTGGAATATGAAATAGACTGTTTTAATGAATATAAAACGTTTACGCTGTTGAACATTTTATAAACCAACATAACAGAACCTGACGAGATCTACTCTAGGTGTTAGAATGTGTATCTATGGAGTAAGGGTCGAATCTAGATATGCAAACCAACGTTTATTATTTAGTTGACCACTTCAGAACAGGAAATGAGCCACTGATATCTTAGAGGAACCCTCCCATCAGGTTCTGCACTATTAGTCCTATTACACTTTTACACCAATCCCTGACTATTCACGATAAGATTGACCTGTTTGCATATTGGAACAATTCATAATTTATGTGTCGGTGATTGTTTTACCTGCAAACTGTTACAGAGCGCAAAGACGTACTGTATCCAGGCCGCGTCCTCGGATACGTAAAATACACCCAGAATCCATGAGCACCCCATCAGTGGCAACAGGACGCACATACACCGAATACCAGCCCTGAAATACGATAGAATAATTTACATGAACCAGTATAGTAGAAATAGTAAGCCCCCAGGATCCACAAATATCCTATTAGTGGCAACAGGACACACATACACCGGATGCAAGCCCTGGAATAGGAGAAAATGCTTCATATGAATCAGTACAATAGAGGTAGAGAGTGTCGAGGATGTACGAGATGTCAACGGCAACAGAACGCATATACACGAATAAAGTCATTCAATAGGAGAAAATACACGAAATAGATAATGGGTCATCGATAGCAAAATTGTTGCTTAAATGTAGAACGAATGTATTGCATAAAGTGCCAGTGGTGGGAGGGGTGATACAAGTATAGTTAGAGAGAGAGGGAGAGGGAGAGAGAGATACAGAGACAAAATACAGAGACAGAGAGAGAGACATGAACAGGGACAGGGAGACAGAGAAAGATACAGAGATAGAGACAGAGAATGAGAGGGCACAGAACGACATATAGAAGGAGAAAGAGAGAGAGAGAGATAGATACAGAGACAGAGAGAGAAAAATAAACAGATACACAGAGAGAGAGGGGGGATATACAGAGAGACAAATAGAAACAGTGACATAGAGAAAGAGACATAGAGACAGAGAAAGAGACATAGAGACAGAGACAGAGACAGAAACAGAGACAGAGACAGAGACAGACGGAGACAGAGACAGAGAGAGACACAGAGAGAGACAGAGAGAGACAGACAGACAGACAGACAGACAGACATATATAAAGTGAGAGTGAGGTAGAGAGAGAGAAGAATAAAATATATTTGGAGTGACAGAAAATTAAAAGAGAAGGAGAGACATGTTTATACAGATTGCAGGGCAGATACATGAGTAAACACTTACATTGCTTTTGTTTTGTTTGAAGCCTGTGATAGGGTTCGAGTGTTGAACATTGTTCTCATTACAAGGATAAGAAGCACGAAATTTACCTGAAAATAGAATCACTGTTGTAAGTCTGAACATTGTTTTATTATCAGTATCATGTTTGGTGTTGGTAGTTGCGTAAGTGTCTGCACTATTTACAAATTGATTGTGCAACCAGTGCACTCCACAGTGATTGCACAGCGAAATACTTGTACACAGTAAATATATATTTAATTATACAACAGGGCATGGGTAAAGAAGGAGAAATGTATTTTAAAATTCAGCAAGACAAGCGTTAAGTCGTTTGCTGTCAATGCCGCGCCTGTGATTACCTATGCAAGCAGTTTGGGTCCAGATAAAACACCGAGTAAATCGGCCTCTCATAAGGATTCAAACTGATTGTTACTGTGATACTGGGTTTTGAAAGAAAAGGGAGAGATTCGTCTTAGCTTTTGAGAAACAACTGACATGATGAATGAATAATCCTGATGAAACATCCAGTTACTCGGCGCCTCATCTGAAACCAAGCTGTTTGAAAATACAAAAGAGGTCATGTTTATAATGAAAACAATTAACAGACTGGCAATGTGTCAGCGCCCACTTTTTGAAAATAACCCAGGAGTCGGCGTCTACTTAATGCATGATAATGAAGAACACCCGTTGCACCAAGCTATGATTTTACTAAAAGTCTTATATTTAAACTTATTTTAAGCACAGTAGAACTGTCCTAAGCGGCCATTGATTTAGTGAACATAAGAGTCTTAAAATAAGACGCTTTCTTTATGTGCAGTTCAAAGGTAATTCAGAGAGCTCCTACTTCTGCATTACTTTTTGACCTGTATTAAGCTACCGTATACTTTACAGACTAATAATTAGACCTCTTGTTCATTACCGCTTTAGACTGGTTCTACTGTAGCCGCTTAATGGAAGTTCTACTGTACAGTGCCCCTCCCTACAACGGCCCTCTCAATAAAGATTCCCTCCTTACAACAACGCATGTCACTTTTTCCGAAACAACAAGACTCCAGAAACAACCTTTTTCCATCGTATTTTCTTTATGTCTCCGCCAAACCCTATGTTGTGACCACTCTTTAGAATCGTCACTTTCTGACGATTCTAAAGAGTGGTCACAACCTAGGGTTTGATGGAGGCATAGCGGTGTTAGTTCTCGAAATACACCTTATATGGGGATCTGCAAACAGGCTAATTATGTTTTACTTTCCTCCCTATAAAAGCTTCCTCTGAACAACACATACAGTATTCGTATCCCAAAGTGTGTCGTTGTAGAGAGGGAGCACTATATTAAGTAAACCTACATCGTGCACCTATTCCAAGGAACCAGATAAGATATGTAAAGTAAAACATTTTCAAGAATAACTCCGTTATTTCTCCACTAAGAGACGATTCTAGAGAGTGTCATTTACAAACAGTGTAAACCCAAATCAAAGGGTTCCTATATAAGAGACCCGGGACACAAAAGTACTGTCATTTGCAATCCCCTGACCAGACTCTGCACTGTTTGTCATTAGGTAGACGCCGTAAATAAACACCGACGGGCTATTCCATTCTCATATTCCAGAGTTGAAAGGGATAATTCACATTAGAAGAAAGTTTGCAACTGCAACAAGTTGCTCACCTATACTAACACAATTACAGCCTGAATTCTATAAAGAATGTGCCGTGGAATTTTAAAGCATCAGCTACGGAATACCACGTATCATCTATAGACCCTGATCACACAGTATGTTTCAGGGTAACTGAACTGGATATTCATTTGTACACTGTCCATCATGACATAGGTTGATTATTGTACGATTCTGTTTACCTTTATACAATAAAATTTGGTTATATAGGGAAATCATTTATAGTATGACTTATACAATACTGTGCGTTAAATTGATTACCCGGTAATTTTAAGAGTTGCTGAGTTAATCATGTGGCAGGAAGACAGATATTCGTTTTAATCTATATACTTCATTTCAATTCTTACTGATTTATTGCTAAAACAATATACCCAAACAAATACGACTTTTGATTCATTTGCAAACAGAGTAGAGCACGGCAAGACGGCCATGTAGTAATCATCTGAACAGGGTTAACTCTGTTTGCTTATGGAAAATATAGATCGGGTTCTACAGTTTCTGCATTGGCCAAGTTTGCGACGTCCACATGGTGATATAAAAATAATTATTAACCCTTCGTTTGCTGAATTTTAAAACACATTTCTCCTTCTTTACCCATGCCCTGTTATATAATTACATATATCTTCACTGTGTACAAGTATTTCGCAGTGCAATCACTGCTGTGGAGTACACTGGTTGCACAATCAACTTGTAAATAGTGCAGCCCCAGATGAGACAGCTCCTGTAGGAGCTGTCTCATCTAGGTCTTCACTATTTACAGGTAGGTATATTGACGTGAATAGCAAGCGAAGGGTTAATGTTCTGAAATGAATATTCATGGTGCAAAGGGTTAGGTATAAGTACATGTATACTCGAAAACACTAAAATCGCACCTTTTTACACTTGATTATTCGCGTACAAATATTCCCTATATTTTGCTTCTCGTATGACTGCCTTTGGTAACAATAGAGGGTTAATACACGTTTTTTTCGGGCAATAACATCTACAGTGTCCCGAGGGATTGTTGTTAGTCCGAGCCCGAAGGGCGAGGGCAACAACATTCCCGAGGGACACTGCAGATGTTATTGCCCGAAAACAAACGTGTATTAACGCTATTCTTGCTTAAAACCCATTTTCTGCTTTCCTGTATCAATTTAAATCTTCCAAATACAAGCAAAACTATACACTTCTTTGACACTTCGTTCGATTTATGCTGTTTCCGGGCCACTGTTTTCTTTCTAACGTCATTTCATGAGTGTATTGTCCTGTTTTATTAACCTGTCAAATTATACGCTTGCTGAACACGCCATATATAGCTTCGGTTGATATTGATTTTTTCCGCTAATAAAAGCTTTCCTACTTGGCTTATTCAAGTACCTGCATATTTATTGTGAATCTCGTGAAAAACGTTTGAAACACAGGTTTACCCAAGCTAAATATATCCTTTCAGTGACGTAGGAATATTCAAATTTGACAGGTTAATAAAACAGGACAATATCAAATATCGTTTACACGGAATTTAATTCAATATGTTTGTCACTAAAACAGTTCATTGTCGGTGTCCCTGAAATACTCGCACCGTTCGCCTAGTTTAGTCCAAAACGTTATCATATATAGCAATCGAGTTCATTGTTTACCTTAGGCCCCGAAAAGGTATAATTAAAACCGATCAACAACAGCGCGTGAGCACGAGAATCGCCTTGTTAATACATGGTCTAGCGGGACTACAACAGCACGTTTTGGGCAAGAATAAGTCTTACTCTTGCATAAAACGTGCTATATACCTATTCGGGGCCTAATGTAAACAATGGACGCCAACGCTATAGCGTTTTGGCCTAAGCTAAATGAACGGTGCGAGTTTTTCAGGGGCACCGACAATGAACTGCATTTAGTGATAGATATAATGAATGAAATCCTGTGTAAACGGTATTTGATACCATCGTGAAATGACGTCAGAAAGAAAACAAAAGAGTGGCCCGGAGACTGCATAAATCGAACGAACGGAAGTGTCAAAGAAGTGTATAGTTTTGCTTGTATTTGGAAGAAATAAATTGATGCAGGAAAGCATAAAATGGGTTTATGCAAGAATAGCGTTAATACACGTTTGTTTTCGGGCAATAACATCTGTAGTGTCCATTGGGAACGTTGTTGCCCTCGCCCTTCGGGCTCGGGCCAACAACAGTCCCTCGGGACACTGCAGACGTCATTGCCCAAACAAAACGTGTATTAACCCTCTATTAGAACACCTAAAGTGTCGTTGAATCCTCATTGACATCACGGATAGCACATGTTTAATGAAAAACATTAGTTACAAACAACAGGTAGTTATTCTATGAATTCTATGAATTATTCTATGAATATATTTAGAAACAGAGCAGCGACTATTTCTTAGCAATAAAGCTTCTCGAGCCAAAATTAGTTGTGCCACGTTTATGTAAAATTAACGTCAAGAAGTTGTTCGTATGCTTCTGAAACGACCTTTGCTGCGTCACTTTGCAGATCGTCTTAGATTTAATAAATTCACAAATTCTAAGTTGTATCAGCGTTTGCAATCAACTGGCACAACTGCCTACCGTCCAATACTTTGCTGTAGAAGAGTAACTTTACGTCAGTATGCCCCGTTCATACGGCTCTCATACCTGTGCAACATATTCCTGACACCCGGTGAAACTGCCAGGGCCCTCTGTCTTGCAAGAAAAAGACGTGAATGTCAAATGAGATGATTACATAATCATCGCCAAGCTATGTTTTCTATGAATAGAATGTTTTCGCAAAGTGTCCCGATTCCTATTCGTCTGTGCAGACAGGAGAAATCGTGTGAACCATCATAGAGGCGAACGCAATGTAGATCATTGTGTAGTTGAGCAAGATCATTTTGGAGACGGTGTAGGCTGGCATTGCTCATGGACACAATACAGATTTTGTATTAGTCGACGGTGCGTTGAAAGCACCAATGTATCGTTACACCATCCTTCAACACATTGTTGTTCCAAACGTTCAATAACATGACTTGCGTTTCAGCATCACAATTCACGTCCTCATGTTGCAAGGATCTGTGGCGAATATCTGCAGGCAAAACAAATTGAAGTTTTATTCTGGCCGGCATTCAGCCCCGATTTATCTCCCATCAAGTGCCTCTGGAACCTGATAGACAGGCGTGTACATAGACGTCACCCCGCGCCAATGAACCATGGTGAGTTGAGGTAAGTTTTGTGGGAAGAATGGGACAACATTCCCATCGTCAAACAATTTTATACACAGACGCATTCGTGCCGCAATCGCTGCCAAAAGGGTTATACCAGGTATTAACTCAATTTGTGGGGCCTTACTGGCGTCACATGTTAAAAGCCATCGTTTGGACCTCAAAACTTGTGATAATTAAACATTCTTCCTTTTGAAAAATGTTCAAAAAATGTTAGGTCTTTGAAATCACGACAACGGCTTAACAACATGTATTACATTACATTTATGCTTAGCTCTGCATAGAATCGAAACGCTGGCATTACGTTTTTAGTTTCCGTTAGTATATGTTTGTTTTCTATTTTTAAAGTTTCCAATGAAAGCTCTTCACATAGCTATATATCAAATTCATTACTTTTTCTAAATTTCAGTTCATTTTAAGCAACATAGCATATGTTTGGACAGACAGTTGCACCGTTTTATTGCTTATTATCGTGTGTCTACTGGTATATCAATGTTTAATGTTTTCTTTGCCTTAGTATAGCTATAAACATTGTAACAGTGGTACCTAATGAAAAATTGATTCCTTGCCTATAAAGAAGTTGACAGATCTTTTTCTAGTAATTTGTACAGTCCGAGACTTAGATTTTGAAACTCAATCATTGGGTACACTAGCTATAGGTGGATCAAGTTTGTTGCATTTAGACATGTTTTCGTTTACTTTTGCTTTCGAAGGATCACCCACTCTCAGACTATATGTACCTTACAACAGCAGGTAAAAATTCGCCCGTACTTCATTTTCAGTGTTGTTATATTTTCTGGTTCTTCGGGATCATTAGTTTTGATGGTACAGTAAAGCTCACTTATAACGAACTTGGATATAACGAAATATTGCATACAACAAAACAAAATTTATTTCCCTCTCTAATTAACATATAGTAAAATGGACCTGATATAACGAAATTTGGATATAACGAAAGAAATCAGAGTGTCCCGAGGACTTCGTTATAAGTGAGCTTCACTGTATCAGTTTTGAAAAATGAATACTGCTTAAGTCGGTGCTAGGGTGTGTGAGTAGTGTTGTACTGTTAATTACTACTCGTGAACAGACTTAATAAAACCGAGCCTGCAATTTTCTCTTTTGGTACTGCTACTTTTGCTTTCGAAGGATCACCCTCTTTTAGAATATATTTACTTCACAACAGCATGTGTAAAGTGCTTGTTTGGCGGCCGTAAAAAGTCGCCCGTACTTCATTCTCAGTGTTGTTATAATTTCTGGTCCTTCTGGATCATTCGTTTTGATGGAATAAGTTTTGAAAATTGAATACTACTTAAGTCGGTGCTAGGGGGTGTGAGTAGTGTTGCATTGTTAATTACTATTCATGAACAGACTTAATAAAACCGAGTCTGCAATGTTCTCTTTTGGCATTGCTACGTTTGCTTTCGGAGGATCACCCACTTTCAGATTACATGCAATTTACTACTGAATTTGCCATCGCAGTTATTGTAGATAAGACTGGGAGTGGATATGTCTTTTAGGGTTGAGATGGAATAAGTGTGAGGTTTGGTTCCCCTTAACCGGTTTAACCCGCAACCACCACAGTGACTATTGTCACAGACCGTTCCAAAACGGTATTTCTATCTTCACCTTATTGTTTGTTTGTTTTGTCTTTGTGTGTCTCTTTTTGTGTTTTGGTAGACATGTACATTCGCTGTACTTTCTTGTGATGCTGCTGTACGGGCAGTGGAGTGTTTTGTTTGTAATGTTTTCTACATGACTCATATATGTACTAATACCTGTGGCTTAATAAAACGTTAAGTACTTGTTAACATTTGAAAGAGCAAACTCTGATGAAAAGCAACAACTCTATTTACCACATTGGTAGGAATCATGTGTTTGAAATTTATATATTAGTTACACCTGAACAGACAAGAACATACACGAAATGACTTTAAAAATTAACAAACGCACAAGTACCAGATATAAACATTTCAAACATCAACAAAAGCACAAGTACAAAGACACCAGACAAACAAAAGTAAGGGTGACAAAGAGAATACCGCCTTAGAACGGTCAGTGGCAAAGTCACCACTGGGGATTTCAACCGGATTACGGACGTCCTAACCTCACACTTATCTCAAAGTCACCCTAGCTTAACAAGTAGTGAAAATAAAGGTTTCCCTGTCGGACTTTCCCACACCATAGACGACAGTAAACACATGACAATATGTAAAGCTACTGAGCAAAGTCTGTCAAATATGAACTCAGTGACTTTGCTGAAGTCAGAGCAACTGCAGGAAAGCCGTTATTGGGCACGAGAGGGAAAGGGTAATACATGAGTCTGGTAAGCTCATCCCGTTTCTGAGTTTAAGAGTATACCACCATACAGTACTACACTCGGCCTGTCATCACGCAAGCAAAGAGGGAAGTAAACCAAACTATTGAATCTAAAGAACACTTTGTAGTAAGTTAAAATCGTCTCATTTCCCTTGCATCGATTCAACTCTCCAAATATAACATTTGCAGAGGCAGTCCATACTCACCGCAATGATAAGAAGCGCTGGTCCAACAAACCACCAGATTAGATGGTTATCTACAGAGAGCCAGCAACTGAAAAGGAAGTTATGAAAGTTTATGAATAAAAATAGAACAAAAGTCAAACAGGAGATGCCCACAAAAGTCCTCCACATATCCTGTAGTACAAATCAAGTCCGCGCGCATATATAAATACACACTGTCTTCACATAACTGTTCATTGCCTCCTCACCACATAAATCACATCTGCATTAAATCCCGGTCCCTCCCGGACATTTCAGGGACGCTTTTCAGTGTCTCCCATTCGCACCTCCTCTCCACCAGGGGTTAAATGGGTACCTTTGAGGGTCACTAGGTGGGACTGCGGCTGCATGATTGCGCTATATGTTAGCAGTGCTCAATACTGTAGGCGAATGACTCAATGGCAAGGGGAGTAAATGTACAATCGGCTGAGCGGTCCTTCGGACTGAAAGTAAACTATAACTAGGTACTTTACTTTTTACTTTTATCATACCTTTAGTTTTAGTTTGTGGCACTTTTGCAGACAATTTGTATCTGAATGAGATGGCTAGTGTTTTGGCATCTTGTCAGTATACATATCGAGGGATTGGTGAAAAACTATTCTAACTCCTTCACTTTTTGAAGGAGTTAGAATAGTTTTGCACCAAGCCCTCGACATTTATTGTATATTTTTTCTGCACGACTCATATATGCACTTATAGAAAATACATTATAAAACGGAGAAGTCCTAGCCTTGTTATGGGCGCATATTCACAGAGAATGGTAAAAGGTTTATACTATGTTAACCCTTTACTCCGTAAATATCTATGAACACTGCATAATGACGAGATGTATCATGTTATTACATTTTGTTTGAGACAAAATGAATGTATGTATTGCTCTTTATTGGCTATTATTGTATTGTCGTAAAATGGTGCTAAAATACATTTAGCATGAACATACTGATTTTGCCCGAGGATGGAAATATATACATACCTTGATAAGAAGACTCCTGAACATTCTGATATATACTTAGCGTTTAACCCTTTCCTTATTTAGCATTCATGTAAAATCATGACATTATGACAATTTATCAGATTGTTTTATTATGTAAACAGTTTGCTTTGTTGGGACAAAATCTGCAGAATCAGAGCTATATCATGTAAAAAGCAAACAAAGCAGACCCTCATCAGTGCAAAAGCCGTCTGATCAGGGTCAACTTTGTTTGCAAATGCGTGAAAATGCGTTTATGTGAAGGAAGAGTTTAATTGCAGATTAACTCGTTTTCAGCATTCAAATGATTTGCAATAGCACAAAAAAGCATATGTCTGCAGATTTCAAATGAGTAAATTCAGAGCATTGCTAATTACTTACAAGTCATCTGTACCGTACCCTTCCAATTTAGTAACACCGATAGACACACCCACGATTACTGCTGGCAAACCTGAAATATTACAACATGATAACGTCCACGCGTTCAATATCATGTAACCTTCAAGTATTCAATTTCACACGCAAACATTGAGTTTCTCATTGTTATGGCCAGATGCTCATTATTTTGAGAGTTTAATATCCTCAATGTTGAAGATGGTTGTCTACAACTTACAAAGTGTAGTTCCCGTTCTGTAAATTGAAGCTATATCGAGCGGTGTGCAAACCAAATAGTATTTTATTCTGAATCATATATATACGTCATGTCTGAAAGTGAGTGAATCTTCGAAAACAAAAGCAGTAATGCCAAACAGAAAATTGCAGACTCGGTTTTATTTTAGTCTGCTCATGAGTAGTAATTAAATTGCAACACTACTCACGCCCCCTAGCAACGGCCTAAAAAAAATAATGACCCCTTTAACAGCGTTTGAATCTAGTTTAAATTTCAAATTATGGATTTGACAAAAATCGTCAAAGATTCTCGTGGCTTTGTATAGTTTGAATGACGGTATCGTAACGCTAAACATGCTAAATCCCATCGACATCTAAACGAGTTGATATTCGTATTGATTACCAGAAACGAAACAGAGTTTTTGTCAAGTATACCCTCTGCAATAGATACATGTGTTTCCCCACTAAATTCTGATAGTACGAGATCCATCGAAAGCAGATATGGCAATGCAGACAATTGCAGAATCGGTTTTATCGAGTATGTTTATGAGCAGGTTTTATAAGTACAACGCTACTCACGCACTGTAGCACCGGCGTAATCGGTATTTAATTGTCGTAACTAATAACATCGAAACTAATGCTTCCGAAGGACCAGAAAAATATAACAATATTTAGAATGAGGTACTGGGCGACTGTTTACGACCGCCACACAAGCATTTTACATTTGCTGTTGTGAAGTAAATAAATTATGGTCCATGGAAATGCTCATTAATAGTTTGAATGTACATGATACATATTAGTTTATTAATTGTAAGCATGTCATTGGTTTAATGCAATTACTTCTTCAATTTCAAGGTTTTTGTTTCACACATTGTATGCATTCACTTAAGTGCTTAATTATTGTTTAAAACGAAAATGTATTCGAGTGACAATCAGCGTAAACCCTGTACTGAGGACTCTTTAAAACTAATGAAATTAGTAAAGTTCGCCAGGAAAAGTAAGCCATACACACGATGCAACATTACCTATAGAAAACTAGAAATGTAAGCCAAAGGCTAACGAATACCCCCACCTGTCTGCTTGTCAGAACACCTATCATCAATCTGAACATATGTACATACAGAAACATGAAGAGATTTAAAAACAATATATGTCCCAACCTAATTTATGTAAAAACATGAAGAATAATTCAGAGAAACAAGACCCTTTCATGAGGTTTTTGTCAAATCCAAAGTTCTAAAGCTACGTACCTTTTCAGAAAAACATTAAGTTCAAGGACAATAACTCTGACAAAAATTATTTAACTAGACCCACATTTTAACTTAAGCTGTACCTCATCTAGATATAGCTCTATATCAAATATGAAGTTAATATCTCCAACCACTTCCCAAGAAAGACCGGAAAATTGAAAATTTGACGAAAAATTAAAGTTCAAGGGCCATAACTCTGTCAAAAATTATTCAACCAGACTGAGATTGGGAATTAAGCTGTAATTCATCTAGAGTTAGCTTTATGCCAAATATAAAGTTAATATCTGCAACCACTTCCCAAAAAAGTTTGAAGAAAAATATTAAAGTTCAAGGGCAATAACTCTGGAAATAATTATTTTCACTGAGATTGTAACATAAGCTGTAACTTATCTAGATTTAGCTTTGTACTAAATATAGAGTTGATATCTCGAGTCACTTTCGTTAAAAGTCCAGAAAACGGAAAACATTGATAGGGGACTAAAAAGGGGAGATAACTCCTGAAGTAGTGATACGATCATAATGGAAATATGCGGTGCACAGGTTTATATGGTCATATGGCTATACATGAACTTTGAACAAAATTGAAGCAAAACTGTAGAAGAAGAAGACCAGACAAAATTGTGTCCACGGACGGACAGACGGACAGATGGTCAGACGGACAACCTGGTTCCAGTATACCCCCCAAACTTCGTTGTGGGGGGTATAACAAGTAACAGACACGCACAAAAGCACGGGAGAGATACGTATGCCAGTTTTCGATTAGTTTAGTTTTAGTTTTAATCGGGTTTTAACCCTTCGCTTGCTATTCATGTCAATATACCTAGTTGTCTCATCATGGTTTGTACTATTTACAAGTGCAGTCCACAGCAGTGATTGCACAACCAAATACTTGTACACAGTGAAGATATATGTAATTATACAACAGGGCATGGGTAAAGAAGGAGAACTGTATTATAAAATTCAGCAAGAGAAGGGTTAAATGGAAAAGTAGTAAAGTCCAGCAGTCAAAGCCACATGCAAGACGCAACCACCACCAAAACACCGATAAACAGCATGACACACACACACACAACCACACACCCAAACGCACACACACACACACACACACACGAAATGAACACAGAAAACACCAAAAGACACACAAGAAACAGGGACAAACGTTCCACAACATGAACAAACCACAAGCACAAAGACGCAAGGCAAACAAAAGGAAGGGTGACAAAGAGAGTACCGCCTTGGCACGGTCAGCAGCAAAAACACCACTGGGGGTTTAAACCGGTTTACGGACGTCCTAACCTCACACTTCTCTCAAAGTCACCCTAGCTTTACAAATATTGTAAATAAAGGTATCCCCGCTGGACTTACCCACAACATAGACGACGGTGAACACAGGACAACATGTAAAACATAGCATAATAACTGTGACAATCCGTCAAATATGTACTCAATGACTTTGCTGAAGTCAGAGCACCTGTAGGTAAGCCGTTAAGGGCACGACAGGGAAAAAGTAATACATGAGTCTGGTAAGCTCCTCCTGTATCCAAGTTTAAGAGTATACCATCATAGAGTACTACCCTCGGCCTGTCATCGCGCAAGCAAAGAGGGAAGCGTAGCTACCGACTGTAAAAGGGTCGATAACCAAACATAAGTCGAGTTTTCGTTTGTGTACTGTGTGAATCCACAAGCATAAGCAGATGTCATAAACGCCTTCAATAATGACCTTTCTCGATATTTGGATGATATTTTCAACTTAGATAACCCTTTCCTTGATGTTTTGATTCCTACCAGTTACCCAAAAGAACTCAAATTGAATACAGCAAACCTTTATGCGGCTTTTCTCGATCTAGACCTTTACATTTACAATGGAACTATTTCTTCTAAAATTTATGATAAAAGAGACGAATTTGATTTTTATATTGTAAATTTCCCTCATCTGATGGTGATGTTCCCCGCGTCCCATCTTACAGGGTTTATATATCTCATATTATTCTTTTCGCTAGAGCTTGTTCTTCTGTTGACGATTTTAACAGTTGAAATTTCATTCTAACTGCAAAGATGCTTAAGCAAGGATAAAAACCGAGAAAAACATTCTCTAAATTTTATTATCGAAATCTCTCATTTATTGGAAAGTACAAATGTAATTTTACAGCGCTCCTGTGACACGGTATTCAATCCTGCATTTTATGGTGATGTGATTTACAAACTTCGTAAAATTATTGGACATACCCATGTTCTCTCTATGTTCACTAAATACATTAAAACTTCATTGAAAAGGGATATGATTTTATGGTACTACAACATACTGATGTCTGGTTGTCAACCCGTTTACAGTTGGCAATCACGCTGCCCTCTTTTCATGTACACCGACAAGAAAGGTTTAGTACTCTATGAAGGCGGCCTTTTAAATGCGGAAACGGAAGGAGGACGTTGAATATTTGTACTATCTCGTCTTTGTCGTACCCTTTGTTACCTTTCTACAGTTACTCTGTTTGCAGCTCAATCATTGAGTACACTCGCGATAGGTGGATACAGTTGTTTCACTTAAATATGTTTTCGTTTTATATGCACTTTACCACTGTATTTGCCATCGCGGTTGTTGTAGATTAGTCGGAGAGGCGATACGTTTATTTACACTGTTTGTCTTTTAGGGTGGGGATAGAGTAAGTGTGAGGCGCCCCTAAAAACCAGTCGAAACCCCCAATTATTCTGTCAATGACCGTTCCAAGGCGGTACTTCCATCTCCCTTATTGTATGTTTGTCTTTGTGCGTCTCTTTATGTTTTTGATAGTTATGTACATTTGCTGTGTTTTCTTGTGTTGCTGTTCGGGCGGTTGTTTGTTCTGTATTTAGTGTTTCCTGCATGACTCATATTTGTACTTTTAACAGTATTGCCGTCAAATCACGACGTTCAGCTAATTATAAGATTCAGGGAGAGCCACCGACCTATCGAATGTTCGTTATCTCCTCATCCGAAGGATTATTGCATTGTTGTGTCAAAATCATTAACAGTGCAAAACGAACGGTTGCCTTACCCCAGGCCAATGGAAGAATCCATTTCAGTCTTGACTTTGTGGGAAACACATACAGGACAGTGACGGCTATCTCTATACCCTCTGATAGCATCAGGAAGAACACCACCAGATAGATATACTGGAGCATTACGGCAATGACTGTACATGCGTCCTGTAAGTAGTAGGATAAAGTTTGAATATATACACATACAAGACAGTGATGGTTATCTCTATACCCTCTGATAGCATCAGGAAGACAACCACCAGATAGATACACTGGAGCATTACGGCTACAGCTGTACATGTACCCTGTGAGTAAAAGGAACAGAATGACAAGATTTGAATATAAACAAATACAGGACAGTTACAGCTATCTCTATATCTTCCGATAGCATCAGGAAGTACACAACCAGTTTAATATACTGGAGCATTACGACAATGGTTGTACACGCGTCTTGTTTAATATACATACATACCTACATACATATATATGCCTATATACATACCTACCTACATACATACATACATATGTACATACGTACCTACCTACCTACCCACCCACCTACCTACCACCTACCTACCTACATACATACATACATACGTACATACATACATACATACATACATACATACATACATACATACATACATACATACATACATACATACATACATACATACATACATACATACATACATACATACATACATACATACATACATATACATACATACATACATACATACATACATACATACATACATACATACATACATACATACATACATACATACGAACGCAATAGTGACTTTTGACAATATTAGGATTAACACCACTAACTAGATGTACTGGATCATTAGAACAAAGTCTGTACACGTGCCTTGTTATTCAAAAGTGTATTGTAATAAAATTTGATTATAAACACACACAGGACAGTGATTGCTATCTCAACACCTTCTGACTGCATCAGAAAGAACACGACATAGATGTACTGGAGAAATACGTCAATGGATGTATATGTGGCCTGCGGGTTAAAGAAGTAGTGTAACAAACATGTGATTATTATTTAGGATGTTATGAACATTCATCATTACATTAACGTTTGTCCCACACTATTTGACACTCAAATTATGAAAAGAGATATAAACACTACGATTAGAATTATTAGGATTTATTTTTACGCATAGGAATTTCTATTTTTAAACCCATATCTTGATTTGGCTACTTTAGAGTGCATGTTTCTTTTAGTCCCCATGGAATATGTCTGCAAACCCTCATATTGAGGAATCGTGGAATGAAAATGACAAAATAGAAACTTACAAGCGACCTCTTAAATCCGGAAATGGAAAGAGGACGTCAGATATCTGTACTATTTCGTTTTGGTCGTACTCTTTATTACTTTTCAACCGTTACTCTGTTTACAGCTAAATCATTGAGTACACTCGCGATAGGTGGATACAGTTTGTGTAACATAGATATTTTGTTTTACATTCACAATACCACTGTATTTTTCATCGCAGTTGTTGTAGATTAGTCGGAGAGGAGGTACGTTTATTTATACTGTTTGTCTTTTATGGCGGGGATGGAATAAGTGTGAGGTTAGTCCTCACTAAACCGGTTGAAACCCCCAGTGACTTTTGTCACTGATCGTTCCAAGGCGGTACTTCCAACTACCTCTATTGTATGTTTGATTTGTCCTTGTACGTCTCTTTATTTTTGATTGGTATGTACATTTGCTGCGTTTTCTTGTGTTGTTGTTCGGGCTGCTGTTTGTTGTTCTGTATGTGGTGTTTCCTGCATGACTTATATTTGTACTTTTACATGTAAGATTCTTTATGTACTATGGTATTTCAAATCTATGAAATGTATGCTGTTTTGAATTAGGAAGTCATTATATTTAGTATCTCTTTCATGATACATGTAGAAGTAATTATGTATTTTGGGGAAAATTATATCCATGATCGGACAAACATTACAGTCAGAGACAAAATAACCCTAAACGTATGGAAAACTAACCTCATTTTCAGTTTGTCTCACCCCTACCAGGAATATGATATACGATACGGTTAAGGCCATAGAAAGATTAATCAGTATCACGACTCGGTCTGCCTTTATATACCTGAAACATAAGATAGGGACAAATGCATTCAGTATACTGTATGAAATGAAACACTGCGAATATTTATTATTTGAAAGTAGGAAAATAAAACACAATGTTTTATGCATACGATCAGTAAGGCGAATCCAAAATTTGGACTTGAATTCGCAGCAAGATTCTTAAGTTCGATACATTATCGCATTATTTACATATTCAATCAGTCCGTCGTATACCATTCTAGTGTAAGCTGGCTGGGAACCAAGACTCGTTATGTAAAATATTATCGAGGTCTAATGATAAAAATGGTTTCTTTAATCACGTGTTCCATACCACTCTTGTTTTCATACAATATATGCAACATTAATCTTTTTTTGCTTTTAGAAACGTGTTTAGAATTGTTATTTGTAAAACCATAGTTGGAACTCACCTCCATAGAAAAATATGTACAGCTACTGTTATCAGAAGACAGAGAGCTGAAAGGCTGCATCCAGCGTAGGATATAATTCCCATTGCTATAGATTGTTCATTGGTCTAGAAATATATATGCAAAATACATTGTTATCAGCAGGCAAATATACAATCAGAAATAAAGTATTAATCTTACGACTGCTATAAAACATTTTTTAACCTTTTAAAAAATTCCAAACGAAACCTTATTGCAAATACAGAACTTTTGTAACTTTCAGGTCATTAAACATAGTTTTAAAAATATGATATACTTAGAAAATAAAACAATGTGGGTGATGGTGCCAAGCCGACTTACACATTGTCTTGCAAAGATTGTTACGATTTGAACCAAATCATGCTGGCAGTGCCATTACGAAAGCAGCTGGATAAGCATTAGAGTAGGACCTGTCCAGACGGATCATTTATGGAACTTCGAAGTCGGGGAAAAAGTAACATAGAAAGCTCCTACATGAGCATTCTGAATTACCTTTGACCTGCACTAAGCTATCACCTGCCTTACAGACCCATACTTGAACATCATTTTGATGGTCGATTAAGACAGGTTATACTGTTTATTCTTTAAGGGTTATATGTACACTAATGTCCGCATACATGATCCTTCGAGATGATGAATTTCAGTACTGATTAAGCCGGTGCTAGGGGCGTGAGCAGTGTTGCACAGTCAATTACTATTGATGAGCAGACTCAATAAAACCGAGTCTGCAATTTTCTCATTTAGTGTCAGACTCGGTGTCAGACCGAACCTCGCTGTTTGACACACGGTAAATAGTTTCATAATAGCTTGATCGAGTCTTAAATAGTTCAAATTGCACCAGATCTAAATCTAAGCAGATATTATTGTTTTCACAGCGAAATAAGCAGGTTAAATGATAAAAATAATATAGACAATTCAAATGTGTGAACAACAAAACAACGTGATGAACCGTCATCGTACAACAGAAGTTGGTATATTGCATTACTGTATTCTCCGTACTTCATTCTCAGCGTTTCTAGTCAATGCATTTAGTATTGAAACTTGAATAATGCACAAGCCGGAGCTAGGGTATGAGTAGTGTTGCACTTTTAAGATATCCCTCCGTTTATCCATTCACCTCTGAACATGATATGACACGAAATCAATCAATCTAAGGAATGCGACGACAAACTCAAACATACCCGAACCCATGGACTCATCAAAAGGGCGAAATTTGTCAGATGGTCACACTTGCATACGGATATATCAATTGTTGTATTCTCCAATGTACAACCCTCTGTATCCCAGCCATTTCTGATTAATTGAAATGTGTTGATCAATAAGCAACATACAGTATTTGACAGACAGATAAAAACATACGAAGGATCAGTTTTCGCCCAGATGCAATCACTTGTTAAATTGTGAAATGATACTACATGATGCGCAACACTCATACGTAGGTATATTCACAAATACATCAATGATGTTGACTCTCTGATTATAAAGTCATTTTGTTTCATTTCAGCTTCTTGGTTACTAGTTTCACATATGATATCAGAGTTTTGAATTAAATCATTTTCTTTGCCATCCGAAGAAATATTTTTAAAAACTGCTCATTTATGCATACGCATCAGTGTAATATACCATAAGGACGAGATCAATTAACACACATACCTTTTAGAATTCCAGAATGTGCATTTGGGATTTATATAATCCATCTGAAACAAAACAAAATAAGCATCTAGCAACAGAACAGACAATACAACGTTTGTAATGAATATCATGACGGCACATAACTGTTAATGTCCCCAACTGACTTTGTTATCCTCTACTCCACAGATACACCTTTCAAAGACTTTGCAAACAGAGTAGACCAAACTCAGATGGCTTCAGTAATAGCTTGTTGATCACAAATCTGATTTCACAGTTGCTGCCTTTGGCAAATGTCAAAACGTTTCTTGTTTACACACACAACCAAACACACGCAAACACACGAGAAGAACACAGAGAACACCAACAAATGCACAAGCACCAGAGATAAACATGAACAAAACAAAGCACAAAGACACAAGACAAACAAAAGTAAGGATGACAAAAAAAAGAACCGCCTTGGTACGGTCAGTAGCAAAATCACCATTAGGGTTTGAAACCGGTTTACGGACGTCCTAACCTCACACTTATCTCAAAGTCACCCTAGCTCAACAAACATTGTAAATAAAGGAATCCCCTCCGGACTTCCCCACAACATAGAAGACAGTAATCACTGTAAAAATGTAAAACATAGCATAACAACTGTGCAAGTCCGTCTAATATGTACTCAATGACTTTGCTAAAGACAGAGCAACTGCAGGGAAGCCGTTAAGGACACGACAGAGAAAATGTAATACATGAGTCTGGTAAGCTCATCCCATTTCTAGTTTAATATGATAAAACTAGGTAATTCTGCAGGTCAGATTCTGTGGCCGAGTGGTCTAACGAAGTGTTCGTTACATCAGATTTCCAGGTATTTCACCTGCGTGCCAGGTGATCGAATTACGTCAGATGCCTAATCTTTGTTTTTCTTCCATTCCCCGACTGTGTCAAATTTTATTAAAAAATGTTTTTTATATGAACTACAGGAAGTATTAAGCTACAAGATCAGATACATCGCTTCTTTTCTCCGTGACAACCCCCATGCCATTACATCCTTCCCTACCCCTTCTAAATTCTGAAGGGAGGTGATCCCCCGAAAGCAAAAATTGTAACACAAAGAGAAAATTGCAGACTCGGTTTTATTGAGTCTGTTCATGAGCAGTGCTTGAAAGTGCAACACTGCTCACGCCCCCTAGCACAGGCTTAAGCGGTATTCAATTTTCAGAACAAGAAGTACTGAAATTCATGATCTCCAAGGATCAGAAGGTATACCAACACTGAGAATGAAGTTTACCCCACCCCAATATTGAAAACGCTCCTACGCCTATATTTAAGTAAAAATATTCTCAAATGAAATGAAATGATTTACGGAAAATGATAATTTGGAACTCGTATTTAATGAAACAATGATATTTGGTTTAGAAATAGAGGTTGAATTCATAACAAAAAAAGTATTTAGATCAAACATGTATAGTTATATTGCTTCAGTGAATATAAATAATGATTTACAAGAAAATGTAGGAAATAGCAACATATAAGACGGAACCACCCTGAAAACATCGATAGAAAGCATTTAACACCCACCCACAATACACGCACATACATACACACAAACACACGCATGAGATAAAAAGTTTATACAAGAACAAAGACAAAAGTACAAAGACACAAAGACATCTGACAAACATAAATGTAAGGGTGACAAAGAGAGTACCGCTTTGGAACGGTCAGTCGCAAAACCACCACTGGGGGTTTAAACCGGTTCACGGACGTTCTAACCTTCCAATTATCTCAAAGTTTAACAAACAGTTTAAATAAAGTTATCCTCGCCAGACTTCCCCACAACATAGAAGACGGTAAACACGTGAGAGAATGTAAAACAGTATGAAAACAACCGTGGTAGTTCGTCAAATATGTACTCAATGACTTTGCTGAAGTCAGAGCAACTGCAGGGAAGCCGAAAACGGCACGACAGAGAGAATTTAATACACGAGACTTGTTAGTTCATCCTGTTCCTGGGTTTAACAGTATACATCATAAAGCAATGCCTACTGTCTGTCACCGCAGAGGGAAGAGTAGCTTCCTACTGCAAAGGGGTCAATAGCCAAACATGCAGTGCGTTGCAATATAATAGGGTCATAACATTTCTTCCTTAAAGGCATTTCGAAAGGAATGTTGACCCATTAACCCCATACTGTGTGTTTTGGGAGCTGACAGTCAAGTATCTAATACACAAACTGATAATGCGGGCTACCATCACAGAGGATCAATGTAAAATTGCATAACGTTATCTGTTACGGCTATCAAGTTTTCAGTTAAGCATAAAATCCCTCTAAGAAAATATACAAAAACAAATTTGCATCAAAAGGGGCACACTTTTGTTCCCATATGTACATCAATGTTTCCCCATAGCGCACACATATGTGATCGAAAAGAAAAGTTGGAGATCTACAAATATCAAGGCAAGTCCGCCTTGTGTAATATTCAGCTTCTGAATTCGAAAGGATTACAGGCAAGGAACGTTAAGTTTTGTTTGGCAAAGTGTAGATTGTTGTACTGTTCGTTTTCAGGTTGAGTTAAAATATCATTATAATTGTTTGTGGACCAAAAAACATAAATTCCAGAATTTTCATATATTTTATCACAGTACCGTTTTACATGCTCTTTCATAGTAGTAAGGCATGACATCAAAGGTTTAGATAGCTTAGTATTAGTACTTAGACACGTTTAGACAAGTCTTATGGACAGGTGGCACGTATACACGCGCCTAGTATATCAAATGGGTCGTATGGTACATTTGTTCTATATTAACATTGACCTTCTGTTCATTAAGATATCAGTTTAACCTTTAAGTCCATATATACGCATCTCTATGCTTTTGCATATAAAGTAGACCCAAACAAGGGTCTGTTTTGTTTGCTTATGATATAATACAGATATGATTGTGCAGTTTCTGTCATGGCCAAACAACTTCGATGTCCAAACAATCTGTATGGGCTAATACGAAACAAATATTTCTAATTGAAATTCTACATACACGGGCACTTATAAAATGTAGGCCATCTACAATGTATGACAAAATGATATACTGTAAGATTACCTTCAGATGGCGAAATGTCAGCACGAGAGGTTGTTGCAGGTTGTGTTGGTTGCCAGGGAAAAGTGTCACTGCTAGAACGGCCGAATTCATCTCTTTACCTTCAGAACTGCGATAGGTGGAATTACATTTAGATGTAGAACCGACCATTGATTTATTGTATATAAGAGTTTTACAATGCAGGTGGTTGCTTAATACACAATAAACATAATGCGGAAAGTTCTAGTAAACGTTTCTGAATTAGTTTTGACCTGCATTAAGCTGTCCCCTGCATTACAGACCGATAGGTCGACCTCTTGTTGTTTGATGGTCGGTTAAGATAGATTCTGCTATATATTTTTCAGTTGTTATTATTTCGTTTCACTATTACAGCTCATTATGATTCATTTACTGAACAAATCCGACAAAAGATTATACAGTAGAAATCTGTCTATAGTAACGATATAAACAATAAAGATGACGGTCTATTAAAGCAGCCCATTGCTTAATATAGCACGAAGGTAATGCAGAGAGCCCGTAGAATAATTTGCATGCTAAACTAAACCATCGTTATAAAAACAAGTGATCTTTACCGAACTGCTCCAAATTGGATCTGTTGCAACTGTGATTATTTCCGTTTCGATATCGCGTTTAAGAAAACACGGACCTAATGTCAAACAGATAGGAACCGATTGCCATAATATGTGTGAACCTAGAAATGTGGGAAACCAATAGTCATTATAAAACGATCAACCTTTACTGCACTGCAAAAAATACTGCCTGCTCAGAGTTGGACCTGATGCAGTTGTGACTACTTCCAATTACTTCAATATTTTCAGAAAGTGTCAAACAATTTGAGTTCTGATTATACGTCGAGTGTTTACTTGGCGCCACCTTTGGATCCAAGCTGCTTGCGAGTCATGTCGCCGATTGCGAGATCTATAAGGGCTGATGAAATATTAAACAAAAGGACATTATGGTTTATGATCTAGCTTTATCATTATTTGTAAGTCTTTCGCGACAATAGGCGAATCCGTAATTATATTTGCAAACAGTCTGGATCAAAAAGAAACGCCGGCCACCTCTTTGTTTACTCAGGATTGAGTTTATTTGGCATTGATTGTACGTTTGTAAAGAAATTAAAGAAAAGGCCACCTTGAAACCTGAAGCGTGCGATATTCTTGAAGTTTATTTGGGACCAACAGGGAGCAACACCACAACTCATCGATACATGAAAATCCAGAAGTGTTTGAAAACATATATCTATATCGTTGTGTATATGACAGTGTAATAATTTTCATTCGATAGAATAAAAGTGGCAAAATGGTATAAACTAATTATAAATTAATTTCAACATTTATCCGTATGTGAAAACAAAATTATCTGCTTAAATTTGGTTCCGCTGCATAGTTCCTTCTTTTGTTTCGATCAAGCTTAAACACTTATCAACAGTGTTATACGTTCGGAATGCTTGTGAGGAGCAGAGTCAGTCGGAGTCATTTGGAATCAATGTCTGCAAATGACAGCGCGGATAGCGGTATAAGAATGAAAGAATGATTCTGAAAGTACGTAAATGGTTACGGTTTGTGTAATTCTTAAAACGACAAGCAAATGCAGTGGAAAGAAGGTAAAATGGTAAAATGCAAGTAAGATGGATATAACAGCTACGGTAGAAGAAATAATTGATAATGTGTCGTATGATTCACAACACGGATCGGATTTGTTTTTAACAATTGTTTAATGTAAATTATATTAATAATTAATTGTACATATTATGTATCGAGGTGATACTTATCTTTAAATATACAGACGCAATTGAAACGGTATACATGTACTGTTATTAACAAACTTCCGACTACGACACTATTTAAGCCTTTCCCCGTTTAGTTCAATATTCATGTAAGAAATAATTACATCATAAATATGTACAACCTGGATTTTATAATGAAATATGTACAAATGAATTGATGGTAGAGATTGTAGAGTCAAATGTATTATAATTTCATAAGCAGGCAAGGTAGACCCTGGTCAAACGGCTCCTACAGGGATCGTCTAATCTGGGCTTTCTCTCTCTGCAAAGGTATAAGGCATATCTGTAGAGTAAAGGGTTAAAAATGACACCTGGGTTAAACATATATATAGTAAAACCTCTCTATAACGACCACTAAATTACATCAAGTATTTTTTGTTAAAGGCAGGTGACTGATTAAAGGAAGATGAAAGTAAAACAGAACGCTCCCATAGGAGCGTTCTGTTTTGCTTTAACCTTGCTTTAAGCAATCTGGACTTTCTCTCTTTGCAAAGGTGCGTAAAAGTGATTGTACGAAAGAAAGGGTCACCGCTAAACATAAACATGTACTTGAAGATGATGATAGCTTTATATATAAAGAATAAATATTTTGTGCAATATATTATTTAATAGCGAAGTTGTACGATGGAATTTAAACTAAAACAAGAATGCTTACTATGTAGACTCAGATGGACCATCAATTATTCCCGAGAGATCCTTATATATAACTGCTGAGTAAGACAACGACCCTGTATAAAAATAACATGTTAAAATAAGTTTTACATTTACCACTTACCTCGTTAATATCAATGCTTAATTAATGAAAAAAATGTGGAATTCTTATCTAAATCAATTCATTAAAAAGTAGAACAGACTCTGATCAGACGGCTCCTAAATGAATCACCTGAGCCGAGACTTCTATGTTTGCAAATGCGTATATATGTAGTAAAGGGTTAAATCTACTGGACAGAATCCGTTGGTGGATACTTCTATGCGACATGTCAAGATACACACAATGTGACACACATGACCATCTAGACTACTTTATCATGTTACTTATAAATGGTGTAAACCCTGATCAATTCACCCAGTTTCATGCAGTAAATATATGGGTATGTACTGTTCGGAATCACCAGTAATTTATAATTCTATCGTTATTCGATTCATATTAATCTTAATGATGACATTATATATCATATTATGATTTCATGTTTTATGTAGAAGTAATGATACATGTACATACACATTTTAAGTGTTTCTGAATGCGTTTCTATTGGTTCTGATTAATAATATCGTAAATAAAATAATCATAGTCGTTATGAAACTTGGAGATTGTCTTTACTTGCATTTTGATCACAGTCTTTATTTTACCTCATTCCACGAATGTGCTTTTTTAAAATTAAACACATTACAAAATTGACTGTAGGAGCCGTCTGGTCTTGGTCTGATCTGTTTGCTTATGATATAATATAAATATAATTATTTAGTTCCAAAATGCTCTAAACTTCTCTTGTTAATATACTTTTATAAACAGTCAGCTAATTGATATCCACTCTCATTAATATCACCCACTTGCTAAAATATGTATACACATGTCATCTATGCATACCACTCACTTGCATAAAGTATGAATAACACTCACTTGCCTTAAATATACATACCACTCAAATCCATGCATATAATTTACTTGCAAAACGTATGTACACCATTCCCTTTTATGCATACCACTCACTTGCATAAAGAATGTATACCAACCATACTCACTCGCCTTAAAATATATATTACACTCACATCCATGCATATCACTCACAGGTATAAAGTATGTATACCAACCACATCTATGTATATCACTCACTTTCATAAAGTATATTTACCACTTACACACACTTGCATGAAATATAAATCACTCACTGCATTAAGTACATATACCACTAACATCCATGCATATCACTCACTTGCATCAAGTATACATGAATTTCCGGCATTTAGTGAAATGACTGGTTCACTCATGTAATTCCTGAAAACTCCTATATCGTATTACAGATATCCTGACTACAATGTCATCAGGAAATGTGTGTGAAATAGCCACTTCTAATTTGTGTATAAGTCTTTTAAGAAATTACTATTATAGATGATACTATGTAGATCATAGATGATATTATGATTATGACCATTATATTATTCATTGTGATTATACAACAATTTATCATCTTATAGTAAAATATTAACATTCTTTATTTCCATATTTATTTGTTCATGGTTGTTACCTGCATCATTTCGTCCACATCAATGAACGAATACTGTATTGCGAGATCCTTTGTGAATTTGTTTCATCAAAAACTTTTACACGACTTTATTTAAACTTAAGCTGTCTACATTTTAAACAGCAACTTAATTCTTTTTTTCGTATCAGAACCTTAATTTCGCATGTCAATTGCATTAAAATGCTATTTGTGTATGGCTGTAAGAGGTAGAAATAACACTTTTGGGCAAAATTATATAGTAAAACCTCTCTATAACGGTCACTAAATTGTGTTAATTGGTTGATATTTAGGGCAAGTGGCTGCTCAAAAGCAAGGTGAAAGTAAAACAGAACGCTCCTATAGGAGCGTTCTGTTTTACTTTCATCTTGTTTTAAGCTGCCACCTGCCTTTAACACCAAATACTTGCTGTAATTTAGTGGCCGTTATAGAGAGGTTTTATACATGTCTTTATGTGTATTCGAATTGCACTTGTAGTGATGAGTCCAGTAAAACATGTCAATAGTGGCTCGGTTTAGAGACCATTATTGACAAGTTTTACTGTATATGTAGAAGTGTTATCATGTAGAATTGCACTTTTGAGTTATTATTTAACACTAAATCAATTAAAAGTATTTATGTAAATTAATTCTTCGTGTTAGTTGCAAAATTTTCAGCCGTGTCAAGTACATCTGAATATGTTTCTTATGAAAAAATAAACAGGAGATTGAACTCATAAAATTTGTTCTTCAAGTCTATTTACAGTCCTACCCTCATCTAATTAAGTAATCTATTAAATCAATTGAAACAAATCAAAGTGTAGAAAATTCAAAGATTTCATAATTTCACAGATTTCCTAACGCACATATACCAATTAAAGCTATGCGTATCAATCGCTGGCATACAGTACGTATACCAATCACATATATGCATACTACTCACTTGCATTAAGTTTGTATACCAACCATATGTATGCATACAACTCACTTGCATAAGAACATATATACCAATCACATCTTAACATGCCGCTCACTTGCACAAAGTATCACTTTTATTGTATACCACTCATATTCATGCATATCACTCAATTGCGTAGGGTATATATACCATTCATATATATATACATATATATACTGCTCACTTTCATAAAGTATGACTTTCAATTTATACTACTCATATTCATGCATATCACTCAATTGCATAGGGTATATATACCATTCATATATAAAGTATGTATACCACTCACATGCATACAGTAAATTCAACGCTTACTTGAAATAGATGTACTCACCATTTAATGAGTCCCTTGGTAGGAATAAATTGCTTTGGTTCTGAGTTTCGATGCTATTAAGCGGAAAGCGAAGGTCAGTTGATGTCTGAACTTTTGCGATCACCAACTCTAACAAAGGAAATAATCATATAAGATCAGTTTTATGGGAAATGAAAATCGATATAGACATTGATTCGACGCTATACAAATACGACCATATTTTCTCACCAATGCAGTTCTCGTAGACATTGATTCAACGCTATACAAATACGACCATGGTTGCCCACCAATGCAGTCCTCGTAGGAATATTGCTCAAATTATTCAAATATTTCTACCGCACAGTAAACAAGAGAGAGAGAGCGAGTGAGAGAGAGAGAGAGGGGGACACACAATCACACAGAGAGACATTGTGTGAGAGAGATACACGAATAGACAAAGACAGAGACAGACAGACAGACAGAGAGAAACACATATAGAAATAAGACATAGACAAATAAGGACAGAGACATTAAGACAGGCAAGAAGAAAGTGAAAGGAGACATAGACAGGCCGATAGACAGTAAGACAGAGACACAGAGACACAGAGACAGACAGAAAGACAGAGACATACATACATACATGCATACATACACACACATACCTACCTACCTACCTACCTATAAATCCAAATATCCGTCAAAACTATATCGTAGGTTTCACGGGCGTTCCATTCATTTCAATTTCAGTATACCAATCAAGTTGGCTTACCCATGTTTTTGCCAGAAATTGTTCTGTTAGGATCTTCCTCTGTCAGGGAGTTTGCGACTGTTTCAACATAAGATCCGATAGTTTGCAGGACTTCAACAGCACCGCTCGTTTCCTGATAATCCGAAGAATAACTGGTGGGTGTTTGGTGACACAACATACATTCAAACATTTGAACACTGTATAGAACAAACTATGGTGTCGTTTTTTGATGGTTGATTACGATCGGTTGGTTCCGACAAATGACACTTAGCTTTGACACTTACCAGATGCAGCATTGTTACAACGTTTATTTGAGCCTACAAATCATCAGAATATCGGTATAACCATCAATTATACCAATTCTGAAAATGGGTGATAGTTCGAAAGCAAAAGTAGAAATGAAGACAGAGAAAATTGCACACTCGGTTATATTAAGTCTGCTCATGCGTTTTCAAGACTAATGATCCTGAAGGACTAGAAAATATAACAACACTGAGAATGAAGTACGGGGCGATTTTTTACGACCGCCACACAAACACTTAACATCTGCTGTTGTGAAGTACATATAATCTGAAATACATGAACCCAGTACATTACATAAGAAAAACTCAAGCATTTGATAGGAAAAGACATCATCCAATGTCCATCCAACATTATTTTCAATAAACAAACGCAAACAATAAGGAACGTGAAGAAACGTCAACCGTCAATTGATATATACAACAGAACCTATCTTAAGCGACCATTCAATTATTAGAGATGGGAATCTTTAAAACAGTTGGTTACTTACAAGAGGGCAAAAGCAATGCAGAATATGACCTTTCGTCATTCTTTCGATGTAATATTAAGACACTACCTGTCTCAAAGACCCATTTTTAGACCTCTGTGCAATGGCCATAGTTAAGACAGGTTCTACTGTAACGGCAAATGATACTTCGGAAAGAAACGCAACATTTACGACTTTTATACAGGGATTCCGACACATACACGAAAATAGCTAAACTTACATTTATCGTGAAAATATACTAAATATGTGGTAGTTATTCGAGATCACATGTTAATAGTACTTGTATAAGTGATCCAGGAAACATCATATACAAAATACACATTCGCCCGAATAGCACCATGACAAACAGAACAGCTAATGCACATGCAAATCAAAAGCCATAAGAAACACAAACATATATAACACACTCAAACAATAGGGGAAAGATGGAAAAGCCGCCTCGGAACGGTCAGTGATAATTGTCACTGGGTCTTTAACCCGGTTTAGGGATCGCCCAATCTCATACTTATTCCATTCCCACCCTAAAAAACAAACAGTCTGTATAGCCGTATTTCCTCTCTGACTAATCTACAACAACCACAATGGCAAATGGCAAATACAGTGGTGAATTGCATGTAAACCAAAAACATATTTAAGTGAAACAACCTGGATCCACATATAGCTAGTGTACCCATGGTTAACTGCAAATAGAGTAACTGTAGCGAAGTAATAAAGGGTATGGCAAAAAAGAAAGCCTTTCTTATTGGCGTACATGAAAAGAGGGCAGCGTGATTGCCGACTGTAGACGGGTACACAACCAGACATGCAATATAAATACTGAGGTGAGGTGATCCCCCGAAAGCAAACAGTACAATTCATAAAGAGAAAATTGCAGACTCTATACTACTTATCTCATCTCACTGATCTCAAAAAGTAAACATTGACTAAATTAATAGAAAAAAACTTTTGCCAGAGAAAATAAAATGTTTTTGCTTGTAGTGTTCAACGTTCGTTCTCATCGAATTCAGAAGTTGAACATTACACAATGTGGACTTGCCTTGATGTTTATAGATCTCTTTTAGATAACATATGTGTGCGATATGGGGCACCATATATTCACCAATTTGTTGGTATACCTATAGTTACACAGTGTGCCCCTCTTGTTGCAGATTATTTTTTTGTATTTCCATGAGAGGGATTTTATGCTAAGCTTAAAACCTAATACACAAGCTAATATTCTTATTTCTTTTAATAAAACTTCTTGGTATTTAGACGATATTTTGAATTTGAATAATCCTTATTTTGAAACTATGGTTTCTTCATTTTACCCAAAAGAACTTACTTGAAATATAATGAATCGATCCTACTCTATTGCATTCTTTTTACATTGAATCTTTCCATCATAAATGATAAAGTTTCGTCCAAAATATACGATTTAAGGGAGGAATTTAATTTCAAAATTGTTAATTATCCTTTTCTAGATGGAGATGTGCCCCGTTCTACATCTTATGGGGTTTACATTCCTCCACTTATTCGCTTTGCCCGAGCCTGTTTATTATCGAAATTTTCCCCTCATTAGTAAATGTAATTGGAATCACCGGACGTTATTGCAACAAGGTATTTCTCGTCCAAAATTCTATAGTGTTGTTATCTCATATCCATTTTCATGATTTGAATATTAAACGCATTAACACTTTAAGGAAGAAAGATTATGAACCCTATATATTGCAACGCATTGCATGTTTGTTTATTCACCCCTTTACAATCGGTAGCTACGTGTCCCTCTTTGCTTGTATGATGACAGGCCGAGGGTAGTACTCTATGATGGTATACTTTTAAACTAAGAAACGGGAGGAGCTTATCAGACGCATGTACTGCCTTTTCTCTGTTGTGTTCTTTACGGCTTCCATGCAGTTGCTCTGACTTCAGCCAAGTCATTGAGTACACATTTGACGGACTTTCACAGTTGTTGTCATGCTATGTTATACATATTGTCCTGTGTTAACCGTCTCCTATGCTGTAGGGAAGTCTGGCGTGGATACCTTTATTTGCACTGTTTGTTAAGCTAGAGTGACTTTGAGATAAGTGTGAAGTTAGAACGTCAGTGAACCGGTTTGAACCCCAAGTGGTGATTCTGCCACTGTCCGTTCCACGGCGGTACTCTCTTTGTCACCCTTGGTTTTGTATTAGTTTTTGTCTTTGTGCTTTTGTTCCTGTTTGATGTTTTTGTCTCGTGTGTTTGTATGTGTGTGCGTGTGCGTTCGCGTGCGCGTGTTTGTGTTCCGTTATGTGGATGCGTTGATTGCTTTCTGTTGGTGTTTTGGTGTTGGCTGTGTTTTGTATGTGTCTTGACTTAACTACCTTTTTCATTTATTGAGTCTGTTCATGAGCAGTAATTGAAAGTGCAACACTGCTCACGCCCGAAGCCCCGCATTCGATTTTAATAAAATGTTGTAATACTACAGTATCATATCCCTTTGTAATCATTAGTTTAACATATTTTACGAACAATGTAAGAAAATGGGCATGTCCAATAATTTTGCGAAATTTCCGTGTCGCAGGAGCTCCCAAAGTTTGTACCTATATTTGCAATTAAGAGAAAAAATTCGATGGAACTATTTACAGAAGACTGCATTGTTCGTCAACATTTTGACAAAAACTATGACTAATATTAATTATAACAACACCAACTTATAAAATTAACGTTCCTTTACCACAGAAAACATGTAGCCTTAACACGTTACACCATTAACCGCTATCCGCGTGCTGACACTCAGATGCAAACAGTTTGGATCAAGATGACTCGCTGTATAACTCAGTATCGCAACATTTGTAAAGGTGCTGACACGTTATAGCCTATTATCACTAGTTTCTTAGAAACTTAGTCGAATCGGATGTAGCTAAAATTGCAATGGATTTTAATTTCAGACAAAATGTTGTAAGAAAATACTATTCAGCGGTAATTAATTTGAAGAACTTCTTTTTGTCATTCGATGTTTGTTTCTGTATGAAATCTCTACGTTCCTGTAAAATGTTCTCTGATCTGGTTCTATACTATTTGATCCGTCTACAGTACACTCTTGGTATATAAAAGGTCCAAGCCATGGTAGGACGTATCTTTTGGCAACTCTTACCTCTTCGTCTGAGTTTTGTGAAATTGACTTCCATGCCTTTTCATTTGTTTTGTCCAGAAGATTGTCCGTCGTGCTGAAGAATGACTGTTGAGTCAAAATAAGAGAATACACAGACATCATTATAAAAGTCAAGTAAGTTGGAGATATACTCATGGTATACATATAGGGTTATCGTTCTGAAAGTAGGAGATCCTTCGAAATCAAAAGCAGCAGTGCAAAATGGGAAAATTGCTGACTCGGTTTTATTGAGTATGTTGATTACCAGTTATGAAAGGTGCAGCATTACTCACACACCCTAGCACCGGCTTAAGTGGTATTCAGTTTTTAAGACAAATACTATCTAAACTAATGATCCCTAAGGACCAGAAAACACCACAACACTGAGAATGAAGTACGGGCGACTTTTTTACGGCAAAACAGCAATGCAAAAAGAGCAAATTGCAGACTCGGTTTGATTGAGTATGTTCATGAGCAGTTATGATAGTTGAAAATTGAATACCGCTTAAGTCGGTGCTAGGAGGTATGAGTACTCGCTATCGAAACTGCTATCCCTTAATGCGTGGAAACCGATTATATAAGAAATGTGTAAACAATGTAGACGCAGATCAAATAACTCCTGATGGAGCTCGTTAATAAGAAGCTGTACTGTTTGTCATGAGAGTCACTCTCTTCAGTGATAACTTTTAATGCAATTTTTGTTTAACAAATATTCAGAAATAGTAATCCTTATTTACTGTCATTTTAAATCTCTTTTTAGAATTACATAAAATTGTTAGTTAAACGGCAAGGAAATTTGTTCAATGTATTAAAATGAATTCTTTTCGTTCATCAGCAATTATTTTGCTTCGGCTTATTATTTGTCGCAAACAGTGCAGGCACTGATCAGAATCTGCTGTTTTAATTCTGAAAGGAGATAATCCCCCGAGAGCAAAAATTGCAACACAAAAAGAGAAAATTGCAGACTCGGTTTTATTGAGTCTGTTCATGAACAGTAATTGAATGTGCAACACTGCTCACGCCCCCTAGCACCGGCTTAAGCGGTATTCAATTTTCAGAACAAGTACTGAAATTCATGATCTCGAAGGATCAGAAGGTATAACAACACTGAGAATGAAGTACGGGGCGACGTTTTACGGCCGCCACACAAGCACTTAACACCTGCTGTTGTGAAGATTATACATACTGAAAGTAGGTGATCCCCCGAGTTAACCCTTTCTCTCATTGATATTCATGCGAAAAATAATGAATAATGAATGTAAGCTGAGTTTTATCACAAACTCATGGACAGATTAAGTATTGACTTTGGCAGGAACTGTATAACCTATATATTTCAAAAGCAAACAGTGCAGAAACTGATCAGACGGCTCCTATTGGAGCCGTCTGATCCAGGTCTACTCTTTTTTGCAAAGATGTCAAAGTCGTATTTATGAGCGAAAGGGTTAAAGCAGCATGTAGAATGTACATTGTGCAAATATCTTAAAGAAGAATATTGTTCTCATAATCGTGCATATAAAATGACATTACCTCTGTCTGTGTCCTCGTCACAACGACCTCTGTTGTATTGACGTTCACAATTCTGTGCAGAAATGACACCACTTCTTGAATTTCTCCTTCATATAATCTATTGCCAGGCATTGTCACATTTGTCAGTGTCTCAAGAGCACTCTGAACTCCATCCTCCGTGGGGTTTTCCAATATGTCATTTATCTGTCAAATACGTACGAAGAAACAGTACTGAATCACAATTATATATTATGACGAAAAAGAATGTTTGATATTGTTCACATAGTCTTTATGAAGTACATCCGCTCTGAAACGGGAAATTCTGTGCAGAAATGACGTCACGTCTTGAATTTCTCCTTCATATAATATATTGCCACGCGTTGTCAGGTTCGACAGTATTTCAAGAGCACTCTGAACTCCATCCTCCGTGGGGTTTTCCAATACATGTATGTCATTTATCTGTCAAATACGTACGTAGAAATAGTTCTGAATCACAATTATATATCATGACGAAAAGGACATAGTCTTTATACAGTACATCCGCTTTGAAACGGGAAATGAAACTAACTTAACCCCGTTACTGCATGCCTATTCATGTAAGAAATAAAAACATTAGACTACAATTTTTAATAAAGGCACATGAACACACAGAAAATATGTGTTCATGTGTCATTATAAACATCAAGCTTATCAACAGTCACAAGGCCATTAATGCATTAATCCAGCCATGTCAGAATATGTATATATAGGACCTGTCAGGAGAATGGTGTGCGAGACGACGTTGCAAGATTCGCTAACTGTATATCTGTGTGATAAAATTGCATATATATGTTCTATTAAGGTTATATTTAGATTGTAAAATTCAATGTATATATGGTAAATGGCGTAAGTCTATTGTATGTATATTGTATAATGTCCTGTATATAACAATTTGAACCATTTTAACCTGTGTATAACCATTTTAACCATTTACTCATTGAAAATGCATGTGAGAACAAATAGCATCATGAATATTGATAAGCTGAGTTTTTATAATAGAATTTATGACCATTTGAGAAAACAAAATTACAAAAACCGAGTTGTGATTTTTGGCCAATAAGAGGCCATGTATTCTGCATTTTGCAAAAGAATATGAAACATTTACCAAATGAAAATAAAACTGATGAAATCCAATAAGGATTAGTGTGAGGTTTCATTTGAAACCGCAACATAAACACAACGTAGAACGATTAATACAGAATCTAACTAAATACAAAGTTACTAAATTACAGTATAATAAACTAAAAGTCTCTAAATTGAGGCGGAGTCAGGGGAAGGTGGTGGTGGTGGGGGGATTTTCGTTGTTTTTCAAATGGCGCTAAGATCGAAAGGTTATGATAAAACAAAGGCTTAATTGCGGACTAATACGCCGGCTGAAACAGTGTGCGGCCTTGATAGAGCCGACCAAGATTCCTAAAAAAGCCGTCTGATTTACGGTGCGGGAATAAAGCCATTGTCGTGCTTTCCTAACAGTGTAGATCCAGATAGGAAAGACTCTCATCTGGTTCTGAATTGTTTGTTATGTTACACGTTTTAGAAAAATCTATAAATAGTCACCATAAGCCGGACCTGTTTAGATATTGGAATAGTCCATTTTAAATTTCAGCACTGTGAATCCAATCAAACGGTTTCAGCTAGACAGAGATCTGTGTACATATGTATAGTAAAATATCAGATATGATGTTTGGTTTCAAACAGTAAATATTGTACTAAGATCAGACGCACTGTGCAGACGCATATACTGATCTGGACCTACAATAGTTATTATGTTCTAGCAGCGCAGACCATAAATGCAATACTTCATTGATGATAACTCAAATAACGACTTACTTCTTGTGATGCTTGTGCGAATTCCTGTCTGACACAGGAGTACAAAGGGGGTTTCCATTGTCCCTGCAGAGAACAATTCCTTGACACGGTACCAATGTAGTCCACTTAAAACAAATACATGTATTCATATACAGTTGTCATAATTGAGATGGCATTTAGAAGTCCACGGTAATCAAATGCATTTGTATAAGTTTCGTTAGAGTTTCGTTAATACGGCCATGTTATATAATAACATTAGAGTCTGCTAAAGCAGGTGGTTGCTTAATGCAGGACAAAAGCTACTTTTGTCCAGTATTATGTTACCATTTGTTAAAAATCCAGAAGTACAGTTCTTTTTGGTGATTGTATTAGCGAGACTGTACATTTACATTCATAAGTATATTCTCCTCGTCTCATTAAGATTAAAAATGTTTGATTAAACCACCGTAAATAGAAGACACTTTTCACCAAATTTACTGAATGTATCGTAACTATCACCAATCAACATGGCTGGTTAATGACTGCGCTATGCAGGTATCTATCGGACCTCTTTGCACTGGCGACTTGATGCAACATTGTTGAAGACTAATAGAATCAAGCATGGGTTTTGTTAAAGACGGGGGTTTCTATACCCGAGGTTGGTCTGTTCCAGTCGAAAACGAGCTTTAGCGAGTTTCCGATAGGAACAGACCAACCGAGGGTATAGAACCCCACGGCTTTAACAACTCCTATGTTTGATTTTTTTTTTCTCGCTGAAATACGCCCTAAAACCAAGAAAATTAACGAATTTTGTGAAGTACATTGCGTAATACTACTTCCATATCTAATAGCAACAGACCGCAGCATAACTTTAGGCGTGACACCATATTCTTGCATAAAACGTGCTGTTGTAGTCCCGCTAGACCATGTATTAACAAGGCGATTCTCGTGCTCACGCGCTGTTGTTGACCGGTTTTAATTATACCTGTTCCGGGCCTAAGGTAAACAATGGATGCGAATGTTACAGCGTTTTGGCCTAAGCTAGGTGAACGCCGGGTTGTGAGTATTTCCAGGAGCACGAACAATGAACTGTTTTTAGTGATAGACATATTGAATGAAATTCCGTGTAAACGGTATTTGCTACAATCATGAATTGACGTCGAAAAGAAAACAGTGGCCCGGAAACAAAAAACAAAAATAAAAGACTGAGTGACTACAAAACAACGTCTTCGGTTAATTAAATAGGCTTTTAAAGTGTTTATATGATAAATAGATTTTCATATTCGTGCTAATACTAATATTAATTTCAATTCATAAGGTTGTTGCCTATAGAAATGTTGGTATAATTCTGTAAGAAGTCCTTTCCTTGTATTGATTTCACCCAATCGCGCGTATGAATACACTAGTCACGGGGTGTTCCAGATAAGGATTTCTAGTACGGCTATTTTTAGTAACTCAGCTTATCTAGCACGACTGAGAAGCGAGAAATACACATCTGGGAGTTTCTGGTTTATTGATGTACTTGGTGCGAAACTTAAACGTGGTTAACCATTTATAAAAAAAAAAGTATTCGATATCCTTTGTATCAAGTAGTCCGTTTGAGTTAAACCTTCAAGTGGTAACAACAATAATGTCTGCTCAATCTTTCACTGACATCTGATTTGATCAATCCTTTGAGAAACTAATGACCGAGTGTAAAACAGTTTTGATCCGTATGAGACACCGGGTTATTCAAGCTGATAGGACTCACGCAGCCTTGGGAGTGTTGCTTCTAACAGTAAAATGCATATATTTAATTACTAAAAATAAAACCAGGACTTGCCGACATATTAAAAAGTAATTTATGACGAAACGGCATACATACAAATGTCATATCAACTGTAGTCATGACCTTTGATTTGCATCAAACATTTCTCTAATGAATATGTATGCATGCACTTATTACTTAATGAATATTCATTAACTGAGCATTTTCAAGGAAATGTTTGACTGTTTCGAAATGTGTAGGGTCTGATCTATATAATAGGAGCTATCTGATCTGGGTCTACTGTTTCTACATATGCCTTAAATGGCGTTGCTATAGATCGAAACGGTTTCATACTCGGTAAATAGTTTCTTAAATGTTTTAGTCGAATCGGACAGTCAAAATTAAACACATCACAAAATGAGCATACAATCGTTTAGTTTAAATTTTAATGTGTCAGACCTGAGTAATTGACACCTTTGGAAAGGGTGTAGACCCATGGGCGAACCATTTGATCAGAGTATTCACTGTAATAATTTATAACACTTTCTGCAGTGATACATTATAATACAACTATTTGTTTGAGTTATATTCATAAAATGGAGTCACCAATTTAAGTATGTCTGCAGATTAAGGATTTAAAGTATGGGACTGGACCCACAATTAACATATGTTGACACTAAAACATTTTACAATGAGGTCAAGCAATATCAAAATCATGCGAAACTGATATATACCAGTTTTCATTCTTGACACCAGAATATTGACAATATGATATCAATCCACCCAACCTAAATATTACCGCTACTTTTATCCCTGATTTAATTCGTCACAAACTCTTATCACACTATATATTAATGGCGCTGGATTATGATATGTCCAAAACTTCCGCATCCTTAGTAGGATTCAAACTGCTTGACAAGCTGATTTTATATTTGAGCGGAACAGAAAAATAATGTTGAAAATATCCGATTCATCAAGCAAAATTATGTCAAAACCTATGAGTTTGTATTATGACGAAATGTCAAGAATCTCGCAAATGACCCTTTCATAACCGAATTATCAGAGAAGAATAACCCATCACTTTTAACTATAGAATCCGTGCAGTATAAACGTCTTAAGTAGGTTAGTGGGTGATGCATGACATATAGTAAATACCTTGTAGTAGCCCACTGATCTGGGTTTACACTGTTTCCAAAATACAAAGGGTTAATAGCAGAGTAAGACTAAGCTTCTTTATCTCTTTCCTGGTTGTTTAATTTATAACAGGGTCAACATACATGTATAAAATGAAGACATTCTTCAGACCTTAAAAACCTGTTTTGTAGTTGTTGTTTTGTAGTGTTTTACACTATAAACACTATATTCAAATTTCTCTTCATGGATAAATCCTCTACTCCTGGAATATTCATGTACGAAATAATGGCATCAATAATAAGACTGATCTGGGTCTGCTCTGTTTTCAAATGTGCCAAACTACATCTCTATGTGGCGACTCTTTAACGAGAAAGAACAAAGTGAACGTCTTTGTCTAATTTACCTGCACAGCTGATTACGATCCAGAGCCCTGGCTTGGTTTCGGGCCAAATTGTCCCTCTGTCGTCTTCATGCCGGGGGCAAGACTTTGTATATGGATCTTCTTGGACTGGACACACACTGTGGGCATCTATAATAGTACACAGAATCCCTTACTGAAAGCATGGTTTAACTATTTCGTTGTCAATGGCGAATCTGGGGTAATCTTTTAAATCAGTTTGGACCCAGTTGAGGCGTCAAGTAACACTCCGGCACATATGGACCCAAACCATTCGTTATGTCTTTTAAAAGTACCAAACCATCAATATCAAACTTTTAAACAGTGGGCACATTTGCAGACAGCAAAACACATCAGAGAAAGGGTTTTTGACAGGTTGAGCCACTGGATTAACACTTAACTCCACACATATGCCTCTTAAACTCTTTGCAAACATAGTATATCGATCAAGATCAGATATCTCCTGTAGATGTCGTTTGTTTGTTAATTGAATTATACTACATGTACTATATTACCAGAGGCAAAACGTTTCTTGGTTATGTGCCATTCTAGATATTGAGCTAATATATAGTTAGGCATGCATTAGTTCTGCCATGAATAATCAGAAAAGGGTTAACCCGTTTCTAGAGAGACACACCTTTTAACATCTTAACAGTTTCAATAGTTTCAGATTAATTAGTTACTCGGTAAGCATATTTCCTTTAGCCGTTTACAAAATGAGTTTTGGCCAAGCCATACAAACAAGGAAATTGTGCAAATGTATACATAACGATGCGTCGACTAGGAAATACCATTCAGTGCGTACAACAATCCTTTTCTAATTCTATAAAATTTACATTATTTCATGTAACCTTTTTATTACTTGACGACATTAGGTTTGTAAACCCATTAATATTAGGCCAAGAAGTATTACTAATATGGGTCGATCTAATATTAGAATATATTGTTCAGTACATAAAAAAGATATTCAGACTCAACAGAGTTTACAAATAATAATTATTTTGAAACCACATTATTTCGCAAAAGATCATTATAAACCCTCGAAATCAATGAATTTTGATAACTTTTAACTTGCAGGAAACACCGCATACAAAACACACAGCCTACATTGTACAGCTTTTTGTTTGCATAATATTGAGAAGGTCACTACCCAAATCCCCATATACCGCTATTTTTTAGTGTTTGTTGCCAAACACCGAGTACAAATTTACAATATCATACATCTAGGTAACAACCTCTATTTAATATTTCTAACTTTTCACCATTGATGAAAAAAATGATACATATGTCTGCATTTTATTTCTTCAAAAATACATACTTTTGTTTTAGCAACATTGATTTTAGGCCCTATTTAGAGGAGTATTGATAAACACTATCCAATTGGGAAACTATTGGTATTGACGTAAGAAGTACAATGTCGTCAGCAAATAGAAGCATATAGACTGATAAAATATTAAGATCAACATTCATTAAATTGCTAATATTTATACAGTCCGCAATATCATCCCCGAACAAAATAAAAAGAGGCTATGACGATCCCCCCTCTTTCAATCTGAGTGATATATAGAAAAACAATCTCAGAAAACGACATGGTTGGGCTTCGTACGCAAGCTTTAACATTTAAGTATATGGCTTTTCATTTTACAGCTAATTCCTGATGCAATTAGCTTAAACCAAATTGTGTCATGATTAACTGTATCAAAAGCACAAACTAGTTGAGAATTATTGGACAAATCCTTCTAGATGATGACATGCAAGATAAAAATACGATTTTCCCTACAACTGAACTGTGCAGGATTGAACATATTCTCGTTGTTTTCACACCATTTGTTCACTCTATTCCTTACGACGGTGAGGGAGAACAGTTTCACTAAAACCTTGACCAAAGTAATTTCACATAATTTAAGGGGTTTAACTGATCTCCCTCTTTATATCTTAAGACGATAATACCCTTGCTACAAGGTTCTGGGACTTTGAAACTGTTTATATTCCCAAAATTGTGATAACATAATCAACCACACTAGCCCGTCGACCATTGCGCCTTGCGTTATATAGCACGTTAAATAACCTTCCTCTAATCTACCATTTAAAATCGATAAAGCATTTAATAACTTATCTCAAAACTATTACTATTGTTATCACAGGAGCAACCTCCGGGGATGTCGACTGTCGAATTATCGATATCTGGTATGTCCACGTAATACTGTAAATTTATATCATCAACGGCATCTGACCTATGCCCTACACGTGCATTCGAATTATCGACTATAGTCAAACATGCATTATTTCTGCCATGAACACTTATAAAGGAAACGGTTAAATCGTAATATGAGATACACGCCTTTCGACATTTTATCGTCGCATGTAGTTCGTAAGTGGCTTGGGCCAGCTCTTTTTGCTTATCGTATGTGTAAGGTTTTAGTATGTGCCGTTTGTAACTTGTTTATATTCTATCATGGATATTCATTAACCAAAGTCTAAAAGACCATGAATACAATGATTTTAATCACACGTGTGTCTATATTAGTGCCTATACTTTGCAAATAATGAATCATGTCATTGTAGACCCTGATAAGACACATCTTTGACACGGAGGTTTGTCTGTGTCTACTGTCCATTTCAATATACTTTATCACTGATTTTTTTTATTTCGGGTCATTCTAAACTGAACTCAGTTTGATAGCGTCGTTTTTCACGAACTCCCATGCTATATGTCCCTCTATGCCATGCATTAACAAGGCAGAAATGCCGAAAATGCGTTTTCTACATGCTAATTCGACCAGCTGTTTCTTTGCAAATGGCCGCAGCGTTATTGATAGTGATTTTTCAACAGGGATGAATTGCATACTAAATGACGTAAGTTCATGTATGGCGTCATCTTTTAAGTGCTATTATTACCCTCAGGAAAATTTGAACGTTCCATTCGACGTCATTCGTCCGCCATTAGCATTTTGGAATGAACATGTTTACAATGGGAAAACATTGTTTTTAGGCCTGAAATCATTATTTAAATATGGATTAAAGGGAAACTCGGACTCAGTAAGAAATAACAAAATCTCGATTGAAATTCTGTGACAAAGTTAACTGAATTGGACAGTACATTGTTTGAAGGTACATTATTCTCATTTTATAACAGTTTAATAATATAATAATTTATATAATTTCATCCTGATTCTTTTGTAAGGTCAGGGCAAAATTCATGTTTATTAGTTTGTTATTAACCATTAACCTACTGAATAATTAAACATGACTCCTCCCTTTATGAATATTAATTAAACAAACATGTTCAAAATGTAACACTGAAAAAAATATGAATTTTATAACAACGGAGTGCAAACCCTGATCGAAGTTCCCTTTGTTCTTAGTCTGAACTTTCTAGTAACCTATATACGATTACTTTGTTCTGATCTTAGGTCAACATAGTGAGCCCATATCTTATCACCTGTTATGAAATGTAAAACTAAATATGTTTGTTATATTATTTTGGTTATATTATATATAGTTTGTTTTGCTTTCAACACTCTGTTGCAGTTTTAGCCGCCATTAAGTAATTATTTGAGGAATCCATCACGCACAGACTTGAATAACGTTAAGAAGTGTCTTCAAAATGAAACAGATAGGATAGATGCAAATTAGTTTGACCATCTAACTGCCGACCAGTCAGTCGAGCATTCTATAACAAACAATTCCCAGTTTTTCTCAATATTATCTTTAGTTATTGCTGTTCTTTGCCTTCTACGTTTCCTGATGTGTTTCCACAATTTGACTGGCTTTAAAACATTTAACCACCCAATGAGCAAACCGTGCTACATGAACCTTTATTGTTCTTACAAAAAGTTAATTGTCACTTTAATCAAATAGTTCGATGAAATTTAATGAATATTTACGTGCTCATGGACAAATACTTTAAAGTTGTATATTTAAAGCAGACTCGACATGAAACCTGCACGCGGAAAGTAAGATAGACGTTGAACTTCTGATGCATATCTTTTGAACAATCCTCATAGTGTAGGGTCTTTCAAAATGGAGTATTTTCCTTCTCCCATAACTAACCAGATGAAAATAAAAAGAGATAGAGAGACAGACAGAGACAGACACAGAGATATAGACAAAGAGATAGACAAAGAGAGAGAGGCAGAGAGAAAGATAGAGAGAATGGGGGATTCTGCTGAATAACTTAAAATGATGTTTAAATAAGGCTTTTGGAAACAATTAAATATGCACTTTTAGTAACATGTTTTGCAATCATCTGCATAAAAGATGTATAAGTTTTGTTGCCCACCTGTCTTCTTACTTATGTTTGAATATTGATCATTCTCATTAATATTCATGATTTGAAAATTAATATCTGTTAGCTTAATATATTGATATCTATGTTTCAGTCTGTATCAGGTTCCGTACTGATCTATTAAAATGATATCAGATATGAAGAACAACTCATTAAAATGTGTTTTATTACATCTCAAATATGTTCATAAATTTGGCATTATTATGTATAAGCAAATTAAACATGTCCACAAAGTAATGATCCTCTGCTCTCGCCTTTTTGGTACAATATCTAGTATTCTATGTAGTTCATTTATGTACGTTGTATGCAAATTAGCGTAAATACACATGTTTTATAGAAATATAACCAGAATCAAAGGTGGTTTATTTTCTTTGTATGATCATATAAAAACATTTTAACCTGAACTCAATACGTCTTGTGTATTAATAGGACTCTCACACTAAAACCTCCAATGTATTTACTTCTCATTAATATTCATAGAATACACTTATAAATATTAATAATATGGCATATCATATTCAAGCTATATGTCTTTGATTTACATTGGTTCTTGTTTTGTCCTTCTATTGCCCCTAAAAGCATAACAATGACGCATTTTCTAACAAATGTAGTTTCGAAAATTATACAGGAGATACCATGACAACCGTTAAATAAAATAAAGCTGTGACAATATTATTTTGTGGGCATGCTTTGAATGTGTTTTGAGTACCACAATAAATACCTTTGTAACCATGAAAAAGGTCTAGGGGGATGATACGGTAACCATGATAAGGACCCAGCCTACAAGCAGACAAACACAGACAAACACAGACACACAATCACACGACGTTTACACAGCCACACACACAAGCTCGCGCACGCACATACATGTACACAAAATCGCAAACGATCATACGGAGAGACAAGATAAAACGATCAAATAAAAAACAAGTACAAAGGCACAAAGGTACAAGAACAACATAAAAGTAAGGGTGACAAAGAGGTTAACAAAATGGAACAGTCAATTGTTTTGACAATTGGGGTTAGGGTCAAGATGCGTTTTAGATGGATTCATTTTGACGAGATGGGCTAGGGAATGGATTCATTTTAGCAACTTGAGTTAAGGACTGGTTTGGAGCTAGATTCATTTTAGCAAATTGAGTTTGGGTCTGGAATTATTTTGGCAATTTAGATTAAGGACTATCAAGTCAGTTTTTATCCTAATTGGTTATCATTTAACCTTTTACGTTGAACAGGTACATGCATTTGCAAACAAGGTAAAACCAGATCAGACAGTTCACGTGGAAGCCGTCTGATCAGGGTCAATTATGTTTGCTAATGCACTTGAACACAGAGTGTTTTGTCCATGGCACATAATGTAGAACTACGTCTATATTACTTCATAAGCAAACAGATCGACCCGGATCAGACGGCTCCTATACTTCCATCACACCTGGATCCATCTGATTTGGATTTACTTTGTTGCAAATGCGCAACCAATCATATTTATGGAGTAAAGGGTTAAAATAGATTCATGATGTAAACGTTAAATAGCCCTTGATGATAAATTCTGAAAGTAAGAGATCCTTCGAAAGCAAAGGCAGCAATGCAAAAAGAGGAACTTGCAGACTAGGTTCTTTTGAGTCTGTTCATGAGCAGTAATTAAAAGTGCAACACTACCCATGCCCCTAGCACCGGCCTTAAGCGGTATTCAATTTTGAAAACTAATAACATCTAAAAGTTTAATGCTCAAAGTTGTGTAATAGTTTACCTCGTATTAAACACATGGGAGTATTTCCATTCCAAGTTCCATCATCCTTACACAGAATGGTAGAAACCCCAACCATGTCATATCCCATGCTGCATGCAAAGAGTACTGTTGAAAGATAGGTTGTGCCTGTTGTAGACGATATAGACCCGCCTGTCGGAGCTGCCACATATCCACAGTCTATGATATCATAGAACAAATAACTATACATGTACATACTGTATACATGGTATGTGTCTGCTCTCTACCAACAGAATGAGAAATTTTCTCAACACATGAAGGATAAAACCAGCAGATACAAATTCGGATTTGTGGACCAAAACTGTTCAATCGTACACTATACAAATACGAATATATAATTGGATCAGATTGGTGCCAATATGAAGGTAAAACGTGAAGATATTAATTAGACTATCATTTAACATTAAGCTTGCTGAGCAAATTACCTTTACATAATTTTCACTCACTTCATTTTCTAAATTCTAGCTGTACTAAGTACGTCAGCCAAACTGCTATCAGGGCGACAACCAGTTTTGATCCTGATGAGACGCCAAGTTACTCGGCATCGCATCTGGATCCACACCGTTTGCAAAGGTAATCACTCATCCGCCCACAACAGGCTAAAGGTTAAGTGGATGAAGTTATGCTACAAATGCATGTACAGTATAACCTCTCTTAACCGGAATTCTAGTAGATAAGAATTTAGATACTTTTAGGCAGGTGGCTGCTTAATGCATAGTGAAAGTCATGCAGAAAGCTCCTCTAGGAGCTTTCTGCATGACTTTTACCCTGCATTAAGCTGCCACCTGTCTCCAAGACCGATATTCATACTAAATTTAACTGCCGGTTAAGAGAGGTTTTTACTGTATCGCTACTATTTTACTGTCTGATAAACTGACAAAATAACAGCAGTTTCAGGGGGACTATAAAATCAAATTTTACCTGTTATAGTACAATTAGGTTCACTGGCACTCCAGCTTCCATGTGACTGGCAGGTTAGAGAGCCAGAACCCACCATATTATAGCCTATGTCACACGAGAAAGTTGCTGTGGATTGGTAGACAGTACCTGTCTGGGAAATTATAGCCCCATTGGGTTTTGCCGTAAGGGCACCACAGTCTGTAATGAAATAAATATCAGAAGTTGGCAATTAAAACAAGTATGGTTAAATTCTCTGAACGAAACTGCTAACAAGCAACTCTAATTATTGAATATAATTGGATGCTGCAGGACGGACTCTTTACACAGAAACATTAAATCTATATTATGTGTATTATACATCTGAACCTAGAAGTTTCAAATGACATCACCTTCATAGAGAATTACACATAACATATAACAACGACTTTCTAGTATTTCACAGTTTGTCATAAACAAATAACTCATTTTTGTTATACTCAAAGAAGCAGGTAAAGCACAAACATGAAAAACAGGTATACATACATTGTGTCATACATATAGAACCTAGTATAATTCAAATGTTGTTATTCACAAGGACACAGGTATAACATTCACTTTGACAAACATAAAACAGATATAACATACATTTTTGTCATTCATAAAGACGCTGGTCACGTTGTTATACATTAAAACATATAAGAACTGGCATAACCCCTATTTTCGCCTGTGATAAAAAGCTGACACGTCTTAATTAACTGGTATAATGACTTTGACATAACTCACCTTTTATTCTCTGCTTACATGTTTAAAGCAGCTGGCATAATTGACATTTGGTCCTTTGCTAAACAGCTGTCATATCTTACATTTTGCCATGTATACATTTTCATACATTCTAAAGCTGGTATAACATACAATGTTTTATTTTTATCATACATAAAGAAGCTGGTACAGCAAAACTTTTGTCATACATAAAGAAGCTGCTAATAAGTGTGCTTGTGTGGCGGCCGTAAAACGATGCCTGCACTTCATTCTCAGTGTTATGATATTTCTGATCCTTCGAATTTCAGTACATTTTGTGCTGAAAATTGAAGACCGCTTAGGCCGGTGCTAGGGGCGCGAGCAGTGTTGCACTTTCAAATACTGCCCAGGAACAGACTCAATAAAACCGAGTCTGCAATTTTCTCTTTTTGTGTTGCAATTTTTGCCTTCGGGGGATCACCTCTCTTCAGAATTTGTCATATATAATGAAGCTATTATAACAAAACTTGTCGTATATAAAAAGTTGGCATAACATTTATTTCAATATACAGAATGAATTTGGCATAAATCAAATTATGCCTATGCGAAAAAACTGACATGTCTTAGATGCTGTCATATATAAATAAAGCGGTGTAATAACTTTGGCATAGCTCACCTTTAATTCTGTGCTAAAAAGCTGACATAGCTCACATGTTGCCATGTATAAAGACGCTGGATAAATTTAAGATGTATAATGACTTTGACATAACTCACATTTTGTTCTGTGCTAAACAACTAATATATCTTTGCTAAACAGCCGTCATATCTTTATTTTGCCATGTATAATGACACTCGTGCAAACCACATATTGTCATACATTCTTAAGCTGCTATAGCGTACAATTTCTATCATACATAAAGAAGCTGGCATAACAAAAACATCATACATAAAGAAGCTGTTATAACAAAAGCTTTGTCATATATAAAAAGTTGGTATAATACTTATTTCAATATAAATATGACTTTGTTGTTATATTTTCTGGTCCTTCGGGATCATTAGTTTTCATGTTATTAGTTTTGAAAATTGAATACTGCTTAAGCCGTTGCTAGGGGGCGTGAGTAGTGTTGCACTTTTAATTACTACTCATGAACAGACTCAAGAAAACCGAGTCTGCAATTTTCTCTTTTTGCAGTTCTACTTTTGCTTTCGAAGGATCATCCATTTTCAGAAAAGTTGCCATAACTCAAGTTATTCCTGTGCTAAAAGCTGACACGTCTTAGATTTTGCCATATATAAACAAACTTGTATAATGACCTTGTCATAACTCAAATTTTGTTCTTTGCGAATAGCTGGCATATCTCATATGTATAAAACAGCTTGCAAATCTCACAGTTGGCCAACATATAGCATATCTAGTAGTTGCATGCATATCTTGTATCTAGCGTTATATGCAAAGAGGCTTATATACGATATACTAATCGTAGCTCACAGTTTGCTATGCGCAATTTGTTATTTTTAGATGTATAAGAAGCTGGCATAACCCATTCTACATGTGCAGTAAAATCCCATTATAACGACATTTGATAGCGAAATATTCTTCATACTGACATTGAGTTTGGAAACAAAAAATTCTATCAGATTATACCTCCACTGCAAGCGATAAATTGTTATATAACGTGGTGGCTGAGATAATGTATCCACTAACCTATTACCTGCTAAGCAGGCTGCAAACATCTTGGATCCAGAGTATCTCGGCATCTCATCAGGATCCAAGGTATTTTAAAATCGGTCAATAGTTTTTTAAAGCTTTAACAAGTCAGAAATGGTTTAAAGTACATGTATGAGTCATGCAGGAATCAATGTATACAAAACACACAGCCGCCCGAACAGCACCACGACAAAAACAGTAAATGTACATGCATATCATAAGACACAAAAAGGCGCACAAATACATGACAAAAAGGCAATAGACATCCCCCTTTCATTTCTGGATTTAAGAGGGGGTCTTCATAGAGTACGTAGCCTTTTCTTTTCTGTCGACGTACATGAAAAGGGGCCAACGTGGTTGAGAACTGTAAAATAGTTGATAAGCAGTATGTTGTAGTACTATAGGATCATACCCCCTTAAATTAATTGTAAAACATATTTGATGAACAAAGGGCGAAAGTTGATTTATCACATAAACCATAAAATTCTAGGTGTGAAATACCGTGTCGCAGGAGCGCCTTAAGAATATGGGTTAACTTGCCAATAAGTGACATAATTTTAAGCAGATATAATTTTACAGCGAGTCAAGACTAACATTACATAATAGATATAAACATAAAAATAATGACGATGAAATAAGGCACCTCCATTTAGATTGTGGGTAGCCTTACTTTCACAAATAAAGGATTATAAATTCACAGTGTGAAGTTTAGTGTGAAGTACAGAAAGAAATATCTAACTAATACATCGAAACAACGTTCTTATTTATTAATTTTTACAATTGGTTATAACTCCACAATGAGGAAAGTGGTATCACATAACTGGTCAGTGAAAATAATTTGCCAAGCGACATTTCTTGCCAGTTTATGAAAGATTCGATAAAGGATTGCATAGCTTAAACGTGAAACAATCGTACGTAAAGTCAACCAGGTATAGCCGCACACAAGACGCAGCCATTATCAAAGCATCGATAGAAAATAAGAGAAACAAACACACACATACTGGTGCGCGCGCAAGCCCGAGATAGAAAAGACACAAACATCAACAAGCGTACAAGTACAAAAACACAAAGATACTAAACAAGCATTAAATGAAGTGTGACATTGAAGAGAGTACATTGTAATGAATCTGATTACCAGAATTTGACAGAGATATATCCATAGAAATCACTGCCTATGTTGGTAAAGATGGGACAAATGCTTCAAATGTTAGCATGCTGACCAAATATTTACACCAGAAGGTCTAGCTTTAAGTGACAAATGTGATATGACTGAAATATGTATGAATAGTAATCGTCTAACGATCCTGGTGTAACATATAGGAAATTCACTAGCAAAAACGAAGTCACATACCATTTATGTTGCAGTATGGCTTTGATCCATTCCATACCCCATTATCCTGACATGTGAGCTGACTGTTACCATTCATTGTGTAACCCAAGTTGCACGAAACTATGGCATTAGAGTTATATGTTGTTCCAGCGGAATATACAAGTGATCCATATAAAGGGGCAGTGAGTGCTTGACAATCTGTGTACAGAAAAAGTAATAGAAATAAATGTCCGTCACTGAAATTAAACTAGAGAAAATGTTGAATTGCCAAAAATACATATATAATATACAAACTTAATGCAGATATCTAATCGAGTAATAAAGACAAACAGGAAGATAACACACTGGACGCAACCTCCACATTACCATCAATGTGTGTGTGTGTATGTGTGTGTGTGTGTGTGTGTGTGTGTGTGTGTGTGTGTGTGTGTGTGTGTGTGTGTGCGTGCGTGCGTGCGTGCGTGCGTGCGTGCGTGCGTGCGTGCGCTATGTCGTCTATCGATGTTTTGGTTGTGGTTGCGTCTTGTATGTGGTTTTGCCTGGTTAACTTTACTACTTTTTCATTTATTACTCTATATTGGTAGAAATATGTATAATACAAAGCAGTAATGGGTGGATGTGTACCATCGATTTCACTGATATTCGTAAACGGTCAATGTACAAACGACACAGAGTGTATACGATTATCAAAAGGTGCTATGCTAAGAGGTGCATATGTTGAAGTAATATTTCATGTAACTCTACTATAAAATCAACCGTTAATGGCAGAAAATTTAATGTCAAAACAAGGGCATGTTGTATTGCTATGCAAGACATGAGTCCCCCACCGGACTGAAAAAAATATCCACTCTCCCCACCCCACCCACCTATGGTGTGGTTGACCATGGTGTATACATGACCACCTGAATGGTATCAGTACCTACTTTCATACATTGAATCAGCAAATAAAAAGTTTTGTCCCCAAAAGAAATTATGAAAAAGGGGAGTAACTCCAAAAATATTCATGCTAGATTTATTGCCCTTGTAAATGACACTACACCTCATCATGCTTGTTCCATATGAGAAGTTTCAAATCAATTGAACCAGTACATAAAGAGTTATTAACTGGACAAGAAAATATGAAAGGGGAATAACTCCATTAATATAAATGCTAGAGTTATGGCCCTTGTGCATGACACTACCCTTCATCATGCTTGTTATATATGTGAAGTTTCAAATCAATTGAACCAGTAGATAAAAGAGTAATTGTCCGGACAAAAAAAAATATAAAAAGGGGACTAACTCCAGAAATATTGATGCTAGAGTTATGGCCCTTGTGCATGACACTACTCCTCATCATGCTTCTTCAATGTGTGAAGTTATAATGAATTTGGCCTAACTTTGTGGGAGATATGGCCTGGACACGAAGCGTGACAGACGAACTGACAAGAAAATATGAAAAAGGGGAAGAACTCCAAAAATATTGACTCTTGAGTTATGGCCCTTGTGCATGATACTACCCCTAATCATGATTGTTCCATGTGTGAATTTTCAAATAAATTGAACCAGTAGATAAAGAGTTATTGTTCGGACAAAAAATATGTAAAAGGGGAATAACTCCAAAAATATTGATGCTAGAGTTATGGCCCTTGTGCATGACACTAGCCCTCATCATGCTTCTTCTATGTGTGAAGTTATAATGAATTTGGCATAAATTTGTAGGAGATATGGCCCGGACAAGAAGCGTGACAGACGGACGGACAGACGAACGGACGGACAGACAGACGAACAGACGGACAGACGGAATCGAGCAAACATATAGTCCCAATACCGGTAACCGGTGGGGGACTAATAAATGCAGACGTTTATTGCACTACTACAAACATTATTTATGTTTAAACTTGAAACGACCCTAGTTACGGTATACAATACGTTGGTCAAACAGGCCGTGCGTTGATGACCATATTCTGGGAGCACGCATATCAATGTCGTAATCATAAACTAAAGATTTTTTGTGCCAACATTGTAGGAAGTCAGGCCACTCTTTTAAAATTGTTTTAGTTCAACCTGTCGAACATGCATTATATGACAAGGATGCTGCTAGCAGTTTTAAATCAAAAGCTCTGGATTGAATTAGATTAAGAATTTGCAAACACCGTGTCATGTAGGCATAAATGATAATATTTACCAGAGTGGAAATATTTCAAAAGATCTTAATATAGACATTTTTTCTATAAAAGTACAAGCGTGAGTCATGCAGGAAACACCGCACACAAAACACACAACCGCCCAAACAGTACCACGACGACAAACAGCAAACGTACATGAATTTAAAAGACAGAGAGACACACATACATAACAAACAAACAATAGGAAAAGATGGAAGTATCACCTTGGAACGTAAAAATGGCAATATTAAATGAAGACCTCATATGAAGATTACTATTCTTGATCTACATGTGTTAGTATATTCTTCTTGTAAACATGCAATGCTTTCTAGACCTCTCTTCAGAATTTATTATTTCTTCCTTATTAATATCTTCATTAAAAGAACTTGACGAGCAAGCCGATAAAATAATTTTAGATCAGATCCTCTCATAGGAACGGCTAGTTTGATACAAAGCTTTACTCTGCATGTTCTCAGACCACACATTGACACATTTTTTGAACACCAAATATTCTTCTTGAAAATTCCTTTTGCTAATAAAGGTATTGATTGTATTGACCTCCAAAGTATATTCAGATACAAAAATGTAATTAACGCTATTGCTTTATACTTTACAAATTATCTGCTACAAATAAAATAAACCCATTAGAAATATATTTTTCAACTATAATAAAATTCTTGCCGATAATTGAGAGTGCACCTCCTCAAATATTTACTATTTTCCGGCTGGTCATATGATTACTGGTAACTTCGAGATATATTGAAGATATAGGTCTACTACGATCTCTTCCGAATAAAAGTCCCAAATATAGAATTTCCATCCTCGATAGATTTTAACTCCAGGTCAGATTGCTGAGGCTTTAAAAAATGTTAGTATTAAATATTGTTGAGTCTAATACTCTTTCAAGTTGCAAAGAATTAATTTTTATATAATTGACAAACACATTTCATTTTATAGCTCAAATTAACATCTTCTTCCACATAAAATCTAGAATTTGTTTTAGACATCTTAAGAAGGGTTTACAGAATTTCCAATCAAAACACGTCTTTGTTCCTGCTGATAAGGCATCGAATAATGTCATTATTATTTGACGATTACATTGTACCGATGTCTTTAAGCAGGAAATTATTAATACCAAGTCATACATTTCAGTTACTACTGACGAAAAGACCGTCGTTTCAGACCATGTCAAAAAGTGTGAACAACTTGGAGCAGATATTAAAAGTACACAACCTAAACTTATTTGAAATCTCTCACTTATTGGCAAGTACAAAGGAAATCTCAAGGCGCCCTGCGACACGGTATTTAACAGTTTAAGGTGATGTGATTTACAAACTTCGTAAGATTATTGGACATACCCATTTTCTCACTTTGTTCATTAAAATCATTAAAAGGGATATGATCTTTTTGTACTACAACGTACTGCATGTCTGGTTGCCAACCCTTTTACAGTTGTCAATCACGCTGCCCTCTTTGCATATACGCCAATAAGAAAGGTTTACTACTTTTTCATTAGTACTCTATGAAAGCGACCTCTTAAATCCTCATTTAAATGACTCATATTTGTACTTCTGAGCAAGTCCAATTGGTGGTATATTGCATTGGCTCGTCAGAATAGAAAGCTTTTTCAGCATTACATGCCAAAAATGATTTTTTTCTCGGGCAAATATTTTCTAGATTCAGCCAGTAAGTTTATCTTTGATTAAATCATAAGAAATGGTTGTCTACAAAGAAGAAAATAGTATGTGCTTACAGTGGATGCAAGAAATATTTTGCTCTTACGTTGATTTAATTCACATGCTAGCAATTCCCTAATTTATTCCATTCTTATTTCAATATCTTGTAATATAGTGTTTCCTAATATCAGAAAGAAGCTTGAAATGTGATACAATTATTTCTTGTCTATAAATTGATACGACACACTTGTTATAGACCAGTGTTAAAAGTTAAACAGCCAATGTTACTTTTCTATTATTGTCATTATGTTTTGCCCATGTAAATGATGAGATATACTATTTTTTTGCTAGTTGCTTCTCCATCTGTCTGTTCTTTCATTTTTACATATTTATATGTTCGTCGTTCTATCACAAATGGTGTTTCCTGCATGACTAATTTTCTCTTTTTGTGTTGCAATTTTTGCTTTCGGGGGATCACCTTCCTTCAGAATTTATATTTGTACTTCTATAAACAAGCTTTAGTGTTCGGTCAAATGTTTCATTGTTGTTATAACAATACAAACTAAATGTACATTAATGATACAAAAAGTACAAATGCATAACTATCAAAACACAAAGAGACGCACAAAGACAAAACGAACAAACACTACGGGGAAGATGGAAGTACCGCCTTGGAATGGTTACTGACAACATAGTCACTGGATGGTTTAAAACGGTTTAGGGGCGCCCGACCTCACACGTTTTTCGTCCCCACCCTAAAAGACAGTGTAAATAAACATATTCCCTCAACAAAAAAGACAAGAGCTGATATTTATATAAAGTGTTTATGATTTGGTGTCTCATTTTGACTTAAACTGTTTGCATTAGTTACCACAATGGTTTTGTTAGTATTAGGAAAATTAATAAAACGATCATCCCTTTTATTAAAAAACAGTAACTATGCCTTACCCACGATTTGACAGAAAGGTACATTATCAGACCACTCAGCGTCAGACCCACAGGTAGAAGTTCTACTTCCTAGTAAATTGTAGCCAGTGTTACATTTAAATCTTGCCACAGTGCCATAGGCAGTGGTACCGGTTGAGTAAGACAAATCACCATTTACCGTAGCTGTGAGGGTACTACAATCTGAAACAAGAGATGTTTGTAATTGAAAATGTAGTATAGTCAAGCAGCCAAAGTCACATACAAGACACAACCACCAAAGAAACATCGATAGATAGCATGTCACACACACAATTACATTCCAAACCACATGAGCATACACGAGATGAATACAGAAAACATTAACAAACGAACACATACTAGAGATAAACATTTCAAACATCAAACATCAACAAAAGCACAAGTACAAAGACACAGGAGAAACAAAAGTAAGGGTGACAAAGAGAGTACCGCCTTGGACAGGTCAGTGGTAAAACCACCACTTGGGGGTTTAAACCGGTTTACCGACGTCTTAACCTGACACTTATCTCACAGTCACCCTAGCTTAACAAATAACGTAAATAAAGGTATCCCTGCCGAACTTTCCCACAACATAGAAGACGGTAAACACATGACGACTATGGAAAACATAGCATAACAACTGTGACAATTCCGTCAAATATGTACTCAAGGACTTTGCTGAAGTCAGAGGAACTGCAGGGAAGTCGTTAAGGGTACGATAGGGAAACAGTAATGCATGAGTCTTTTAAGCGCATCCCGTTTCTGAGTTTAAGAATATACCATCATAGAATACTACCTTCGGCCTGTCATCGCGCAAGCAAAGAAGGAAGCGTAGCAACCCAATGTAAAGGTGTAAATAACAATAGCAGTGCGTTGCAATATAATGGGGTCATAACCTTTCTTCTTAAAGGTTTTAATGTGTTTTATAAACAAATCATTGAAATAGATATGACCCCGTTCGTAGATAACATCACGATTAATATTCATGGTAAAAACTACCCGGTTGCAGTAACATCCGTAGATTGCAATTGTATTTGCTAATCAGAGGTAAATTTCCCTAATAAAATTTAGAAAAAGTTTTCCGAAGTCTGAGATATCTGTAACCTTGCTTAAGAAGTTTATCAATTATAACTAAACTACATTACGACTGTTAAAATCTTCTAGCAAAGAACAGGCTCGGGCAAACCGAATAAGTTGGGAAATATAAACCGCATATGATGTATAACGGGGCACATCTCCATCTAGAAACCGATAATAAGAAACTCTAAAATTAAAAGATTCCCTTTTATCGCATATTTTGGACAAACTTTTATCATTTATGTTGACAGATTCAAATCTAAAATGGAAGCCATAATGTCAGATTGATTCGCGTTGTTTAAAGACAATTATTTTGGGTAAATTGAAGAAATCATACCTTCAAAATAAGGATTATCCAAATTCAAAATATCGTCTAAATACATAGAATTTTTATTAAAAGCATTAACAATATCGGCTTGTGTATAAGGTTTTAAAAGTACAAAAATGAGTCATGCAGGAAACACCACATACAGAACAAACAGTCGCCTGAACAGGAACACAAGGAAACAGCAAATGTACATAACTATAAAAAACATCAAGAGACACACAAAGACAAAACAAACATACAATAGGGGGAAGATGGGAGTACCGCCTTGGAACGGTCAGTGACAAAAGTCACTGGGGGTTAAACCGGTTTATGGGCGCCCAACCTCACACTTATTCCATCCCCACCCTAAAAGTCAAACAGTGTAAATTTAGCATAAAATCCCTCTCATCGCAGTACAAAAACAAACCTGCAACACGAGGGCCACAATTTGTACCCATGAGTATACCAACAACTTCACAATATATGGTATCCCCGTAACGCAAAAATATATTATCTAAAAGAATTATGTAATGTTCAACTTCTGAATTCGAAAACAATGAATGCCCTTGTTGCCCGATAGACGGACATACTAACATGAGCAAAACAATAATATACCCCTATTTTTTTCTTTTTCGAATGTGTAGAGTGTGTGGAGGGGAAGGGGGTATTATTCAATAGAAAAGCCCGTAGAATGGCTTCTTTGCAGTTGCTCTGACTTCAGCAAAAACATGTATGCCCTAATGATATTACGCCCGTAAATATGATGTCCAAAAAGGTATGGCCAAACTTTAAATTGAAATCTTTGACCAATATTGGGCCATCTAATTATGGTGACTAAACCCCTACCAAATCTGAAAACTCTAGTTAAAACAAATTTGAGGAATTTAAAGCAAATAATTCTCTAGTTTTTAAATTATTGATCAGAAAACATTTTATATACTAAAGTTCTGAAAATGAGAGATCCTTCGAAAAGAGAAAATTGCATTGTATTTATTGTAACTTTGACCCAGTGATATCAAAATATACTAAGGACCGAGCAGTGTACTAGTATTGCATTCGTGTTAAATAGTGAAAATGATATTCTTGTTCAAGGTCAGAGTGACCTTGAACTTTGACACTGCATATGCCAATTTTCAGTATCTCCAGTTATTATTCCGGGATATCGGAAACTATTTGGTATACCGGCCGATAGAAGGACAGACTAACATGGGTAAAACAAAAATATACCTCTATTTCTTCGAATGGAGAGAGTGTCAATAGAAAAGAAAGTAGAACGGTTTCTCTGCAGTTATCGCTTCAGGAAATCCATTGAGTACATATTTTACGGACTATAACGGTTGAATTGATGCTATGTTTTACATATTGTCCTGTGGTGGTCGTCTTCTATTTTGTGAGGATGTCCGGCGGGAATACCTTTATTTACACTGTTTGTTAAACCAGGGTGACTTGGAAAAAAATGTGAGGTTAGGACGTCCGTAAATCGTAGTAATGTTTTTTCAACTGACTTCCAAGGCGGTACTTTCTTTGCCACCCTTATTATACCCCCACAAACTGGTATACTGGAATCACCATGTCCGTCCGGTTGTCTGTCCGTATAAAAGCTATTGACTTTAAACTTCATATATAGATAGATCATATTGACCGCAAGTGCAGTGCACAAGTTTTGTAACCCTGTCTTCAGTTTTTTTGAGTTATTGCCCTTTCTTATTTTTCAGTTTTCCGGAGTTTTTTCTAAACAATTACACATATTGAAGTGATATTTGGTATATGGCTTTATTACAATGAGTTATAGATCAAATTTGAATTTCGTTACTTACGCTTCATTTATATTTCACGGAAATACAGTGATTTTACTTAGAAAGTTTGCGGGAATTCAGGTTTTCCGGAGTTTTTCTCTAAACCCTTACAAATATTGAAGTGATATTTGGTATGTAGCTAGTGTTGTTATACTTTCTGATCCTTCGAGATCATGAATTTTAGTACTTTTAGTTCGTAAAATTGAATACCACTTAAGCCGGTGCTTAGTGAGCAGTGTTGCACTTTCAATTACTGCTCATGAACAGACTCAATAAAACCGAGTCTGCAATTTTCTCCTTTTGTGTTGCAATGTTTGCTTTCGGGGGATCACCTCTCTTCAGAATTTTTGTGTCAAATGTGCTAGCGGGGGTATTCATCACCTTTAGTGGTGGTTCTAGTTTTTATTTTAGTCCGGTGTCTTTGTGTCTTTGTACTTGTGCGTTTGTTGGTGGTTAAACGTTTCATATCGTGTATGTGTTTGTGTGTGTTTATATGATGTTATGTGTGTCACTTATTTTCTAACAAGGTTTTGTTGGTAGTTGTATCTTTTGTGTGGCTTTTCCTGCTTGACTTTGCTACTTGTTCATTTTAGAGTAGGGGTTACGCCCGGATTTCTCTGTTTCCTCTTCCAAATCTCTGGGGCGTCCAATTAGTCCACAATGAGCAGAAACGGACATTAATCCAATTAATCCAGACAATCAATCAATCACTATACGCTGATGAGACTCTATGATGTTTTTGCAAACAGAGTATACTAGTTCAGATGGCCCCTGTACGGACGGTCTGATCAGGGGCAACTGTGTTTGCTGATGAAATAACAAACTACATAGATGGGACATGTGTATAGAGCTGTAACTGCATAGTAAGTAATGTATGGCATACACTGATAAAAGCTTAAATTGTCATATGTGTGAGGGCTTTGTCACAGGATGAAAGTACTGTATTTAATGTAAACAAAAAAGACATGAGGCATGACATTTGAAAATGACACAAGACAGTGTATATCAAAAGCAGAAGTATGAATGAAATGCGTGCTTACATATGACCTTCGTTGACTGTTAATTGCCTGCTCCACACTAAAATCATTTACGGCACTGCGACACTAAAAAGGTCACGTATTGCCAAAGAATATAGGACATAAGGGGACGCTACAAAACTGTTTTAAAGCAAACGAAGAGTGTCCCTACATACATAATACATATATACCATGCACAAAAACATGCATGTTTATCACCATAACAAAGCTGCGCCATTAAGTCCACATGCATGTAAAAATGTAATTAGAAGTTTACCAATGCACTAGCTTTTGAAGATGGCCAACATATGTAATCTGTGCACTTTATTGTAAATATTATAATGGGCAAAAACTGTCTGAAAGGAAGTATATGCAATTACTAGCTGAGTGTACACACAGCTAGGCTTTGATTGTACTAATGTGAAGTTCCATCCTAATACAGATTTTGAGATATTGTATGCACAAGAATGTATAAGCCCACACTATTATTAACATATTCACATTATTAATCACTCAACTAGTTCAAGCGAGAGGTATTGATTATGTTTCATACACAAAAAGGTATATAATTGTTCCATTTTGTACGAAGCTTGAAATTGTCATAATTCTGTGAACCGCATGCATAACTCGGACTGCTATTTATGACTGATGTGACTATTTGCCGTTTGCGGTTGTTGTAGATTAGTCGGAGAGGGGATACGTTTATTTACTATGTTTGTCTTTTAGGGTGGGGATGGAATAAGTGTGAGGTTGGGCGCCCATAAACTGGTTTAACCCCAAGTGACTTTTGTCACTGACCGTTCCAAGACGGTACTTCCATCTTCCCCCTATTGTATGTGTGTTTTCTCTTTGTGCGTCTCGTGTTGTTTTTATAGTTATGTACATTTGCTGTTTCATTGTGTTGCTGTTCGGCCGACTGTTTGTTCTGTATGTGGTGTTTCCTGCATGACTCATTTTGTACTTTCATCCCATTCCTGTTAGAGGACATGCAAATACTGCATACACAAGAATGTGTAAGTGGATGATTTGGTAAATGAACATATCTCTAAGAATAAATAGCTTCAGCCAAATCTGCAGTCAGTTTGCACAATTAGGCTTAAGCCGGTTTAAACCTTCAGTGACTTTTGTCACTGGCCGTTCCAAGGCGGTACTTCTGTTTTCCCCATTTGTATGTTTGTTTTGTCGTTTTGCGTCTCTTCATGTTTTTTTAATGTTATGTACATTTGCTGTGCTTTCTTCTGTTGCTGTTCGGGCGGCTGTTTGTGCTGTATGTTGTGTTTCCTGCATGTCTCATATTTGTACTTTGGTTGCATCCAACTCTATGAATAATGCGCATATCACCGATATCACATGAAAACATATAAATGATCAATTACTGGCTCCAATACTTGTTCTGAATTACCACCTGGTAACGCCTTGCCTAACAGCTACATGTATAACATACAAACTTTCATGTTTCATTTAAAGATAGAATATCATACTCCATGTAGAATATAAAAAATAAACTAGAAATAATAATTCATGATTCATGTTTTAGCTTACTTTTAATATCACAGGTAGGTACACTACCATCCCAAGTCCCACCAGCCTGACAGTTGATAACACTAAAACCATTGAGAATGTAACCTGTGTCACAACTGAATGATGCTTGGGAACCATATGTTGTTCCACTGCTAAGAGAGATAGAGCCATCCGTCAGAATACCAATACCGCCACAGTCTGGAATGATACAAATGAAACACATATTGAACAAGGCTAATATTTTCTGTATTACTTTGTTTTCAATTTTACAATTCACTCTGTAGGATACAAGAGTACTTTGTCCCAGACATCAATGATACAGACACTGATATACGTATATGCAAATAAAATTGACATATTAACGTATGTAACACTCAGGTATTTGTAACGTTATCATGATCATGATCATTAGTAACATACCATTAAATGAATATGTTGTTGCTCCAACACTCCGTTGTTCTTTGGTACGATAGGAGGGGTACATACATTTAATTGAAGATGTTGTTGCATGACTACTCTATGTTCCTTTGTACGATAAAAGAGTAACACACCTTTAATTAAAAATGTTTGTGCACAACTACTCTATGTACCTTGGTACTATAAATGAGGTACATACCTCTAATAGAACAAGTTGCCGCACCGCATCTCCATGTTCCGTGGTACTTTTTGCACGTATGAGGTAATACAGTACAAGCCACGCGGACTTTTTGTTTTCCGCGGCCCATCGCAATTTTATCCAACGCGGACACGGGTATTTTTGTCCGCGCTGATATGCGGTCTTCCGCAATCGAGCGCGGGTTGTGATGGGTCCGCGCTGGTCCCTCCACAGGGGCACTCGTCGCCGGGCGCGATCGTTATCACCGCAGGTCGCGGTGGTATCATCGTGGACCACTGTGTACCACTGCGGATCGCGCTAGACCTTACCTGGATTTATATTTATATCCTTTTCATCCTTTTATATCCATTTTCACGGCTTATCTTTCTCTTTACATGTACATACAAATATATACATCCATATTGTGCAAAATTGATATGAAATGTATGAAATAAAACACTCGAGAAATGGTTCGTTTAGACTAATTCCAAACCGAAACTGTTCTGCATTCGGCAAACACAAATTAATCCATTAAAATCCATTATTTTTGGCGCGTTTGATTGTACTGGAATATAACCTGGCCACGAATTGTCTGATTCGTTTCTGCAAAATATGGGTGCGATATTCTAGTATACTTTCTATTTCAATTATTTGTTGTTCAAAACGTAAGATTTTTTTATATAGAAACACGGAACACCCGTTAAACACAAAACACACACGCAATAAGTTAATAGGTTGTATAAGTTGTATCAAGTTTGCATACGTTTGTGCACATTGTTAGTGAATTCATCTTCATTTCGATTCTATGTTTTAGGTTCCGATTCTAATTCCTAATCGATTTTGTTTTCAGTTTCACATCAGTCTAAATTTTAATTATCAGAAATCTACTGGAAACGACCAACATAACCTATTGATTCTGTTATGAGAATAGTCCTCACTGGTCTTCTTATGATTCCTGTATAAATCTATATAGATATTGTGCTGGCAGACGAAAGAATTTAGGGATTTTATTTACTAAATACATCTAATATCAATTCAGCCAGGTGGGTTGTAATGTTAGAAGTTTTCTCCATTATTTAGTCTTGGTTCGGCAGCTTAAAATGTACGTTTTAACCAGTTTCAATAGTCATTCGATTAATACTTGTATGGTTGTTTTAATACGCTTGTGCTTAATATTTTACTGTGTAAAATATGCCTGTGTACAGGTTTTGTCTTTCTACTTGATGCACATGTACTGCATATTTAGATGTTGCTCGATCGATTCATTGCCATGATGTACCTGTATCCTATGGATGAAAAAAGAGAATCCATTTTTTGTCTTCAAACGTAGATATAGATGTAAACCAGTTTTTGGTTCTAGTTGGATAATGAGATATTGGACGTCTGGTCTAGATCTAAACTGTTGTTAATGTCATGGCAACCGAATTCTGGGAGTGAAGGGGCATACGAATTAAATTAATCAATGCTATTAAAGAAGCGTATACAGTCTGTACACCACGGACCTCGTACACCCACATTCTTTCGTTAAACGGATATGTCTAAACCAACGTGTCGCCTGCTTAAATTCCATGACCAATTCCTTATTTAGAAATAGATCACAATTTCCCCATTGTAAGTTGTATTTACTATTAAACCCTTCCATGTCAAACTTGAAAACTCTAATGTTTGCAAACAGTTTGTATCCTGATCAGACGCCGCGTCTGATAAGGATCCAAACCATTTGACACTTATATTAAAGTTTCTTAAGACCCATTCCTCCATACATGTAGGCTCAATTTGGATCCAACCTCTTTGAATACATCTACCGAAAAGGAGCATTAAGTAGATAAAATTATTGTTTTTAGAATTTTGTAATTTGAAACCATTGTGTTAAATAGAGCATATACTCCTATACGTGCAGGAGCAAATGCTCTTTTTATCACATTGGTTTCAACAGGTGACTTTTACAGAGGCGTAGAAAGGAGTATTTATGGAGGAAAAGGTTAAGTAAAAACTATCATAAATTTTTTATAAAAGTACAAAAATGAGTCATGCAGGAAATACCACATACAGAACAAGCACTCGCCCGAACAGCAACACAAGGAAACAGCAAATGTACATGGGTAGAAAAAACAACAAGAGACGCACAAAGACAAAACAAACATACAATAGGAGGAAGATGGAAGTACCGCCTTGGAACGGTCAGTGACAAAAGTCACCGGGGGTTTAAACCGGTTTATGGGCGCCCAACCTCACCCTTATTCCATCCCCATCCTAAAAGACAAACAGTGTAAATAAACGTATCCCCTCTCCGACTAATCTACAACAACCGCGACAGCAAATACAGTGGTAAAGTGCATGTATAACAAAAAAACATTTAATTGAACATACTGTATCCACCTATCGCTAGTGTACTCAATGATTGAGCTGCAAACAGAGTAACTGTAGAAAAGTAATAAAGGGTACGACAAAAATGAAATAGTACAGATATCCGACGTTCTCCTTCCATTTCTGGATTTAAGAGGTCGCCTTCATAGAGTACTAAACCTTTCTTGTCGGCGTACATGCAAAGAGGCCAGCGTGATTGCCAACTGTAAAAGGGTTCACAACCAAACATGCAGTATGTTGTAATAATACAGGATCATATCCCTTTTTAATGAATTGTTTTATATATTTGATGAACAAAGTGAGAAAATGGGTATGTCCAATAATTCTACGAAGTTTGTAAATCACATCACCATAAAATTCAGGATGTGAAATACCGTGTCGCAAAAGTACCTTGAGATTACATTTGTACTTGCCAATAAGCGAGAGATTTCGATAGTAAAATTTAGAGAAAGTTTTTCTTATATTATGGTATCTATATCCTTGTTTAAGCAGTTTTTCAGTTAAAATGAGATTTCGACTGTTAAAATCGTCAATAGATGAACAAGCTCTAGCAAAACGAATAAGTTGAGATATATAAACCCCGTAAGATGGAGCACGGGGAACATCCCCGTCAAGATGAGGAAAATTTACAATATTAAAATCAAAATCATCTCTTTTGTCATATATTTTAGAAGAAATCATTCCATTATTAATTTTAAGGTCTAGGTCAAGAAACGCTGCATAATTGTCGGACGGGTTAGCTTTATTCAATTTGAGTTCTTTAGGATAAATTGTAGGAATCAGAGCATTAAAGAAAGGGTTATCTAAGTTAAAAATATCATCCAAATATCGACAAGTATCATTGAAGGCTTTTATAACATCTTCTTGTGATTGAGGATTCAAACTCAACATGAAATCTCTCTCATAGCAGTACAAAAACAAATCTGCGACAAGTGGTGCACAATTCGTACCCATGGGAATACCAATTACCTGACGGTATATAGCATTCCCATAACGTACAAATATGTTATCCAAAAGAAAGGTTAGTGCTTCGCAAACTTCTGAGCAAGTCCAATTGGTGTAATATTTCATTTGCTCGTCAGTAAAGAAAGCTTTTTCAGCATTACATGCCAAGAACGATGTTTTTTCCCGGGCAAATACTTTCTGGATCAAGTTAGTAAGCTTATCCTTAATTAAAATATGAGGAAGAGTTGTGTACAGAGTAGAAAAATCGTAAGTGCTTACAGTGGATGCAAGATACCTTTTGTTCTTAAGTTTGTTTAAGACTTCTGAAGAGTTCTTAATAGACCAGAAGAGATTTATTCCAGAATTTTCATGTCTTATCACAGTAAAATTTTACATGTTCCTTTACCTTCGTTAAACAAGAAGTCAAAAGTATAGACAATTTAGTAGTTGTACATGAACTAGAATTTGCAATGAAACGCGCTTTATATGGTTTTTTATGTAGTTTTGGTAACCAATACATAGTAGGAAGTTTATGTTGTGTAATTTTAATATCGGTTCCAAATTGTTCACACTTTTTGACATGGTCTGAAATGATGGTCTTTTCGTCAGTTTGATGCCTTATCAGCAGGAACAAAAACGTATTTTGAATGGAAATCCTGTAAACCCTTTTTAAGATGTCTAAATGAAGTTCTAGGTTTAGGTGGAAGAAGGTGTTTATTAGAGCTGTAAAAGGAAGTAGATGAAACATGTAAGCAGACAATGACTTGACAGTGACTATTTTAGTGGATTATTACGTCATAATGACAGTGAATGGGTTTATAGCATACAGTACAGATTACAGCAAACACCTCCTTTCAACAACCCCAAAACTTAAAGTGGAACCTCTCTACATCGATACATGTACAAATAAAATGTCTGTTTTAAGACAGGTGGCAGATTAATGCAGGATAAAAGTACTTTTGTCCTGCATTAAGCGGCCACTTGTATTCAAAAGATCCCAGGTATTCCTTACTGGGTTGTCTCTTGAGAGAGATTTGCCATGAAACTCCGATGAGCAACAACCTCTCTACAACGACAATACAGAAGTTTATATCCCCCAGAGTGTTGCTTTGCAGAGGTTATACTGTAGTTATCATTTATTAATAAATACGTACAGCAAAATATATCTCTCATACATGTACGCCAACTTTCTTTCTTTTTAAAAGCATATTACTTAATTTAGATGCCAATTTCTAGTTTTAAAGTAAGCCGGTGGTCTAATATTCGATGCGTTAAAAATGTAACTGCCCCTGATAATAACAAAATTACTGCAAAACCTTATAAAACGAACCCTGTGACCATACCGAGAAAATGACCTGATTAGAGAGGTTCTCAAACCGGTATAGCGAAGTACAATAACAATTCAAAACAGTTGAATTGGCTGTCATTTAAAAAAGGTGGTAACTAAACACAGGATACATGTAGCTCCAATATCGGTTTAGAAAGATTATCGGTTAAGGGGCGGCGATTGTAAACAACCATTCTTAAAAATGTTGATTTGACGATCGTTTAAAACAGATGACAGCTAATTGCAGAATTGAAGTAATTTAGAAAGCTCCTTACTCTTTCTGCATTACCGATTTCCTGTGTAATCAACCGTCCGTTTTTAGAACAATGTAGGTATTTTCTTTTTTATCCTTTGCGAGCAAGTAGAGCAAGAAAAATAAAATAAAATTTGAAGGGGACAAATGTCAGCCCTATCCTCCCATGCCCAAATAGGAGAACAAATGTCCTAGAGAGAAAATGTCCGTATACGGAAGGGTAGATACAATGTACAAACAAGAAGCTGGAATGAATCGGCCTTCAGGAACGCCCTATACATTACCAGCTGAACTTTGGAAAAAAAGATCCCATGATCTGGCCTTTCTTTGAAATGGAAGACATTCTTATTTATGTGTTGGACATGCCTCATATGTCGAATAGGGGTACACTCAAAAGCCCTTTACTACAAAAGCTCCTCATCTAAAAGCCCCTCACTACAAAAGCCCCTCGATCAAAAGCCCCTCACTAAAATGGTCAAGGCTTACAAAAGCCCCCACTATTTTTGTTAATTAATCATTATACTCCAAATATTTGGACAAAGTGGACCAAAATCAAAATTACAGCTATCTGGATCTACCCTGTTTGCTGAATGGCCAGTTTATAAAGATTCATTAAGTAAGGTAATTAGCACACTCTATACTTATAAAAGTAAACATTGTAGATCACAAGGAGGAGATTCCTTATATTTATTTCAAACAGTGTAGACCCAGTTCAAATCTAAAGCTATATGATCTGGTTCAACCATGTTTGCTTTGTGACAGTTAATATAGATTCAATAGCTGTGAATGATGCAATATTATCCATATTGTTTATAAATTATTATAATACTACCTCAATTAACTTAAACACAAACTTTTTCCATTTTCTAATTCCTTAATTTTCTTAAATTTCAAACAGAGTAGACCAAAATCAAAATACTGAGCTATCTGATCTGGATCTACTATGTTTGCTCAATGACAAGCTTATAAAGATTCGTTAAGTAAGGTAATTAGCACACTCCTTTTAAAAGTACACTTAACAAAACACTTAAAGTTCAATTAATGTTAGTATTGTTTTTTGTTAGGGACTTTTGTAAACCTCGACCATTTTGGTGAGGGGCTTTTGCAAGAGGGGCTTTTGTAGTGAGAGGCTATTGTTATACACCCGTTGAATAATTTAGATCAACAGTATTTAGAATTTTAAATCTCGTTTTGTTTTAATAAGATCTAGATATTAAGATATACATGTACAGTCTCACGGCAATCATTTATGTGTAGTAAAATATCTTCTTTTTGGCTACTGTACAGTATCGTATCAGATCTAGGAAAAGTATTTTAGTATAGATCTAGATCATTTCAATCTATACTGTCTTTAGAACTAGAATTCACAATAATCTAACTGTTTTAAATCGTTAGGGTTTAATTATGCTTAGTCATAGATCTAATAAGTCAAAGCATAGTTATCTTCTATTTTTCGGGAAATCATAACAAATCATAACTAACCTTTCTTTTGGATAACATATTTGTACGTTATGGGAATGCTATATACCGTCAGGTAATTGGTATTCCCATGGGTACGAATTGTGCACCACTTGTCGCAGATTTGTTTTTGTACTGCTATGAGAGAGATTTCATGTTGAGTTTGAATCCTCAATCACAAGAAGATGTTATAAAAGCCTTCAATGATACTTGTCGATATTTGGATGATATTTTTAACTTAGATAACCCTTTCTTTAATGCTCTGATTCCTACAATTTATCCTAAAGAACTCAAATTGAATAAAGCTAACCCGTCCGACAATTATGCAGCGTTTCTTGACCTAGACCTTAAAATTAATAATGGAATGATTTCTTCTAAAATATATGACAAAAGAGATGATTTTGATTTTAATATTGTAAATTTTCCTCATCTTGACGGGGATGTTCCCCGTGCTCCATCTTACGGGGTTTATATATCTCAACTTATTCGTTTTGCTAGAGCTTGTTCATCTATTGACGATTTTAACAGTCGAAATCTCATTTTAACTGAAAAACTGCTTAAACAAGGATATAGATACCATAAACTAAGAAAAACTTTCTCTAAATTTTACTATCGAAATATCTCGCTTATTGGCAAGTACAAATGTAATCTCAAGGTACTTTTGCGACACGGTATTTCACATCCTGAATTTTATGGTGATATGATTTACAAACTTCGTAGAATTATTGGACATACCCATTTTCTCACTTTGTTCATCAAATATATAAAACAATTCATTAAAAAGGGATATGATCCTGTATTATTACAACATACTGCATGTTTGGTTGTGAACCCTTTTACAGTTGGCAATCACGCTGGCCTCTTTGCATGTACGCCGACAAGAAAGGTTTAGTACTCTATGAAGGCGACCTCTTAAATCCAGAAATGGAAGGAGAACGTCGGATATCTGTACTATTTCATTTTTGTCGTACCCTTTATTACTTTTCTACAGTTACTCTGTTTGCAGCTCAATCATTGAGTACACTAGCGATAGGTGGATACAGTATGTTCAATTAAATGTTTTTTTGTTATACATGCACTTTACCACTGTATTTGCTGTCGCGGTTGTTGTAGATTAGTCGGAGAGGGGATACGTTTATTTACACTGTTTGTCTTTTAGGATGGGGATGGAATAAGGGTGAGGTTGGGCGCCCATAAACCGGTTTAAACCCCCGGTGACTTTTGTCACTGACCGTTCCAAGGCGGTACTTCCATCTTCCTCCTATTGTATGTTTGTTTTGTCTTTGTGCGTCTCTTGTTGTTTTTTCTACCCATGTATATTTGCTGTTTCCTTGTGTTGCTGTTCGGGCGAGTGTTTGTTCTGTATGTGGTATTTCCTGCATGACTCATTTTTGTACTTTTAGACAATTGGCACATTGTTAGGTAGTTCGGTTTCATTACACGTATTCCTATTACGTAATAATTCAAAACTTTGTTAACAGTGTGTGATAGACGGCAGTTGTGTAATCACTGACCACTTGCCCCCGCTGAGAAATTAGGGGATTTACTGACCATCTGGCACCTTTGATCGTTACTATTTTCTTATGTCTAGCTAGTAAATTACAGTATACATGTATTTAGGCTGAGTAAGTAATATAATAATATAGTCTCCAACTGTCTAACACAATTCATTTTCAGTATTTAAAACAAATACTGTAAAACCCCGCTAATGCGACCACCAAAAAGGGGCATAAATCTGGGTGGCAGGAGCTTTCTGCATAACTTTCGTCCTGCATTAAGCAACCACCTGCTTCAAACGACGCCAGTGGTTGTTTATTAAGTGGTCGCATTAGCGGGGTCTCACTGTAGTTTGTATTGTTAAATGTGGGAAATAAAACTACTGACATTTGAAAACTGTAGACCCAGACAAGATGGCTCAAAAGGCAACCATCTGACCAGGGTCTTCACTGTGTATTATTCAAAATCATATAGCTAATTTAGGTCTTATATAATGAATGGAATCTACAGTTAAACAATGACGGGCCATTCCACCTTAAAATACAAACCTTTCTCTAATATAAACGTATGTTCAAGCATTTGCAAACAGCGTAGTCCCAGATCATACGCATGATCTGGGTCTGCTCAGTTTATTTATGGAATTGTAATAGGCCCGACTTTACAGTTTCTACCAACATCAAAAAATCTTGTCTACAAATGCCATTTAAAACATTAACTTATAAATATTCATGATATCATTATTTCTTACACGAATACTGAACAGGGAAAGGGTTAATCAGCAAAAGTAACAGAATAACAAGAAAGTTTCCATAGTTATACAATTCATAAAAATATGTTTATTTATTTAAAACTCTTAAATGATAAGACTCAGATCAGATTTCTCAAATAGAAGCTGTTTGACCAGGGGTCTGCTCTGTTTGCTTATCCATTTACCATATATAAACAATTTCCATGCCCTTGCAAACAGAGTAGACCAAAATCTGAAGGCGCCTATTGGAGCCGTATGATCGAGACCAGCTCTGTTTACTTGTGAAATTATATAAGATCTGCCTCTACATTTTCTACCAGTACCAAGAAAAGTCATGGACCGTGTACGTACACCATTATAAAAATCAACTTATAAATATTATGATGTCATCTTTTCTGACATAAATATTCAACAGGGAAATGGTTGAAACCCACCGACAACCAAACTTTAGGTTACGAATTCAGCTAAAGATCTGCACGTCTGACATGACCCGGCAATAGAAGTAAAAATTCTGAGAGCATCGACGCTTTTCACGTGCTTGCAAACAGAGTAGACACGGATACGATGGCTCTTATAGAAACCTGATCAGGGTATTCTCTGTTTGCTTATGAATTTATGTTGGATTTAACTCTATAGTTTTGTTCCAATACCAAAACAGCCTCAGTAAAAAAGCTATTTTAAAAATAAATTTAATAAATATTCATGATATCGGTATTTCGGTTTACGGACATTTGCCCCCCCCCCCCCCCGGGACACTTGCCCCCGGACCTTTGTCCCCTATTTGGGTATGGGCGGACATTTGCCCCCTGGTGTTTTAGCTTTATGTGGACTGTAGCTGCCTAACACAGGTTAACTGCCTGTATAATAAATTCAAGATTTTTTTTTTGAAAAAAAAGGTTAAAAGATAATTTTGAAAAAAGGGTGGCATTTTTTTCAAGTGGCATATTTTCCAGTGGCATTTTTCCCAAATCAGGGTGGAATTTTTTCCAGTGGCATTTTTTCCGGTGGCATGTTTTCCAGTGGCATTTTTCCGCACACCGCATTAAGCAGTCACTTGCCTTTGAAAATGATACACTAACACTAATTCGATGTTTTTACACGGAAATAAAATTTAGTCGATTTTTATTTTAAAAGAAGATAGAAGGAAACCCGACAAGAAAACAAAACAAGAAAGCAAATTCTTTCAGCATAATAAATTTAGGTAACTTGGACATTCTCTATAGGACCCTACAAGTTTCAAAAGATAAAAAAAATATGCAGATCAACCCTTAGCCCGCCGAGCTTGGCTTCCTTAATATTTACAAACAGTTTGTATACTGAACTCAGAGTCTTATGTGTCTGATTCTCATTTTTTTCTGTTTGTTTTCAACGAACTAAAGCAATGCCTATTTCATTTATTTTGCAGATTACATTTTTGAAGCGGATGATAATTCAGTATAATGAAGGTCAAATGTTTTGGTCATACATTAAAACAATGATCGCTTTGCGTGCTCTACAATATAAGGAAACTACCCTGATGTTTCAGTGCAGGGGGTCATTGATTTATGGTCATCATTGTGTTAATTATTTGGTCATCAATAAAGTTCCGACAACTTTAAAGAAAGTCTTATCGGGTATTTCCGCTCTTTTGCGACTATCAAGATGTCACAGCTCATTGGTTCAGTATCTTTAAGACCCACCCATTACAAAAACATAATCCAATCAACTGTCACCTATAGGCGTGTCAATCACCAATAATTGATATTGCTCTTTATGATTGATGAGCGACCATCTATATTTCCCACAATATTAAATATAAAATGAATAGATATTTTGTATTCAAAATTTCTTCATATTGTACTTTAACCCTTCTTTGACCTCTTAGAGGAGCCGTCTGATCAGGGTCTTCTCTGTTTGCTAATAGAATTTGATAGATATATATTTCTTTGCTTTGTTAAATAGCTGCAATGTTCCCCCTTCCATATTTCATTTATAACTACTTTTGTCCATGAATATTCAGTAGGTATTGAAATTTTGAATAAACATAGAACAGGGAAAGGGTTAAATAAAACAATCTCTATAAGCTTGAAATTGATGTCGGTGAGGGTTTGACTTTCGGTTTAAAACCAGTTAATGTTATTTTGCATGTTAGTATTATTTTATGAAATTGTGAATACCAGATATCGATCCATGCTATCAGACCGGGACAACGCCTTATAGACAAGACTTAGCATGCTACGAGCACCTGTGAATAAATACAGGGGCACTGTATCAAAATGAAATATTTATCATGTTTTAGACTGTCTGACACATAATTAATAAGCCCATAATATATTTCCTCACCGTCCCTGTCCCTCTATGTCTCTGTACAATTGTTGTTGTTTCTAAGAAGCCCCCCCCCCCCCCCGAAAACATTTACAATGATACGCAATCACAAGGCCAGAAGGGACGTCAAAAGCTTTCTCTCCCCGTCTCTCTCTCTCTCTCTCTCTCTCTCTCTCTCTCCGTCCGTCTCCTTCACCTCTTTCTCTCCCAGTCTGTCTCTCTCTGTCTCTGTCCCTATCTGTCTCTCTGTCTCTCTCTGTCTCTGTCTGTCTGTCTCTCTGTGTGTCTATTTCTGTCTCTCTCTCTCTGTCTCTGTCTCTTTACGAATGGCAATTTATGCTTGACAGATCCTATAAGAAACCAATGCACATCCTGATCATACAACCTCTAAGAGCTGTCTGATCTGGGTCTGCACTGTTTTTAAATTGCGTCAATATATGCTACTAGCATGAAAAGGGTTAATATGACTTAAATGAATAACATTACGATCGCAGCTTTGAACTCATCTGAAAGACAACGACATACCAATATTTGGCTATCTGTTATTTCAGGTGGCTCTTTTATACAGAGTAATGATTTATGCAGGCGACTGCTTTGCGCCGTTTCAAAATAAATTATAATACAATAAGCTACAATAGTTTTCATCTTAATTCTGATATCAACTTAAATCTTGTAGCTGCACTACATGGTCGGTCAAACAAGAATAGCTGTAACAGTATAGATTATTAGTGTAGATGCGGTGTATTAGTGTATTAGTGTAGATGCGTTTCGAACTTTATAATTATTTAATCAACTGTTTGCATCTCTTCGTCGAATGATACCCAGTTCAACCCTTTACTCCATAGGTACTCATTATAGTGCGTTAATCCATTCCTCCACTCAAAAATAGTTCCACTTGATACATTCATGAATATGCGCCATAAGAAATGTTTCTATATCACAGTAGACGGTAGCTTAAAGCAGGCTGAGAAAAACGCAAAATGGTCCCATTCAGCCTGTTTTAATCAAACATCTGTCTTCAATACTGAACACAAACTATGGAGTAACGTGTTAAGGTTTCAAAAAAAAAGTATTTCAACAAATAATGGTTGGATACAACTCTCCACCCCTTTACCCTTTCCCTCATATAAACTTGTTTCCACGCATTTGTCAAGAGAATAGACCTAGATCAGACCGCTCCTAGAGGAACCGTCTGATCAGGGTCTACTCACTTTGCTAATAGAATTTTATAGATCTGTTTATTTGCTTTCCTAAAATGTCTACAATGCTCCACCTTCCATAATTCATTATAACTATTTTGTCCATGAATATTCAGTAGGTGCATGTACATTTGTATTTAAATTTGGAACACATATAGAACAGGGAAAGGGTTAATACGCGCGTGGGGTCGAAACAAATATGACCGAGTGCTCCTGACATCTATAATCTCTGCGCTACGCATTTTCTGAAAATCAGATTGTGAAAACAATTGCTGCTGATATTTTGTATCTATTTCTTTTTTCTCGAGCATTTACAGTCTGGTAATCGTTAAAATCTGACTATAAATTGTAGTTTTAGCAGAAAGAAACCGTTTCAGTCTCGGGTTTTGGGTGAAGGCTATCTATATACGTATGCTATCTAATTTCATTTTGAATTCTAGATCTGACAGTATATTCAATATGCGTTTCTTCAGTTGAAAAAAAAATGCACATGTGTATTTATATATACATGTAAGCTTTTGTATATATCTTATCTAAATAATTTATACCTAAATCGATTAAACGACTGCCAGTCATAAAGGTAGTGTCCGCGGTGATGCCCCGCAATCCACCTGGATCTCAGCACGGACAGCGATGGCTCGGCGGCGGTAATATCCCGTAGGGTAAATTTCGGTCCGCGGTGGACACAGAATTTGTCCGCGGTGATCCATAAAAATTGTCCGTGCTGGAAACCCGCTCTCAAATAATTTTGTCCGCGCTGGTAAAACGGAAAACAAAAAGTCCGCGTGGCCTGTACTGTACCTTTAATTGAACAGGTTGGTGCACCACTACTCCATGTTCTTTGGTACTATAAATGAGGTGCATACCTCTAATTGAACAGGTTGGTGTACCACTACTCCATGTTCTTTGGTACTATAAATGAGGTGCATACCTTTAATTGAACATGTTGGTGTACCACTACTCCATATTCCTTCATGTTGACAAACAGATAAGGCGGTTCCAATAAGATCATAACCTGTACCGCATATAAACTGAGCCTGGGCATTAAAGGTTGTAACTCCTGTGAGATAGTTGACAGTCCCATTGGTTGGAGCTGTCTGTTGACCACAGTCTGCAACATAAACAGGCATGAAACGCACTGTGGTTATCTCATTCTATCAAAACAACATTTGACAAAAATATAAATGTATGGTTGTCATTTGATGAAAAGTACATTTGTTTAAAAACTTAATAACAAAGTATAACTAGAGGTTTTTGTCACAAAAACGGATGCCCCAACCCTACCCCTCGCATCCACACATACACACTGTGACATATCGTCACATTTATGTACATGAGAACTCGTCCGTACAAGATGTGTGACAGACAGACAGACAAACAACTCTAATAAAAACAACATGTAAAGCGAAATCACTAAAATGTTATGGACTTGATGAATGATACTTCCCCTCATTATGCGATTTCCACGCCACATTGTTCAAGAAAAAAATGATAACAGTTAATAACTCCAAAAATATTGATACCACAATTATGGCCCTTGTGCATGACACTTCCTTTCACCATGTTCTTTCCATAAATGAAATGTCATTCCAATAGCTTATTGAACGGACAAAAAATATATCAAAAGGCAATAAACTCCAAACGTATTGAAACCAGAGTTATGGTCCTTGTCTTGACACTTTCATGTTCTTTCCATGTATAAAGTTTCAATACAATGGCATGGGCCATGTAGGAGTTATCGTCCGGACAAGAAAGCGTTAAACAAATGTACAAGGGGCAATGACTCTCAATTCATTGAAGCCAGAGTTATGGACCTTATGCATGTCACTTTCTCTTATCATGATCTTTCCATGTGTGAGGTTTCATTCCAATGGCATGCGCCATAAAGGAGCTATCGTCCGGACAAAAAAATGTGATTATTTTACAAAAGGCAATAACTCCGATATTAGTGAAGCCATAGTTATGGACCTTGTGCATGACACTTTCTCTTATCATGATCCTTCCATGTATGAAGTTTCAATCCAATGGCATGAGCCATATAGGAGTTATCGTCCGGACAAAAACTTGTAGAAAAAATACAAGGGACAATAACTCCTAATATTTGTGAAGCCAGAGTTATTGACCTTGTACATGACACTTCCTCTCATCATTATATTTCCATATATGACTGTTCAACCCCATGGCATGTGTCATATAGGAGTTACCGACCGGAAAAAAGGGTGTTTTTTACAAGGGGTACAAACTCCCATATTAGTGAAGCCAGAGTTACGATCTTATAGACCTTATGCATGACACTTCCTCTGATTATGCTCTTTCTATATATGAAGTTTCAATCCAACTGGCATCAGGCATATTGAATTTATCGTCCGGACAAGACAAGAAGTGTGACGGACAGACAGACAACTCTCACGAAAACAATATGTCTCCCCATATAAATATGGGGAGACATAATTCTGTCAATGTGCACAATACGGATATAACTCTTAATCAGGGTATGGTCATTGTAAAATAAAACATGAGTGTAAAGTTTATAAAAGTACAAAAATGAGTCATGCAGGAAACACCACATACAGAACAAACACTCGCCCGAACAGCAACACAAGGAAACAGCAAATGTACATAGGTAGAAAAAACAACAAGAGACGCACAAAGACAAAACAAACATACAATAGGAGGAAGATGGAAGTACCGCCTTGGAACGGTCAGTGACAAAAGTCACCGGGGGTTTAAACCGGTTTATGGGCGCCCAACCTCACCCTTATTCCATTCCCATCCTAAAAGACAAACAGTGTAAATAAACGTATCCCCTCTCCGACTAATCTACAACAACCGCGACAGCAAATACAGTGGTAAAGTGCATGTATAACAAAAAAACATTTAATTGAACATACTGTATCCACCTATCGCTAGTGTACTCAATGATTGAACTGCAAACAGAGTAACTGTAGAAAAGTAATAAAGGGTACGACAAAAATGAAATAGTACAGATATCTGACGTTCTCCTTCCATTTCTGGATTTAAGAGGTCGCCTTCATAGAGTACTAAACCTTTCTTGTCGGCGTACATGCAAAGAGGCCAGCGTGATTGCCAACTGTAAAAGGGTTCACAACCAAACATGCAGTATGTTGTAGTAATACAGGATCATATCCCTTTTTAATGAATTGTTTTATATATTTGATGAACAAAGTGAGAAAATGGGTATGTCCAATAATTTTACGAAATGTACAAAAATGAGTCATGCAGGAAACACCACATACAGAACAAACACTCGCCCGAACAGCAACACAAGGAAACAGCAAATGTACATAGGTAGAAAAACAACAAGAGACGCACAAAGACAAAACAAACATACAATAGGAGGAAGATGGAAGAACCGCCTTGGAACGGTCAGTGACAAAAGTCACCGGGGGTTTAAACCGGTTTATGGGCGCCCAACCTCACCCTTATTCCATCCCCATCCTAAAAGACAAACAGTGTAAATAAACGTATCCCCTCTCCGACTAATCTACAACAACCGCGACAGCAAATACAGTGGTAAAGTGCATGTATAACAAAAAAAACATTTAATTGAACATACTGTATCCACCTATCGCTAGTGTACTCAATGATTGAGCTGAGAACAGAGTAACTATAGAAAAGTAATAAAGGGTACGACAAAAATGAAATAGTACAGATATCCGACGTTCTCCTTCCATTTCTGGATTTAAGAGGTCGCCTTCATAGAGTACTAAACCTTTCTTGTCGGCGTACATGCAAAGAGGCCAGCGTGATTGCCAACTGTAAAAGGGTTCACAACCAAACATGCAGTATGTTGTAGTAATACAGGATCATATCCCTTTTTAATGAATTGTTTTATATATTTGATGAACAAAGTGAGAAAATGGGTATGTCCAATAATTTTACGAAGTTTGTAAATCACATCACCATAAAATTCAGGATGTGAAATACCGTGTCGCAAAAGTACCTTGAGATTACATTTGTACTTGCCAATAAGCGAGAGATTTCGATAGTAAAATTTAGAGAAAGTTTTTCTTATATTATGGTATCTATATCCTTGTTTAAGCAGTTTTTCAGTTAAAATGAGATTTCGACTGTTAAAGTCTGCTCTTCGCTAAACAAAAAGGAATGAAGTATACAACCCCACTTAAGGATTACAATTAAACAAAAACATGGTTAGTGCAAGTACTAGTCTTTCTTTCTTACTAGCTACATAACTCGAAAATTGAAGTATAAATACTTATTTAATTCTGAATCTACTGGAAATACAATTTTGAAAATACAATTCTTCAAGAATGGATGGATCAGAAGCCATTTGATGAAGTGAGAGGAGGGACTGCATATTGATAATTATTAAGGTCACACAATCCGTTAATATCATTGTGCATTTTATTTCCCCAACGCACATTTTATTTATATCTATCTATTGATGGTATATTGCAAAAGCATACATACCTTTGTCGATACAAGTAGGAATTGAATTGCTCCACAGTCCGCTTGCTAGACATGTGCTTGTGTTACTGCCTGTAAGAACATAGCCATCCGGACACAAAAATGTTGCTGTCTCTCCAAATGTGGTTCCTGTTACATATAGTCCACCATTTGTTGGCCGTGAGAGTGAATGTCCACAGTCTGAAATAATATATTAAAACTGGAAAAAATATTCAAAAACGGATAGCCATACACAATGGACACTACACCAAACGCCATGAAACAAGAAACGGCGCGGCTACAAGACAAACGTACAAAAATGAGTCATGCAGGAAACAACACATACAGAACAAACAGTCGCCCGAACAGCAACACCAGGAAACAGCAAATGTTCATAACTATAAAAAAAACACGAGACGCACAAAGACAAAACAAACACACAATAGGGGGAATATGGAAGCACCGCCTTGGAACGGTCAGTGACAAAAGTCACTGGGGGTTAAACCGGTTTATGGGCGCCCAACCTCACACTTATTCCATCCCCACCCTAAAAGACAAACAGTGTAAATAAACGTATCCCCTCTCCGACTAATCTACAACAACCGCGACGGCAAATACAGTGGTAAAATGCATGTATAACGAAAACATTTAAGTGAACAAACTGTATCCACCTATCGCTAGTGTACTAAATGATTGAACTGCAAACAGGGTAACTGTAGAAAAGTAATAAAGGGTACGACAAAAACGAAAAAGTACAGATATCCGACGTTCTCCTTCCATTTCTGGATTTAAGAGGTCGTCGTATTTAAGAGTAATACACCTTTCTTGTCGGCATACATGCAAAGAGGCCAGCGTGATTGCCAACTGTAAAAGGATTGACAACCAAACATGCAGTATGTTGTAGTACTACAGGATCATATCCCTTTTTAATGAATTTTTTAACATATTTGAAAAAAGTGAGAAAATGGGTATGTCCAATAATTTTACGAAGCTTGTAAATCACATCACCATAAAATTCAGGATGTGAAACACCGTGTCGCAGAAGCTCCTTGAGATTACATTGGTACTTGCCAATAAGCGAGAGATTTCGATAGTAAAATTAAGAAAAAGTTTTTCTTAGTTGATGGTATCTATATACTTCCTTAAGCAGTTTTTCAGTTAAAATGAGATTTCGACTGTTAAAATCGTCAATAGATGAACAAGCTCTAGCAAAACGAATAAGTTTAGATATATAAACCCCGTAAGATGGGGCACGGGGAACATCCCCGTCAAGATGAGGAAAATTAACAATATTAAAATCATATATTTTAGAAGAGATCATTCTATTATCAATATTAAGGTCGAGATCAAGAAACGCTGCATAATTGTCGGACGGGTTAGCTTTATTCAATTTGAGTTCTTTAGGATAAATTGTAGGAATCAGAGCATCAAAGAAAGGGTTATCTAAGTTAAAAATATCATCCAAATATCGACAAGTTTCATTGAAGGCTTTTATAACATCTTCTTGTGATTGAGGATTCAAACGCAACATGAAATCTCTCTCATAGCAGTACAAAAACAAATCTGCGACAAGTTGTGTACAATTCGTACCCATGGGAATACCAATTACATGACGGTATATAGCATTCCCATAACGTACAAAGATGTTATCCAAAAGAAAGGTCAGTGATTCGCAAACTTCTGAGCAAGTCCAATTGGTGTAATATTTCATTTGCTCGTCAGTAAAGAAAGCTTTGTCAGCATTACATGCCAAGAATGATGTTTTTCCCGGGCACCAGAAGAGATTTATTCCAGAATTTTCATAAGTCTTATCACAGTAGAACCTTACATGTTCTTTTACCTTCGTTAAACAAGAAGTCAAAAGTATAGACAATTTAGTAGTTGTACATGAACTAGAATTTGCAATGAAACGCGCTTTATATGTTTTTTATGTAGTTTCGGTAACCAATACATTGTAGGAAGTTTATGCTGTGTAATTTTAATATCGGTTGTTCACACTTTTTGACATGGTCTGAAAAGATGGTCTGTTCGTCAGTAGTATCTGAAATGTATGACTTGGTATTAATAATTTCCTGCATCAAGACATCGATATAATGTAATCGTCAAATAATAATTACATTATTCGATGCCTTATCAGCAGAAACAAAAACGTATTTTGAATGGAAATCCTGTAAACCCTTTTTAAGATGTCTAAAAGAAATTTTAGGTTTATATGGAAGAAGGTGTTTATTAGAGCTATAAAAGGAAATGCGTTTATCAATAATATCAAAAATAAGTTTTTCCAACTAGAAAGAGCATTAGACTCAACATGTTCTCTTCGACACCATTTAATACTAAAATGTTGTAAAGCCTCCGCAATCTGAACTCGACAAGAGTTACAATCTATCATGGATGGTATTCTATATTTGGGACCTTTATTCAAAAGAGATCGTAAACGTTTATCTTTAATTATCTCAAAATTACCAATTATCACATGACAAGCCGGAGAATAGCAAAATTTTTAGGTGGCGCAATCTCAATTATCAGGAATATTATCATTAATATTAAGGTCTGCCACAATTTTATTATAGTTGAAAATTGTATTTCTGATGGGTTTGTTATATTTGTAGCAGATGATAGGTGGTTCTGTATTTTTAAAAGTATTTATGAATAGTGTCAATTACATTTTTGTTTCTAAAAATACTTTTTTTTCTTTTTGGAGGTCAATAAAATCAATACCTTTATTAATAAAAGGAATTTTCAAGAAGAATCTTTGGTGTTCAGATAATTTGTCAATGTGCGGTCTGAGAACATGTAGAGTAAAGCTTTGTATCAAACTAGCCGTTCCAATGAGATGATCTGATCTAAAAATAATTTTATCGGCTTGCTCGTCAATTTCTTTTAATGAACATATAGATAAGGAGGAAAGTCTAGAAAGCATGGCATGTTTGCCAGAAGTTAGACGTAAAGTATGTAGATCAAGAAGAGTCATTTTCAAACGAGATTTTCGTTTAATATTACCATTTTTGCGAATGTCATGTGATCGCGATTTGCGTTTTCGTATAGAAAATTGAAACCTAATGGGACGCGAATCAAGATATTAGACATTAAGCATATAAAAAGGGTGAAAGTAGGAGTAATGTCTACCGGGGGTTTAAACCGGGTTTGCGGTAACCCGACCTCACACTTATCCCACCTTCACCAAAGTCAAAATGTAAAAGAAAAATCCCCCTCTAGACAACTCCACAACATGAGTAACGATGTCAAGACTGAATAATTTCAAATAACCTTGAATGGTAAACAGGTGAATTCATCATTTAAATGACGTCATAATTAAAGTGACGGGAAAAGTACATGAAACATTTCGACACCGATATTTTCAAATAAATCAGAAGAAACTATTAACCATTCGCTTGCTATTCGCGTCAATATTCCTACCTTTAAATAGTGAAGACCCAGATGAGACAGCTCCTGCATGAGCTGTCTCATCAGGGTCTGACCTATTTACAAATTGAATGTGCAACCAGTGAACTACACAGCAGTGATTGCACAGCGAAATACATGTACACCGTGAAGATATATGTAATTACACAACATGGCATGGGTAAAGAAGTGGATGATACATACGTAGCCGTTCTATCGGGAAAAAATAACCATGACATCGTAAACATTTACTCGATGTCTCTTGTCAGACAAGATTTGACTATCTCTTATTTGATGAAACTCATACTGGTTCTTTGGCCTTTACATCATGAAAATAAATTAGACGATGTTTTTACAATGGCTTGTTGAAATAGGACATTTAGTCTAGGTCAGAAACTGTAGAATTAGATCTATATTATCCCATAAGCAAAAATGTAGACTTTAATCACACGGTACACCAAGTTGTTATGATGTCTTCGTCTACATCGGCATTTAATGATGTATACATGGAGTAATGGGTTAATGAGAGTTGATGATTTCATTGTTAATTATCACCACTAAATGTCAATTAATTCGGAAGCCGCCAGCAATGAAATGTTACCAATACACCATATCCCATGATATGCAATTTCAATTGTTTAGAAAAAGGCTGGGTATTTTAATCACATTTTACCAACTGTTTTTATTGTATTAAAAACTGGTTGGCAGGTATATAATCTAATTTGCCTTATGAAATTATTATACCACATCCATATAACGCTCTTTTCACTCAGGATATATCCGTTAAAACGCTTCGCATGAATAAATTGCATTACAAAACTAAGTATATTGAGCACTTATAAAATAGTTAAAACAAAAGATATTAAGATAAAAATTAGATTCATTTAAGAATCATAGTTAAAAACCAAATCTACCTTTTCCTTAGCTCTTTTCCTTACCTGTGTAAACAGATTGGATCCAGATGAGACGCCGAGTAACTCGGTGTCTCATCAGGACCCAAACTATTTATTACTGTGACTGTTGGTTTGAAGAAAACTTTTAAAAATAAAAATTGTAGCAGACGAGAAAGTTTGCAGACGAAGTTTGAAGTTTATATGCCCATAAATCAAGGGAAATATTCTCTTACTCTGACTCTATTATATTAGCTCGATCAGATCACCAAAACATCAAATGTAACAATCTATGTACAGTGCCATTGAGTCTCACAGTTACAACCCAGAACATTATGTTTTATGGCATACACAACTACACATAACTTAAACATAAAATATTACCTTACATTTATAGGACTAGCGATAGGTCAATTGTGTAGCTAATCTATACAATGCAATACAAAAATACAAATAAACAACAATTACTGTTATGTACATCAAATATGCAGAAATGGAAAAGGAATTATATCAGACCAATTGACACTGATGGAGACGCACAATGATGCCTCGAACCGGTTTATGTATGACCTGTCGACTGCCCATACATTAACCTTTAGCCTGCTAAGGGCGGATGAGTGATTACCAAACAGTTTGGATCTAGATGAGTCTCATCAGAATCCAAACTGTTTTATACCATAACCGTGCTGTTGAAAAGAAATACCAGATACATGAACAGTGACAACTGAAACCGATGACATTTTCTACAAACAAAATTTTGCTCAGCAGGCGAAAGGTTAAATAACCCAGTTCTCAAGTAAGCCAAAATAAGGAACTTAGGTCAGCTTAACTGGAAACCTGGTAATAGTTAGAGCAGTATAGCAATACAAGCAAGATACACAAGTAACCAATATGTATTTGACAACAGTGCTTTCGTGGCAGTGGTAACTGGACAGGAAAACCTTGCTAACTACAACCCGAATGTCCAACAACAATCGAGGGTCCCTATAATTCAAAGGAAGCTTATTGGCGATTTTGTTTTTACTTTACTTCATTTTGTTGTTTCAACCCAGTTATGGAACAGTATGTATATTTGAAAGATATGTCCTAACTTCGAATGGGTGGGGGTCGAAAGTGTCCCAACAGTTACAATACAGTAAAAGAATTGAACCACCATGGCTAATGTAGCAGTGATCCTAATTTATAATAATTTGAAACGTTTTCTACATTGTCCTAGTAAACTATGTTGTTTTCAGACATCTTTTGAAAGATACCAGTGAGCTTGCCTCTCTGATGACTGACGGTAGAGCATTTCAAAGTGTTGGAGCTGCGTGCATGAAACGCCTATCCCCATATTGTACCATAAGCCGTCTTGATGCAACGGCATCGAACTACTTGCTGACCATAACTTTTTGTGAGGCATGTACACGTAAAGCATAATTTACTTGGGGAATTGTTTACCTTTGGCTCCATGAATATTCATCTTAGAAATAATGACAACATAATATCAATCAGATGCAATTTTAACTGAAATGTTGCTTAAGCAAGTATATAGATATCAAAAACTAAAAACACATTATATAAAGTTTATCAAGGTGCTCCTGCGACACGGTATTTCACATCCTGAATTGTATGGAGATGTGATTTACATATTTCATAAAATTATCGGACATACACATTGTCTCATTTTGTTCATCAAATATGTAAAAACTCTTCATTAAAAAGGGACATGATCCTATAGTACGGACACCTACTCTATGTCTTGTTATCAACCCTTTTAAAGTTGGCAACCACGCTGCCCTCCGGAAACGGAATGATGACTTCGGTCTTTGTAATACTTTTCTACAGTTACAGCTCAATTATTGAGTGCACTAGCAATAGGTGGGTCCAGTTTTGTTTCGCCTAGAAAACAAAATGTTCATTGCTTGTAATGTTCAACGTTCATTCTTTTCGAATTCAGAAGTTGAACATTACACAATGTGGACTTGCCTTGATGTTTGTAGATCTCTTACCTTTCTTTTAGATAATATATTTGTGCGTTATGGAGATACCATATATCGTCAAGTTGTTGGTATACCCATGGGTACAAATTGTGCCCCTCTTGTTGCAGATTTGTTTTTGTATTGCTACGAGAGGGATTTTATGCTTAGCTTAAAACCTGATACACAGACCGATATTGTTAATGCTTTTAATAAAACTTCAAGGTATTTAGACGATATTTTGAATTTAGATAATCCTTATTTTGATACTATGGTTTCTTCAATCTACCCAAAAGAACTGTCTTTAAACAAAGCTAATCAATCTGACATTAATGCTTCATTTCTAGATTTGAATCTTTCAATTACAAATGATAAAGTTTCGTCCAAAGTATACGATAAAAGAGAAGATTTTAATTTTAAAATTGTTAATTATCCTTTTCTAGATGGGGATGTGCCACGTTCTACATCTTATGGTGTTTATATTTCTCAACTTATTAGGTCTGCCCGAGCCTGTTCTTTGCTTGAAGATTTTAACAGACGTAATTTAGTTATAACTGATAAACTTCTTAAGCAAGGTTACAGATATCACAAACTTCGGAAAACCTTTTCTAAATTTTATTATCGAAATTTACCTCTCATTAGTAAATATAATTGCAATCTACGGACGTTACTGCGACAAGGCATTTCTCAACCAGAATTTTATGGGGATGTTATCTACAAACTTAGGAAAATTCGGGGTCATATCCATTTTCATGATTTGTTTATAAAACGCATTAAAAAATTTAAAAAGAAAGGTTATGATCCTATTATATTGCAACACACTGCATGTTTGGTTATCGACCCTTTTACAGTCGGTAGCTACGCTTCCCTCTTTGCTTGCGCGATGACAGGCCGAGGGTAGTACTCTATGATGGTATACTCTTAAACTTGGATACAGGAGGAGCTTACCAGACTCATGTATTATTTTTTCCCTGTCGTGCCCTTAACGGCTTACCTGCAGGTGCTCTGACTTCAGCTAAGTCATTGAGTACATATTTGACGGATTGTCACAGTTATTATGCTATGTTTTACATGTTGTCCTGTGTTCACCGTCGTCTATGTTGTGGGTAAGTCCAGCGGGGATACCTTTATTTACAATATTTGTAAAGCTAGGGTGACTTTGAGAGAAGTGTGAGGTTAGGACGTCCGTAAACCGGTTTAAACCCCCAGTGGTGTTTTTGCTGCTGACCGTGCCAAGGCGGTACTCTCTTTGTCACCCTTCCTTTTGTTTGCATTGCGTCTTTGTGCTTGTGGTTTGTTCATGTTGTGGAACGTTTGTCCCTGGTTCTTGTGTGTCTTTTGGTGTTTTCTGTGTTCATTTCGTGTGTGTGCGTGTGCGTTTGGGTGTGTGGTTGTGTGTGTGTGTGTGTCATGCTGTCTATCGGTGTTTTGGTGGTGGTTGCGTCTTGCATGTGGCTTTCCCTGCTTGACTTTACTACTTTTCCATTAATATGTTCTCGTTTTATATGCAATTTGCCACTGTAATTGCCATAGCAATTGTTGTAGATTACTCGGAGAGGGGATACGTTTATTAGTCTCCCTCCGATTACCGGTTGGGGGACTATAGCTTTGCTCGATTCCTTCTGTCCGTCCGTCTGTCTTTCCGTCTGTCCGTCCGTCTGTAACGATTCATGTCCGGGTCATATCTTCTACGAGGGTAGGCTAAATTCAATATAACTTAACACATGGCAAACACTTGATGAGTTGGAAGTGTCATTCGCAAGGGCCATAACTCTATCATCAATAGTTTTGGAGTTATTCCGCTTTTTCATATTTTTATCCGGACAATAACTCTTTATCTACTGGTTCAATTGATTTGAAACTTCATATATTGAACAGTCATGATGAGAGGAAGTGTCATGCCCAACGGCAATAACTCTAGCATCAATAGGCTAAATTCAATATAACTTCACACATGGAACACACTTGATGAGTGGAAGTGTCATTTGCAAGGGCCATAACTCTAGCATCAATAGTTTTGGAGTTATCCCCCTTTTTCATATTTGCTTGTCCGGACATCAATTCTTTATCCACTTTTTCTATTGATTTGAAACTTCACATATGGAACAGGCATGATGTTAATTTTGAAAATGTCTTTCCAAATTTGTCATATATGTAGCCCTGGTTTAGCAGGTTTTTAGTGATCTTAATAAGAAGAACAAAGCCTAGCAAAATAAATAAAATATAATAATAAAAACCCGAATAGCCTGGGAAATGTTGTTAAACGGAATTATCAGTAAAATCTAGTTCCAATGACATACTTGTGAGTTGACTGGAACATTTTTATAACAAATCTTATGACAGGGGACCTATAGATTATTCCTATGACCTTGTGTAAGAATTATTGTAATATATTTAGAACGGTTTAGTACTCTATGAAGACGACCTCTTAAATACAGACACAGGAGGACGTCGGATATTTGTACATATATGTATACCTGGTATCTTGGAACATTCTTTTGTTCAATGAATGTTCCATTATCCCATGGACCTACGTTCCAAGATCCCCTTCTCACATTGCGGAATGAACTGAATATGGTTCCAAAATACCAGGTCGTATATATATATATATATATACCGTAATGTGAAAATACAACATTGTTCGATAGAATGGCAGTGTAAATAAACGTACCCCCCTCCAACTACTCTACAACAACCGCGATGAAAAACGAGAACATTTAAGTGAAACAAACTGGACCCACCTATCGCTAGTGTACTTAAAGATTGAGCTGTATACAAAGTAACTGTCGAAAAGTAATAACGGTACGACAAAACGAGACAAACTTCCGACGTTCTCCTTCCGTTTCCAGATTTAAGAGGTCGTCTTCATAGTATTCATAGGCATAGAGTACTAAGCATGTCTTGTCGGCGTACATGAAGAGAGGGCAGCGTAATTGCCAACTGTAAAAGGGTTGACAACCAGACATGCAGTATGTTGTAGGATTATAGCATGATATCCCCTGTTGATGACATTTTAAACATATTTTGATGAACATAGTTAGAAAATGGGTATGTCCATTAATTTTACGAAGTTTGTAAATCACATCACTATAAAATTCAGAATGTGAAATACCGTGTTTCAGGAGTGCCTTAGGATTACATTTCTACTTGCCAATAAGTGAGATATTTCGAGTGAGTGAGTGAGTGAGTTGGGTTTTACGTCCGACCAACAGTATTTCAGTTATTTGCAGACAGCACCCGCATGAGACAAGTTATAGTGCTGCCTCACTGGAATACTCCTGCCGCAGGTACATGGCAAGGGCACCCCACCCAGTCACATTATCCTGACACCGGGCCGACCAGTCCTAGAACTACACCTTTATTGTCGAGCGTAGACAAGGGAGCTACTAGTACCAACTTTTAACGACTTTTGGTCTGTCGCGGCCGGGGATCGAACCCACGACCTTCCGTACCGCAGGCGGACGCTCTACCACTGAGCCATGCGGGAGATATTTCGATGTAAAAGTTAGAGAAATATTTTCTTAGTTTATGATATCTATATCCTTGCTTAAGCTACTTTTCAGTTAAAATGAGATTTCGACTGTTAACATCGTCTGCGAAAAAACAAGCCATGGCTAAACCTCGTAAGATGCAGCACGGAAACATCTCCGTCAAGATGAGGGAAATTTACATCAGTCAAATCAAATTCGTGTCTAGTGTCATACATTATAGCAGAAATAATTACATTATTATTTAAAGTTATTATTTCAAGAAAAGCTGCATAAGTGTCGTAACTGTTAGCTTTATTCAATTTCAGTTCTTTTTTAAATATATCTGTTTTACTATTTTTTAAAAAATATTGCTAATATAATTATTTGCTTTACCCCGAGTGAATCACACATATCGTTGTATTATTTCGCTGATTCAAATGAAAATCCAATAGATGTACTTTTAATTATTGGACATGCCTTATTCATTATCTTAAATGTATCTATGTACTGACAGTACCTAGAAGTATATAAACTGCAAATTAAATGTGTTACCTTATTCTGTTTTTACTTTTTAAGCACTAGTAAAACATGCCGCTTTCTGTAAAAGTTTTAAACAGTCACCTCTTAATTACTTAAAACTCTATTGAGGGCACTGGATCCGTAACAAAAGAACAGAGAATTAAATTAAAACACATTTTTTCGCATTACAATAACGTTGAAGAGAAAGTAAACATACAACATACTGCATGTCCGGTTGTCAACCCTTTTACAGTTGGCAATCACGCTGGCCTCTTTGCATGTACGCCGGCAAGAAATATTTATTACTCTATGAAGGCAACCTATTAAATCAGGAAACAGAAGGAGGACGTCGAATATTTGTACTAACTCGTTTTTTGTCGTACCCTTTATGACTTTTCTACAGTTGCCCTGTTTGCAGCTCAATCAATGAGTACACTAGCGATAGGTGGATACAGTTACTTCACTAAAATTTGTTTTCATTTTACATGCACTTTACCACTCTGTATTTGCCATCGCAAATCATGTATATTCATTAAAAAAGGTATGATCCTATAGTACTGTAACATACTGAACCAAGTATTCGACGTCCTCCTTCCGTTTCTGGATTTAAGAGGGCGCCTTCATAGAGTACTTAACCTTTCTTGTCGGCGTACATGCAAAGAGGCCAGCGTGATTGCCAACTGTAAAAGGGTTGACAACCAAACTCGCAGTATGTTGTAGTACTACAGGATCATATGTCTTTTTAATGAATTTTTAATGAACATATTAATTATTTAACATATTTGATGAACAAAGTGAGCAAATGGGTACGTCCAATAATTTTACGAAGTTTGTAAATCACATCACCATAAAATTCAGGATGTGAAATACCGTGTCATAAAAGCGCCTTGAGATTACATTGGTACTTGCCAATAAGTGAGAGATTTCGATAGGAATATTTAGAGAAATGTTTCTTTGTTTATGGTATCTATATCCTTGCTTAAGCAGCTTTTCAGTTAAAATGAGATTTTGACTGTTAAACTCGACAATAGATGAACAAGCTCTAGCAAAACGAATAAATTGAGATATATAAACCCCGCAAAATGGGACACGGGGAGCATCTCCGTCAAGATGAGGGAAATTTACAATATTAAAATCAAAATCATCTCTTTTGTCATATATTTTAGAAGAAATCATTGGATTATCAATTTTAAGGTCTAGATCAAGAAACGCTGCATACTTGTCGGACGGGTTAGCTTTATTCAATTTGAGTTCTTTAGGATAAATTGTAGGAATCAGAGCATCAACGAAAGGGTTATCTAAGGTACAAATATCATCCAAATATCGAGAAGTTTCATTGAAGGCTTTTATGTTCTCGAAACAGCCCCATCAAAATGGCGCCCATACTGTCTTTTAACTTATCAGAATAACTTAAACAATCTTGGTAGAGATTCACCAAAGAACCCTTTCTGACAAACTATTTTTGAATTGGGCTTGCTAACAGCTATCATTGTACCCATTAAAAGAAATATAGTGGGCAATATCTCAAGTCTGTGCATATATATAACAAATACCTGCAAACCTATACGTTAACACGGTGAAAAGAAACAGTAGGAAATAACTCAAGTCAAAGTCATTTGCATACTAATACCCCCTTACCTATCACTGTACTTGAAAGAAACATAGCGGTAAACAATTCCAGTCATTGCTATTTGCTAGTATATATAGGCACACCCAGTGTTGTACCCAGTGAAAATACCATAGCGGGAAACAACTCTTGTCTATTACCGTTATTCATTACCAAATCCAAACCGAGAATATCATATATAGGACATGGACACATTCACTTACATATGCTTGTGAGTAGATATGGCCCTAGACAAGGACTTAGGTAGCATGTATAGGACACGGCGGGCACTTACAGATGCTTGTGTGTAGTTATGGCCCTAGACAAGGACTAGGACTGCGTATATAAGACACGGACACTTTCATTTATTTATGCTTGCGTGTAGCTATGACCCTAGACGTTGACTAGGGCTGCATATATAGGACACTTTCATTTGTATATGCTTGTGTGTAGCTATTGTCCTAGACATGGACTAGGACTGCATATATAGGACACGGACACTTTCACTTCTCGTGAGCAGTTGGACAGGATAAAGTAATGGAGAGAGATTATCAACATCGATGTCCCTAAGACTGACTAGATTAAAGTGAAGTAAAGAGAGCTATAGATTACGATAATGACTTAAAATACGTAATATAGTAAATACATTGTTACGTTCACTTATACACGGTTTTGTGTAGCTATGGCAGTACCTACGACAAGGACTACAGCTCAAAATGTAGGAGTACATACCATAAGCATGTCCCAGATGGGCAAGTTTACGCGAAGATCAACCATTTTATATTTTAGGTCAAACACCATAAAAGTCCAAGAAATTTTCCATAATTTAGTTTTAAATAGGAAAATTCTTATTTTCAGCAGTGCATTCTTAATGTTCCTTTTTGTTTTATTGCATTGTTTATGTATAGCCGTCTAAATTTTGCAGTCATTTCAGATGTTAAAAGACAAAAATACCGTAACAAACATCAGAGTCGCAATTTAACACACACTACGACCCTCCATATACTGTGCTACAGTGCGAATATTGTGACATTACCGGTGTTTAAATTTATTTATTCTATTCCATGTGGCAAATACTTGTTATCTGGCTGCAAACTCCTCTTGTTAAGTGGCAACACAAGGTACGTGCATATTCAGTGTATTCCAGCACAGCACAATGACTTGATGAAGCATACTGGTTTAGTTTTGACGAAATTGTGTACAGGTACAAGGGGACGGCATTAATTAGTGAAAAAGAAATCTGCCCTGCCAATTTGTTACTACAATCAAACTGTTACATGTAAATATCCGTTTCACCGAAACCACCCAAGGCAAATATGAAGATGATTTTCTATAAATGCACACGAAAAGGGGAAATGTTGACTAGGGCAAAACAGTAAAATCAGATCTATACTATTTTCCATAAGCGAATAGAGAGCAGATCTAGAGGTTTCCAATAATCACCTGATCGTGGTCTTTTCTACTGACAAAGTATTACAGGTCGTATTAATGGAGTAAAGGGTTAATGGAATTCTGCAGCTCTGACTGTTCTGGTGATTTAATGACTTAAGTCCTCACCTACAATGGAACATGTCGCAAAAGGATCACTCCAGGCCCCTGAAGCCTGACATGTTATGGTAGCATTGCTAGTAAGGGTATACCCAGTGGTGCATGTGAATGTGACTTCTTCAAGATAGGTAGTCAACTGGTTGTTAATGGCGCCATTAGTGGGAACAGTCACAGTACCGCAATCTGAAATAAACAAACAACACGACTGTAAATGAATGCATTTACTTAGAGCTGAGGAGAGCAAAGTTCAATTGTTGAGGTTTAGAACCAACTTTTGTTTTCCATTCTTGGAAAATGAAAATTTCCAAGTAAGATATCAAACTCGTAACTATGTAAGATCAGGGTCCATGCTTATAAAGCTTTTAGTTGAGTCTGAGATCGTTCTCAAGCTTTTGATTGGTCAGATTTGGGCCTTTGGCTCAAATCTGACCAATTAAAAGCTTGAGAACTCAAATCTGACCAATCAAAAGCCTGAGAACGAAACTCAGACTCAACTAAAAGCTTCATAAGCATGGACCCTGTGTGATATTCATTCTTCTGTATGTAATACTTGATTTAACAATTTGAAATGATCAGTTTCATTAATTCAAATTCATGAAATTTCAATTAGACTTATTTTTATAATGACGTATGAACAAATGGAATTTTAGACATGACAGAAGCTGTAGATTTAGATCGATATCATTCCACAAACAAAACAGAACAGATCCTGATTTGACAGCTCATGATCTGATCTGGGTCTACTCTGTTTTAAAAAGCATACGAAGGCATTGCATTTGGAGTAAAGAGTTAAAAGCTTGTCTCAGTTTATTGAAAACAAAACCCGTTTTTCAACGTCGGCATCTGTTTAACCGTTTTCTATTTGAATATTTATGTAAGAAATAATGACAACTTTGAATCAAGGTATAATCTGTATAATAATATCTATACTACGTCATCAATTAACAGCGCAGATCCTGAAGGAGCCGTCTGCCCTGGGTCTACTCTGTTTTACAAAGGCAAATAAAGAAGTAAAGGATTAATACTTTCCTTCATGCAAACGCGATTTCGTGCCTTTGTAAACCGAGTAGACGCAGCTCATATAGCTGCCGTCCGATCAATATCTACTGACATGTTTGCTTATGAAACAACCCAATGCACTAAATTGATATCCCCCACTAAATGCTGGTCTTAGTATTTAACTGAATTATTGACCAGACAGACACAATCGTAAAGTTTTAGCGCACAAAAAACAATAACTCTAGTGTTTCGAGGTCAATTTGAATGATACTTTCAGCGCAACATTTCCTAATAGTACTAAACATTTACACACACTTGCAAATAAAGAAAATATTCTACCCGCTTGTAAAACTCCGAACGCACAAAATAGATATGTTTTATCAAATAAAGGTCCATATCCCTGGTGTTCCAAGGCTAACATAAATGAAACTAGCAGGGCGATATTGCCTTATGTTACTGAATATTTACACATACTTTCATTCATAGAAAACAGTTTCTGAGATATGACATACACAAAGGTTAACATATTGGCACACAAGGGGGAATGCCTCTAGTGTTTCATTCTCAATGTTAGTGATACAAGTCATTTTCCTTATTAAATTAAGTTTTACATAACGTTTCAAAGAAAAACTCCAAACTGTTTCATGAGATATGACTCTGGAACGCACAGTCGCATGGCAACACGTTCGACGGGGAACGTCAACACTATATCCCTATGCATTAAGCAGGGATTAATTCTAATAGATCTGAATATGCAATTTTACCATTACTAAACATCTCCTACATTGTATTGCCATATTTAATTATAACATTACAGCCAATAAATAATCATGATGTTATTATTTTTACATAAAGATTGAACAGAGAAATGATTGAGAAACAGTTTCATCTTTTATGGAAAAGTTGGCTGTTTTTGTTATTATTGTGTCAAGCTGGTCTCTGATACACAGAACCAACCTCATACGGAGTAACTCTCTGGTATTGAAAGGAAACCTCATATGAAGTAACTCTCTGGTACTAAGAGCCGGGCTCATACTACATTACTAAGAGCCAGCCTCTTTATGAGTAACTCTTTGCTATTGAAAAACAATATCATATGGAGCATTTCGCTTCTACATGTACTGAGAGTCAACCTTATACAGACTAATTATCTGTATGAAACGTATGAAGTTGCTCTCTGGTACTGAGGACCAACATCATATGAAGCAACTCTCTGCCATTGATAGCCATCTTCATACGGAGTAGCTATCTGTCACTCAGAGCCAACCTCATATGGAGTACCTCTCTGCTATTGAGAGCTATCCTAATATGGAATAAATCTCTGTTTCTCAGAGCCAACTTCATATGGTGTAAATATCTGCTACTCAGAGTCAACATCCTACGAAGCCAGCCTAATAGAGTAACTCTCTGCTACTGAGAACCAACATCATATGGAGTTTTCTCTAACACTAGAAGCCAAACCAATATGAAGTAACGTTATGTTACTCTAATACGTCCTCATATGAGGTAACTCTCTGCTACTGAGAGCCAACCTCCTATGGAGTAACTCTGCTACTGGGAGCCAACCTCCTATGGAGTAACTCTGCTACTGAGAGCCAACCTCCTATGGAGTGACTCTGCTACTGAGAGCCAACCTCCTATGGAGTAACTCTGTTACTTAGAGCCAACCTCCTATGGAGTAACTCTGCTACTGAGAGCCAACCTCCTATGGAGTAACTCTGCTACTGAGAGCCAACCTCCTATGGAGTGACTCTGCTACTGAGAGCCAACCTCCTATGGAGTAACTCTGTTACTTAGAGCCAACCTCCTATGGAGTAACTCTGCTACTGAGAGCCAACCTCCTATGAAGTAACTCTGTGCAGTTTAGAGCAAATCCTATATGGAGTAATCCCCTGCTGTTGAGAGCCTACCTCATATGAAAAAAACTCTCTGCTACTGAGTGCCATCCTGATATGGAATAACTATCTGCTTCTGAGAGCCGACTTCATATGGTTTATTCCCCTGCTACTCAACCCTATATGAAGTAACTCTGTGCTTTTTAGAGGCAACCTAATATGGGGTAACTCTGAGCTACTGAGAGTCAACCTCGTATGAAGTAAATCTTTGCTACTCGGAGTAAACATCATAATTATAGCATAACTCTCTGCTACTGAAGCCGTAAAAAGTCACCCCGTACTTCATTCTCAGTGTTGTTATATTTTCTGGTCCTTCGGGATCATTAGTTTTCATGTTATTAGTTTTGAAAATTGAATACTGCTTAAGCCGGTGCTAGGGGGCATGAGTAGTGTTGTACTTTTAATTACTACTCAAGAACAGACTCAATAAAACAGAGTCTGCAATTTTCTCTGTTTGCATTTCTACTTTTGCTTTAGAGGGATCGCCCATTTTCAGAATTTATATGGAGTAACTCTCATATGGAATTATTCTCTGCTTCTGAGAGCCAGCCTCATATAGAGTATCTCTCTGCTACTGGGACCCAACTTCATATGGTGTAACTGGCTGCTACTAAGAGCCAACCTCATATGGAATAACTCTCTGTAACTCAAAGAAATATATGCAGAAAGTTTGTGAATGATTATACATGTGTCAAACCAAATACTCATTAAAATGTTGTTTAATTCATTTGTAATATGACACATTTAAAGAAATCACTTGAACGTGATAAAATACCCAGACTTGGTGGTTCGTATACAATTACATATTCCTGAGTGTAATATTCGCCATTCTCGACTACTTCTGTGCAGGAATATCTGCGTCAATCTTAAATTCATCCTTTTAGAAAGTTGATAGTCGCAAAGAGGTATCCAAAACTGTTACAACACAATACATACCATTTACGGTAAGGATTTTAATATGCAGGTTGGTGAATGGGCATAACTGAAGAACATACGGTTAGTAATTAGAACAAGAGGCATTTAGTGTCCTTTCCCTGAACACTTAACTTGTTTTCTCGCATCATTGTTCTGCAATATCTTCTTAAGGATGATTCCCATTAAATTGAGGTCGCAGGAATTTCCCGAAAATATTATTACAACGGTTAATATGATTCAAGAATCATATTAACGAGGGTGATTCTGAGTTATGGTTTTCAGGATAATGTATCGATCTGCTAATAGTAATTTTGACCAGGAACACTGAAGAACCAGAGAACAATCCCACAATATATCCTGTTTGACCGTTGATTGCCTTAAATTGCAAATTAATGATAAAACTAACGTAAAGGTAATATATACCAAAATTCGCCTTGCTCCCATGCGCTACATATATCAATGTACAGTCATTATTTGGGCTGCGAAAGCAGCCCAACCTTATACAGGTTTAAGTGTTGACCATGATGAACTGCGTTCCTGTGTTTCTATAAAAGCCGGTCTTTTTTATAACCATGGTTTACTGTGAGACTACTTTTTATTTATATATATATATTTGTTTTTATGCATATATTTTTCCTATCGGAGGGCACATATTTTTGTTGGGGTTATTTTTTTCTTTTCTGCTATGACCCAATTTCAGTGAATGCTAGTTAATTAGGTATAAATGATTAAAATCACATTCTCAATTGTAGCCGTCATCGTGGTCTAAGGTTTATAGCGATGGAGTAGGAAACGTGAGTTTGTGGGTTCGATCCTTGGTGGAAGCCCAAATATGTTTTTCTCTCATTTTTTCTTAGCACCCTTAGTTTACATGCTTTTGCTTTAAAACCATTGTGTACATAAAAAAAGTCCCTTGTTTGCATTTTAGCTTTGGTAAAGTTATTTAGCTTAGACCTTTTATTACTTGTGGTTTTGTTGACCGTTTTGCATATTTCACCATTGTGCATGTAATCTTAAATGTATATCTTACACTAACTGTTCAGAATTTGGGGACTATATAAGTGAAAAAGTTAATGGGCATTGAGTCGACCTATTCGAATAATTTCATGTAGACTGTAAGTATGGGAGTGGGTATGCCTATTAAGCAGTAGTTAGTTATGTGAAGCGTTTGATGTAATTAGTGGTGAAATTCGTATGATGCTAGAAGCTTTGTGATTTATCATAAATTAATTTTACTTAAATACAACTTAATGTAATAATGGTTTCAACGTCAGTGTGTTTCAGCAAATGAATAACATTGATCTGTGACGTAATGTGTATTATTTGTGTCATACACGGATATTATGAACCATGGCTCATTAAAACATAACCCCGTTTCTGCTATTAATTTATACAGTAATTACATTCATGTTTTCCCAAGGTATCTGTTAATTAAAGGTACTGAACAGTATTGCTCCCTGATTTTCTTCTATCCTGCTTAAAGACATGTTACGCAGCCAGTTTACGCTTTCGTAAAACCTCGCTTGTATCAAACATGAAACAGTCATCCCCGATAAGTCAATGAAAATCTAAGTGTGTTGCCTGACAACCCGTCCAATGAAAACATAGCCTTGCCTATCTGTACTTTTAGTGATAATTGGAAAAGTAGTAAAGTCAAGCAGGCAAAGCCACATGCAAGACGCAACCACCACCAAAACACCGATAGACAGCATGACACACACACACACAACCACACACCCAAACGCACACACACACACACACGAAATGAACACAGAAAACACCAAAGACACACAAGAACCAGGGACAAACGTTCCACACATGAACAAATCACAAGCACAAAGACGCAAGGCAAACAAAAGGAAGGGTGACAAAGAGAGTACCGCCTTGGCACGGTCAGTAGCAAAAACACCACTGGGGGTTTAAACCGGTTTACGGACGTCCTAACCTCACACTTCTCTCAAAGTCACCCAAGCTTTACAAATATTGTAAATAAAGGTATCCCCGCTGGACTTACCCACAACATAGACGACGGTGAACACAGGACAACATGTAAAACATAGCATAATAACTGTGACAATCCGTCGAATATGTACTCAATGACTTTGCTGAAGTCAGAGCACCTGCAGGTAAGCCGTTAAGGGCACGACAGGGAAAAAATAATACATGAGTCTGGTAAGCTCCTCCTGTATCCAAGTTTAAGAGTATACCATCATAGAGTACTACCCTCGGCCTGTCATCGCGCAAGCAAAGAGGGAAGCGTAGCTACCGACTGTAAAAGGGTCGATAACCAAACATGCAGTGTGTTGCAATATAATAGGATCATAACCTTTCTTTTTAAATGTTTTAATGCGTTTTATAAACAAATCATGAAAATGGATATGACCCCGAATTTTCCTGAGTTTGTAGATAACATCCCCATAAAATTCTGGTTGAGAAATGCCTTGTCGCAGTAACGTCCGTAGATTGCAATTATATTTACTAATGAGAGGTAAATTTCGATAATAAAATTTAGAAAAGGTTTTCCGAAGTTTGTGATATCTGTAACCTTGCTTAAGAAGTTATAACTAAATTACGTCTGTTAAAATCTTCAAGCAAAGAACAGGCTCGGGCAAACCTAATAAGTTGAGAAATATAAACACCATAATATGTAGAACGTGGCACATCCCCATCTAGAAAAGGATAATTAACAATTTTAAAATTAAAATCTTCTCTTTTATCGTATACTTTGGACGAAACTTTATCATTTGTAATTGAAAGATTCAAATCTAAAAATGAAGCATTAATGTCAGATTGATTAGCTTTGTTTAAAGACAGTTCTTTTGGGTAGATTGAAGAAACCATAGTATCAAAATAAGGATTATCTAAATTCAAAATATCGTCTAAATACCTTGAAGTTTTATTAAAAGCATTAACAATATCGGTCTGTGTATCAGGTTTTAAGCTAAGCATAAAATCCCTCTCGTAGCAATACAAAAACAAATCTGCAACAAGAGGGGCACAATTTGTACCAATGGGTATACCAACAACTTGACGATATATGGTATCTCCATAACGCACAAATATATTATCTAAAAGAAAGGTAAGAGATCTACAAACATCAAGGCAAGTCCACATTGTGTAATGTTCAACTTCTGAATTCGAAAAGAATGAACGTTGAACATTACAAGCAATGAACATTTTGTTTTCTCTGGCAAAGGTTTTTTTCTATTAATTTAATAAGTCTATCATTTATAAGATGGTGAGGTAGAGTAGTATAGAGTGTAGAGAAATCATAAGAGCTCAGTAAAGAAATGTTATACTGTTCATTTTCAAGTTTTGTTAAAACATCATTTGAATTTTTATGGACCAAAAACATTAATACCAGAATTTTCATATATTTTATCACAGTAACGTTTAACATGTTCTTTGATCGTAGTAAGACAGGACGTCAAAAGTATAGATAATTTAGTAGTGGTACAACAGCTAGAGTTGGCAATAAAACGCGACTTATAAGGGTTTTTATGTAGTTTCGGAATCCAGTACAAAGTAGAAAGTTTATGTTGTTTTATGTTAGGACCAGACTTAAAATCATTGCAAATTTTTACATGTTCCGAGACTATATCTTTTTCAAGTGTTTGAACTGTTATATAAGTTTATGAATCAGTTAGCTCCTTCTTTAAAACATCAACATAATACAATCTTCAAATAATGATTACATTGTTTGATGCCTTGTCAGCAGGAACAAGAACATAATCTGAATGAAAATTAGAAATGTTTTTCTTCAAGTAGCGAAATGTAACTCTAGGTCGAGGTGGTAAAGGATGGTTATTTGATTTGTAAAAAGTTATTCGTGTATCAATAATATCGAAAATACATTTCTTCCAATCCGAAAGGGCATTAACATCAGCATGTTCTCGTCGACACCATTTGATGCAGAATTCTTGAATAGCTTCCGCAATATGAGTTCGACAAGCGTCAAAATCAATAAGGGAAGGTAATCTATATTTAGGTCCTTTAGTTAGGAGGGTCCTGAGACGTTTATCCTTAATGATATCAAAATTACCAGTAATGACATGACCAACTGGTTTATAGCAAAAGCTAGAAATGCTACAATCTCAAGAAATAGGGGTATTAACATCAATATTTAAGTCAGAGACAATTTTATTGTAGTTCAAAATAACATTTCTAATAGGTTTATTATATTTATAACAGATGATAGGTGATTCAGAGTTGATGAAATATTTGGGAATAGCATCGATTACATTCTTATCACGAAATATACTTTGAATATCAATAAAATCGATACCTTTATTTAGGAACTGAAGTTTCAGAAAATGTCTTTTATGTTCAGATTCTTTATCAATACGTGGACGAAGAACATGCTGTGTGTAACTTTGTATAAGTGAGGCAGTATTAATTAACGGATCTGTACGCATATAGATTTTATCAGCCTCTTCGTCTATTGACTTAAGACAGGAAAAGGGTAAAGACGATAAACAAGATAACATAGAATGTTTACCAGTTTGTTTTAGAATAGTATGTAAATCATGAATAGACATATTACGACGTAATTTACGCTTAATATTACCATTTCTACGTTTGCCATGTGATCTACTTTTACGTTTTCGAATAGAAAATATAGAGAAAATATCGATACTTGGATCTTTAGAAATGTTGCCGCTTTGGAAAATGTTATCATTAAGGCCTAAAGGAAAAGGTGTTTGTAATTTCTTTATCCAGTCTAGCTCTGTGATAAAACGAGCTTTAGATTTTAAACTACCAGTAGTTTTAGAATCATAATAAATTTGTTCTACTGGTTGAACCGAAACATATTTGAAAGAATGTCCTGTATGACGAAAATGCTGGTAAAGAAAATTGCGTACTTTTTTGATCCGGCAATGGTAACTGTGTTCACGAAACCTAGTTTTTAAAGAACGTCCTGTCTGACCTACATATTGAATGCCACAACGTGGCGCATTTCATGTAAGAACATATATAATATTAGATGAGTTTCAGTCTAAATCAGAATTAATTTTCACACTAAACACTCTACCATTAACAAGAGATTTAATTGTTGATCTAGTAGAAATGAAATTGCAACACATACACCTCTTACTATTGCACTTAGTAATTATTGGATACACCCTATGTCTTTTGTTCAAATAATGTGAATTAAGATGGACTTTACCATAACGAATGAATGATTGCTTTAAAGGAGACAAAACGATTTTAGGTCCATTATGAAAAATGTTACTAATAGCCGAAGAGGGAACATGAAAAGATGAAGCAGAAGACAATTTCAGAGGTTTAATACAAACTGACGGCTGTAGTGATTGGAAATTAGCCAGGTTATGAGGAATCTGAACGGAAGACACAGAGTGTAAGTTTAAGTTATTAATTTTGAGTTTAGGGAGACTATTCATATTTTGTGTAGTAATTGTAGCACCCATCTGTAAAAAGCGACATACGTATGTAACGAAAAGTGGTGTAAAATAATATAAAACATACCAGATTTGTTTAAGACTTCTGAAGAGTTCTTAATAGACCAGAAGAGATTTATTCCAGAATTTTCATAAGTCTTATCACAGTAGAATTTTACATGTTCCTTTACCTTCGTTAAGCAAGAAGTCAAAAGTATAGACAATTTAGTAGTTGTACATGAACTAGAATTTGCAATGAAACGCGCTTTATATGGTTTTTATGTAGTTTTTGGTAACCAATACATTGTAGGAAGTTTATGTTGTGTAATTTTAATCTCGGTTCCAAATTGTTCACACTTTTTGACATGGTCTGAAATGATGGTCTTTTCGTCAGTGGTAACTGAAATGTAAGACTTGGTATTAATAATTTCCTGCTTCAAGACATCGATATAATGTAATCGTCAAATAATAATCACATTATTCGATGCCTTATCAGCAGGAACAAAAACGTATTTTGAATGGAAATCCTGTAAATCCTTTTTAAGATGTCTAACAGAAGTTCTAGGTTTAGGTGGAAGAAGGTGTTTATTAGAGCTGTAAAAGGAAATGCGTTTATCAATTATATCAAAAATTAGTTTTATCCAACAAGAAAGAGCATTAGACTCAACATGTTCTCTTCGACACCATTTTATACTAAAATTTTGTAAAGCCTCCACAATCTGAACTCGACAAGAGTTAAAATATATCAAGGATGGTATTCTATATTTGGGACCTTTATTCAAAAGAGATCGTAGACGTTTATCTTTAATTATCTCAAAATTACCAGTAATCACATGACCAGCCGGAGAATAGCAAAATTTTGAGGTGGCGCAATCTCAATTATCAGGAATATTATCATTAATATTAAGGTCTGCCACAATTTTATTATAGTTGAAAATTGTATTTCTGATTGGTTTGTTATATTTATAGCAGATGATAGGTGGTTCTGTATTTTTAAAGTATTTAGGAATAGTGTCAATTACATTTTTGTCTCTAAAAATACTTTAGAGGTCAATAAAATCAATACCTTTATTAATAAAAGGAATTTTCAAGAAGAATCTTTGGTGTTCAGATAATTTGTCAATGTGCGGTCTGAGAACATGTAGAGTAAAGCTTTGTATCAAACTAGCCGTTCCTATGAGAGGATCTGATCTAAAAATAATTTTATCGGCTTGCTCGTCAATTTCTTTTAATGAACATATAGATAAGGAGGAAAGTATAGAAAGCATGGCATGTTTGCCCGAAGTTAGGCGTAAAGTATGTAGATCAAGAAGAGTCATTTTCAAACGAGATTTTCGTTTAATATTACCATTTTTGCGGATGCCATGTGATCGAGATTTGCGTTTGAAAAAATATCTATATCTGGTTCTTTTGAAATATTTCCAGTCTGGTAAATATTATCATTCAGTCCTAAAGGAAAAGGTGTTTGCAATTTTTTTATCCAATTTAATTCAGATATAAATCTAGCTTTCGATTTAAAGCTACTAGTAGCCTCCTTATCATATGTTATATGCTCAACAATTTGTACTAAAACATCTTTAAAAGAATGGCCAGATTTCCGAAAGTGTTGGTATAAAAAATTGTTTAGTTTACGATTTCGACACTGATATGCATACTCACGAAATCGAGTCTTTAAAGCACGACCTGTTTGTCCTACGTACTGTATACCGCAACTAGGCGCGTTTCAAGTTAAAACATAAATAACGTTGGTAGTAGTACAATCAACGTCTGAGTTTATCTTGACATTAAATGTTCTACCATTAACTGTAGATTTTATAGTGGAATTACAAGAAATGTTACTACAACATATGCACCTCTTAGCAAAGCACTTTTGGATAATTGGATACACTTTGTGTCGCCTGCATAAGGACCGTTTACGAATAGAAGAAACATTTTGGAAAACAGATTTTAAAGGTGAAAGTACAACTCTTGGTCCATTGAAAAAACATTTATTAATAGAAAGAGATGGTATGTGAAAAGATGATGCCGAATGAAGATTAAGTTGTTTTAAACGAACAAACGGTTGAAGGGAAGAGGAATTAGAAATATTTCTGGGTACTTGTACAGACGACACAGATTGCATATTTATAGCTTTCAGTTCTATTAGAGGTATTTTAACTTTATTCATATTGGAAAGTGATAGAGGGGCACCTGTATTGTGTTCATCAACACGTCAATTACATTAGTGTAGCTACCAAGTGCATCAAATTGTTGGTGAACACAACACCTACCACGAGGTGCATGACTAGTTTGAACCTGCAATCGCAAGAAGATGTCATAAAAGTCTTCAATGAAACTTCTCGATATTTGGACGATAGTTTTAACTTAAATAACCCCCTCTTTGGTGTTTTGTTTTCTACCATTTATCTAAATGAACTCAAATTGAATAAAGCCAACCCTTCCGACACTTATGCAGCTTTTCTTGATATATACATTAAAATTGACAATGAAATTATTTCTTCTAACATTTATGACAAAAGAGGCGATTTTGATTTTAATATAATAAATTTCTCTCATCTTGACGACGATGTTCCCCGTGCCCCATCTAAGGGGGTTTATATATCTCAACTAATTTATTTCGCTAAAGCTTGTTCTTCTGTTGACGATTTTAACAATTGGAATATCATTTTAAATGAAAAGCTGCTTAAGCAAGGATATAAATATCATAAACTAAGAAAAACATTCTCTACATTTTATTATCGAAATCTCTCACTTATTGGCTAGTACAAATGAAATCCTGCGACACGGTATTTCACATCCTGAATGTTATGGTGACGTGCTTCACAAACTTCGTAAAATTATTGGACATAACCATTTTCGCACTTTGTTAATCAAATATATAAAAATAAATCCTATGATCCTATAGTACTACAACATATTGCATGTCTGGTTGTCAACCCTTTTACAGTTGCCAATCACGCTGCCCTCTTTCCATGTACGCCGACAAGAAAGGGTTAGTACTTTATGAAGACGACCTCTTAAATCAAGAAACAGAAGGAGGACGTCGGGTTTCGTGTTTTGTCGTACCCTTTATCACTTTTCTATTGTTAATGTATTGCAGCTACACTAGCGATAGGTGGTACAGTTTAATTCACGTAAACGTTTTCGTTTTACATGCACTTTCACCACTGTATTTGGCATCATGGTTGTTGTAGATTAGTCGGAGAGGGGATATGTTTATTTACACTGTTTGTCTTTTAGAGTTTGGATGGACTAAGTGTGAGGTTGGGCGCCCCATTACCGGTTTAAACCCCCAGTGACTATGTTGTTACTAACCGTTCCAATGCGTTACTTCCATCTTCCCCAGGTTTGTTTAGTCTTTGTGCGTCGCTGTGTGTTGATAGTTATATACATTTGCTGCGTGTTCTTATGGTGTTGTTCGGGCGGTTTTGTTTTGTATGTGGTGTTTCCTGCATTACTCATAATTTTAATTTCACAGTTCTTATCATGCTATGTTATACATATTGTCCTGTGTTTACCGTGTCCTATGTTGTTAAGAGGTCTGGCGGGGATACCTTAATTTACAGTATTTGTTAAGCTAGGGTGACTTTGCGATACGAGTGAGGGTAGGACGTCCGTGAACCGGTTTAACCCCCTCCCCAGTGGAGGTTTGGCCACTGACCGTTCCAATGCAGTACTCTCTTTGTCTCCCTTTTTTATGTGGTTTGGGTGTCTTTGTGCTTGTGCGTTTGTTCGTGTTTGATGTTTTCGTCTCGTGTGTTTGTGTGCGCGAACGTGTGTGTGTGTGCGGCTGTGTGTATGTATTGCTTACTTTCTGTCGGTGTTTTGGTGGTGGTTGCGTTTTGTGTGTGTGTTTTCCTGCTTGACTTTACAACTTATTCATTTACGTATGACTGTAAGCATGTTTGCATGTACGTTTGAGCAAGAATTTACATTATATTCACTCCTACTGCTGGAACAATAACAACGTACAACAAAAACATATATATATTAAAAAAGACTAAATGTTATATGGCTTTAAAATCTTTAATTAATAACTTAAAAATATATATGTGTGTGTGTAACTTCAGCTATAAGCCTCTCAGGTTTCAAGTAGATACCGAGTGTAACAAGAGAGAGTCGTTAATTTAATACTGTCTTCTCCTTAATTCTGAAGGGAGGTGATCCCCCGAGAGCAAAACATGCAACACAAAAAGAGAAAATTGCAGACTCGGTTTTATTGAGTCTGTTCATGAACAGTAATTGAAAGTGCAACACTGCTCACGCCCACTAGCACCGGCTTAAGCGGTATTCATTTTTCAGAAAAAGAAGTACTGAAATTCATGATCTCGAAGGATCAGAAGGTATAACGACACTGAGAATGCCATAATGCCATAATTTGAAAACATTATTTTTAGCACAGGGTTACCATTGATGAATATAATACAAAAACGTACCACCGATTTACTGCTATAACATATGTTCTGATTCTAGATACGTATATATTGCCCAAATCATTGATTATTGATAACATTACCCCCCCCCCCTCTTCAGATGGTACATATGGCCAAACGTTGGTGCTCTGGCTAATGGCCTGATGTTGCATAAGTATGCTAACCATTACTAATACCACTTTGTATAAAGACACCAAGGAATAGGAAACCCTGGCTTGAAGCCTATGTCGTCATCTGTGACTTTACCACTCATATTTTAATTTCATTGCCAAGTCAATAGTTGAATAGCCAAACATTGACGTGTGATATTATAAGGTCTTACATTTTATAATCATTTTTTATAGAAATTGAAATGTTTAAGTTTACATAAGTGCTTTATGAAGGTAAGTTATTAAGTAATAATGCAACACAGATATTTTATGTATACGTGTAACTCATTTTCAAAACGTAAATTAGATTTTGAGCGAATGTCTTTCTTTACTTCAGAAGCTCACCTTTATTATAGTTTACTATGGTTATATATAACTCTCTTTTACTAAAAAAGCCTATTATTAGGGGTTTGTGTTACGTGCAAATGATCACCATTTCTAAAAACTAAAATATATTCAGCAATGCTTAGGCTTTATTCGTTGTTCTAACCTTTACATTGTGTAAACAATTAGGGTGTTTTTCTGCTTGTGTTTTAGTAATTAATTTTAAAACCTGTTTAAATAGGCATAATTTATTATGAATTGTTATTGCAAATTTTCATATATTCTACAAACATTTGTCTTAACATCTTACGTATAAATCAGCCAGAAGACTAAAATAGACTATTAGAAAAGAAAGTCTAAATCTCTTAAAACGATAATGTCTCTCACCAACCTTGTTACAAGTAGGATCTGCATCACTCCAAGTAGCGTCAGCCTGACAGGTCCGTTCAGAAACACCCGAGATCTCATAACCGGTAACACAACTATAAATTGCAACTGACTGGTAAACTGTGCCTGACGAGTAAATAATGTAGTTGCCATTTGTTGGTGGTGTTAGTGCTAGACAATCTATGAATAGAAGAAAGAATAAGTTTCACATGATGTTTAGAACCATCATTCATTTTGATATTCTGAATTGTAGCACTAAAACTGAACCAGCCTTACAGTGTGTCGTTGCAAATTATTTTAGTTCATTTCAGTAAATAAACAATGTATACAACAATACTAATTTGCATGTTTAACATCTTATTCAATACATTATGTTTTTCAACACATTTGTAAACAAAGTGAAACCATATCAAACGACTCTTACAGGCTCTGCTCTGTTTGTTTCTGAAGTAATAATCATACATATGATTCTACAGTTTGTTCCATGGCATATATTTTCCGTGTTCGCATGCCATTATAAGAACATATGTACGATATCATTATTTATTCCATGAATATTCATGGAGTACATGTAACCGGTTGATGAGAGCTACAAATAACGACCAATTCTGATGCCTGTGAAATATGCAACATAACATAAAGATACAGAATTGTTTACTGTTATGATAAAAATAGAAGCATCAACATATGTAAACCATGGCTTTCAGTACCCTTGGCAAATACCACCTTGCATAACTTATTAATCCAAAGTTGCTTTGTTTGTCAGCATGTGTGACTAGGTATGTGCCTGCGTGTGTGCCTGTGTGTGCCTGCATGTGTGTCTGCGTGGGTACTATCGTTCATGCACGCGTATGTGTATCTGCGTGTGTCTGTGTGAATTGTGTGCATGCTTGCGTTCGGGCAGCATGTGTGTTTGCGTGTATGCATGACTGCATATGTATGCGTCCATCCATGTGTGTGTGTGTCTGGATGCATAGCTGTCTGTCTATGTGTGTGTCTGTTTTGTGCCGGCATGCATGCATGCGCGTGTGCCTGTTTGAGTGTCTGGGTGCATGCCTGTGTGTGTGTGTGTGTGCCTGCACGTGTCTGCATTCGTGATTGTATGTGTACCTGTATAGCCCGTATGAGTAGCTGTGTGTGTACATGTTTGCATTCCAACCTGTGTATATGTTTATGGTCCATTGCAGACTACACTCCAGATTTACACTCCAGGAAATTGCAGCTGCAATATTTTTCACTGTGCTCACTTAGCCTCACTAATGTCAAAGAACTGTTTGATGTTTAATGTGTTGTTAATATTATGAAGGTCATGTGAAGGTCATTTGCTGTCCAACATTATGTCTGCACTCTGAGCAATTAATCATTTCAGTGCAAATTGTCGTCTACTAGACATATTTTGTCTGCTTCAAGTTTTAGAATGGACGTTTGTTCAATGTCTTTATAAAACGATAAACAGTGTGTCAAACAGTCTGGAACCTGATGAGACGCCGATGTCCTCGGCGTCTCATCTGGATCCAAACTGTTTTGCACAGGATATTACAGACACGTCTCCATGGCACTAAAGGGGTTAATTTCTGCAAACATTGTCGTCTTCTGCATTTCCCCTTCTATATCTATTCAAAAATAAATATCAGAGTAAAAAACAGTTTGGACTCTGATTAAATGCCAAGTTACTCGGCGTCTCATTTGAATCTAAACTGTTTGCAAAGGTTCTTATAAGTGCTCAAAACCAAAAGAAAACTAGCTGGAACAAAACTGTGTGTGTGTTTGTGTTTGGGTGTGTGGTTGCCTTTTGTGTGTGTCTTTTCCTGCTTCACTTTACTCATTTTTCATTACGGGACAAATTCCTATACAAATAGTGCAGACAAACTAACTACACGATCAAATGGCTTTTGAAGCAGCGATTTGATCAAGGTCAATACAATTTACCACTATATCAGCCTAACTTTAAAATTATCAGAATGAGGTCAAATATAATTATTCAGTTTTACAAACCAGTGCAGAGGTATAAAGGGTCAATTGGGTACATGTACAGTTCATAATAGGCAGATTTATACAGGTATGTTGTATTAAATCAAATTGCCTGTCAGAAACATTGATATTAGCTATGCTAATGTTCTGAACTTCCACTAATACAGGCTTCATATTTGATATATGTATGCATCAATTTGTCGATTCGATCCAAACAACCCCCTCTCGGAACAAAGTGATCCATTGAGAAACAGTTTTGTTATAGTTGTTGTATAACGATGCAAATTATTCTAGATATATTCCAACAGAACCCGATACGTGGCTTATTCTGTTTTGATATTGCAAATGTTGTCAAAGTGCTTGTGAACGTAGCGACTAGTCCCCAAACCCTTGCTTTTACAACCCACGTCCAATTCGATTCAGATTTTATTGATGCTGTTACGAGCCAGGCGCAACAGAAAGGCAAAGCCAGCAACAAACTTTACATACTTTATTAAATTGAAATGACAAGTTGAAGAAATACTTAAATACCTGTTGTTCAAATTCTACATAATATTAATCCATTTCCTGTCCTTTTTGAACAGGCACTTTTAATATGAATTTCCCATACTTTTAATAATCCAGTGAATTCACAAGTAAACTTCTAGTACACTGATGTTTGCCAAAAGATCCAACATAAAAACACTGAAATTTGAGTTTCATATATATACTCTGTTACCATTCTAGAAGGGCATTGAACAATCATTGAATGTCTTGAAGATCACATGTTTACAATGAAATTACTAAATTAGACTTTCTGGAAATTTCTGTTAACAAAATAAGATCATGTGACTGCTTGTTTACCAACGGGTTATGAAATTTCTAGATTTCTAAATTTCTTGATTTCTAGAACAATCTATATATTTACCTATTATTCTCTTTAATATTCCATGACCTTCTAGAAGATTCTAAGAACTTCTAAAAGTTCTATAGATACAATAATGCATTTTTAGACATTTGAATACTAAGTAAACACCAAACTCAAATTTTAACATGTTTACATAACAATGCACATGCACAGTACACTTGTAAATTGCAGTAGAGCCGCTCCTGTCAACGCCAATTTTTTAATATTATAAAACCGTCATATTGACGTCATCCAAATGATGTCGAAATTGCACCCTTCCCCACCTAAGTATATTTAAAAAATGCTGATTATAGTAATTGTTTTTTCTAAGCGGGAGTCACAGGTTCCTAAAACGTGTTTGCAGTGATGCTGGGTTTTTATTTACAATGCATGTGACATATCGTAATGATGCTTAAGACAAGACTCACCTACAGCCTGGCAAATCCCATTATCAATCTCGTGTCCTGTTGAGCATACACACACTGACCCGTCACATTCCTCATTTAAGGCTCCTATGCATATATCATTGATGATACAGTCATTTCCAACTGAAATAAGTAAATGTATATACATCAGTATAGGTTGTAATTATACTGACCAGGAACAAGGCAATGTATCTGCTCTACAAAGGACTAATCTAAAGATTTGATGTGCTAATTACTATATTGCTCACTAAGGTTACACATAAACAATGTACAATAAAAACCTTTCTAAACCGGGTTGTTAGTAGAGGAGAAATTCAGATACCTGTGGGCAATTAGCTGCTTAATTCAGAGTGAAAGTCACACAGAAAGTTCATTTACATTATGCTGCCAACTGTCTCAAAAGTCAACATTGATACTTATCTGAGAGTCTGATTTAGATAGGTGTACTGTATTCCCCAATGGAATATATTTCTCTGTCACAGAATGGACATTATTTTTATATTTACGAGTGGCATTAACCTTGACCCAAGATTCCCAAGTTCAAGATCCCTACCTTTTGTTCCGTGTAAGCTATCTATACCATACATACACCATGCCGGTATATAACAACGCTGTGTCTTCCAATTATTTCTAGTGAATAATTACCATGTCTTCATGAATGTACTACACTCTCCACTGATTAGATAATTAAGAGAGATATTAACTTTGCGCAAAAGCCATTATGTTTCATGATTAAAGGAACTTACGAAAGATCTCTAATTGTGAGAAAATATTCATGAGTATCGACTTAAATGTCTCCTTAAAGTGTAGATTTTTTGATTTATTAGATAAGAAAACATTGTCTTCTTCAGGCATTCGAGAATATGAAAATTGCCGAAGGACTGACAGTCTTGATTTTCGACAAAACTGGTCGCAAAAAACTAATTGTTCATGTGTTTGCGTAAACATATCCCCAATCGAACCATTTTGGACGAAGTAGTCTACATGACAACATAGGGAGTAATAACAATTGTTATTCCAAGCTATCATGCATTGCCTATTGATTTCAGCTATGGAATATTGCCGATATTTCCAAGGGTGATCGTGTTCACACTCTACTCCTTTTTATACCCCCTTTTGAAAAAATAGGGGGTATATTGCTTTGCCCTTGTCGGTCGGTCCTTCGGTAGGTCTGTCGGTTGATCTGTCTGTCTGTCGGTAGATCGAACGGTTTCTGATAAATAATTAATAACGGCTTGTTGTAGTATCTTTAAACGTGCTGTGATGATTGGTCATGGCGAAAAAATAATTGCTTTTGAGGTCACTAGGTCAAAGGTCATGGTCACAATGACCTTAAATCGTGAAATGGTTTCCGATCAATAACTGCTCAAGGGATTGGCTTAGGATATTTAAACTTGATGAGGTGGTTGCTCATGACCACAAGATAGTCCCTATATTTTCAAGGTCACTGGGTCAAAGGTCAAGGTCACCATGACCTTAACTGGTGAAATGGTTTTCAATAAATAACTGCTCAAGGGTCTGACTTAGGATCTGCATGTTTGGTTGTGAACCCTTTTACAGTTGGCAATCACGCTGGCCTCTTTGCATGTACGCCGACAAGACAGGTTTAGTGCTCTATGAAGGCGACCTCTTAAATCCAGAAATGGAAGGAGAACGTCGGATATTTCATTTTTGTCGTACCCTTTATTACTTTTCTACAGTTACTCTGTTTACAGCTCAATCATTGAGTACACTAGCGATAGGTGGATACAGTATGTTCACTTAAATGTTTTTTCGTTATACATGCACTTTACCACTGTATTTGCTGTCGCGGTTGTTGTAGATTAGTCGGAGAGGGGATACGTTGATTTACACTGTTTGTCTTTTAGGGTGGGGATGGAATAAGTGTGAGGCTGGGCGCCCATAAACCGGTTTAACCCCCAGTGACTTTTGTCACTGACCGTTCCAAGGCGGTACTTCCATCTTCCTCCTATTATATGGAAAAGTAGTAAAGTCAAGCAGGCAAAGCCACATGCAAGACGCAACCACCACCAAAACACCGATAGACAGCATGACACACACACACACACAACCACACACCCAAACGCACACGCACGAAATGAACACAGAAAACACCAAAAAGACACACAAGAACCAGGGACAAACGTTCCACAACATGAACAAACCATAAGCACAAAGACGCAATGCAAACAAAAGGAAGGGTGACAAAGAGAGTACCGCCTTGGCACGGTCAGCAGCAAAAACACCACTGGGGGTTTAAACCGGTTTACGGACGTCCTAACCTCACACTTCTCTCAAAGTCACCCTAGCTTTACAAATATTGTAAATAAAGGTATCCCCGCTGGACTTACCCACAACATAGACGACGGTGAACACAGGACAACATGTAAAACATAGCATAATAACTGTGACAATCCGTCAAATATGTACTCAATGACTTTGCTGAAGTCAGAGCACCTGCAGGTAAGCCGTTAAGGGCACGACAGGGAAAAAATAATACATGAGTCTGGTAAGCTCCTCCTGTATCCAAGTTTAAGAGTATACCATCATAGAGTACTACCCTCGGCCTGTCATCGCGCAATCAAAGAGGGAAGCGTAGCTACCGACTGTAAAAGGGTCGATAACCAAACATGCAGTGTGTTGCAATATAATAGGATCATAACCTTTCTTTTTAAATTTTTTAATGCGTTTTATAAACAAATCATGAAAATGGATATGACCCCGAATTTTCCTAAGTTTGTAGATAACATCCCCATAAAATTCTGGTTGAGAAATGCTGTTTGTTTTGTCTTTGTGCGTCTCTTGTTATTTTTTCTACTTATACATTTACCGTTACCTTGTGTTGCTGTTCGGGCGAGTGTTTGTTCTGTATGTGGTGTTTCCTGCACGACTCACTTTTGTACTCTTGCTGTAGAGATTAGTGTCATGACCACTAGATGACCCCTATTGTTTTTGAGGTCATAAGGTCAAATGTCAAGGTCAACCTGATCTTAAATGGTGAAATAGTTTTCGATCAATATCTGCTCAAGGGTTTGGTTTAGGATCTTCAAACTTGCTGTGGTGATTGATCATGCCCACTAGATGACCCCTATTGTTTTCAGGTAACTAGGTGAAAGGTCAGGGGGATATATATATATGTTTTATAAAAAGGAACATGACCCTATAGTACTACAACATACTGCATGTTTGGTTGTCAACCCTTTTACAGTTGGCAATCACGCTGGCCTCTTTGCATGTATGCCGACAAGAAAGGTTTAGTACTCTATGAAGGCGACCTCTTGAACCCAGAAACGAAAGGAGAACGTCGGATATCTGTACTATTTCGTTTCTGTCGTACCCTTTATTACTTTTCTACAGTTACTCTGTTTGCAGCTCAATCATTGAGTACACTAGCGATAGGTGGATACAGTTTGTTGACTTAAATGGTTTCGTTATACATGCACTTTACCACTGTATTTGCAATCGCGGTTGTTGTAGATTAGTCGGAGAGGGGATACGTTTATTTACACTGTTTATCGTTTAGGGTGAGGATGGAATAAGTGTGAGGCTGGTCGCCCATAAACCGGTTTAACCCCCAGTGCCTTTTGTCACTGACCGTTCCAAAGCGGTACTTCCATCTTCCCCTATTGTGTGCCACTTGATGTTTTTATAATTGTGTATACATGTGTATTGGCTGTTTCCGAGTGTTGCTGTTCGGGCGACTGTTTGTTCTGTATGTGGTGTTTCCTGCATGACTCATTTTTGTACTTTTATAAAAACCTCTTGTTCAATTTAATTTCCGTGTAGACTCAGAAAGGGGGTTACCCCGGAACGAGGATTAGAACTCCGGTCCTGAAGTAGTAGGAGAACGGGTCCGAAAGGCACAATGACGATAAACTTGGGCTGAATCACTCTTCAACATGGCACAACCGGCTTGCATATTACCAATGTTAATGTTTCGATCCCAATCAGCCTACAGTTAAAAAGTGCTGGCCCTTATACATTCATAACAATTTAACTCATGGATGTCATGTTTGCCTTCCTCTGTCTTCTTGTAGAGTTATAGTTTCTGGGCGGCCAGATTGCTGTATACTGAAGACGCAGTGCTGAAGGAAAGAGTTTGGATGAATTTTCATGACGGTTCATCCCGTTTCTCAATTGATGCAAGGATAGAGTGTCATCCCACATCAATGTTTGAGGTCCGATACTGAGTGTTCCGATTAGTCGAGTTGCTGTGTCAAGTAGACTCAACCCTTTTAAACAAATGGATGTTATACTTATCTTGCTACTTGTTTCCACCAGCGTTATCCATGTGTGTTAGTGGGTAACATCTATCATTTCTTTGGTTCATGTCTAGAAGTTGACGCTGCCGGTATTGAGTCTACATGGGCCATCTTATCTGGGTATTCATTGTTTGCAACGGTGGAAAAAAATGATTTACAGAGAAGAGTGAAAATAAAGTATGAAATCAATGGTGGGGACAAGGCTAATATGTTTGAGTATGTTATAGTCTTTGAAATGTGTACGATCCTTGCTTTTACATTGTTTTCTTATCGTATGTCCTGTCGGACTTTGAGCTTTCCAAAGGACGCTGTATACACATGTTTTGCATTTTAGTAAGGATTAACCAGCTATTTAAGGACAGGCCCTGTTCAATTTAAACTCGTAGAAACACATCTAATGATATAGGTTTCTATAGTAATATAAAATAAGTGCGGACTAAAACCGTTTGTAAACACTACTACACATCGATTCAAAAAAACATCGACAATACATAATAGCTGAAATCAATTGAAAACTGCTGATAGCTTGCAACAATGTAGTGATGTAGGCTACTTTTGTTGTAAACCCGAGGGGTTAAATGAAATTAGGGCCAATATCACTCCAATTACATTCGTGGATAAAAAAGGGGTCGTCCAGGCCTAATTGTGCTCAATACAATATTATGCCTTAGCATCAACACCACCGATAACAACAACCAATGATGAAAATAAAGTCACCTAAGTCTTCTGAGAACGTCTTATTTCTGCACTTCGATTTGATATTAGGCAAGGTACAAAACTAAAGACGCTTTAGTTTCAGCACATATCCTTGCAAAAATCATACATTTAATATTAAAAAGACAATAATAGTAATGATAATGATATAAAATGCCAACGGGCAAGATCACAGAAACCTCGTTAATTTATACGAACGTCCAAATTTGTTCTCAGTAGCCCATTGCTTTATGACTATATTGATAGGTTGGTTGAATGTACACCTATTAAATAATGAGTTGGTTTGAAATTTTGTTTGCGGGAGAGGCTTCCTCTAGGACTTAGAGCTAGAGATAGATCTATTTTCATCTGGCTATAGGTTTCATATATTTGTATTCTATGGAGCGTGCGGTCTATTTCTTGGGATACAGAGATTATATACTGGTCAGATAGATTAAGGGTTTGAAACTCATCAGCCGGATTCGTTATGTTGATTGCTTCTGTTAGACTGACCGTATCTTTGGACAAGTGAGATAACTGTGTTGGGACTGAAGACCATTGTTTACCATGCATAACTTTTTACATATGTATCTTCGTTTCCATGCTGATGGTATTGTAATAGTTTAAAGATAGTAATTTTATGCCCCGACAGTTGTAAAAGTACATGTAGAGTCATGCATACAAAACACACGACCGCCCAAACAGTCCCACGACGACAAACAGCAAATGTACATGTATATAAAAGATACAAAGATACACACAAAGACAAAACAAACATACACTAGGGGGAAGATGGAAGTACTACTAAAGTCACTGGGGTGTTAAACCGGTTTTCACTTACACTTATTCCACCCCATCCTAAAAGACAAACAGTGTAAATAAACGTATTTACAGCAACTGCAATGGCATATACAGGGGTAAAGTGCATGTAAAACGAAAACATATTCTAAATGATGAAAACAACGAAAATATAATCGTCACTACAACTAATCGAACCCCGGTTTTCTGTATCAGTAGTAGCCGTACATAACCACTACGCCACTAACTCCGTAGCAATTTGATCAGATATATTAGATGATAAAGCCTCATTTGGTGGACAATTTGCATCTAGGAGCTTGGAAATGCAGGTTTTTTGAATGGTTAACATGTCTGGACGTAAAGCCAGCCTTTTAACACATGCATTTTGCAATGCTTTCTAGCGTCCCATGTCCCATGGCCTTTTCCAGGTAACAATTTTGTTGAGTTTGGTTCCCCTTGTTTTGGTAGTTTCTATTTATTCCAAGATAAGATATTGACTATGGCTGTAGCATCTCTCCAACCGTTTGGCTTCAAACATCTTAAACATTTTGACTTGGCAATACAGATCATCTGAAAAACAAAGCACGAACCATTTGAATCAATAACTGTTAAAGAGACAATGCGCCCAAACTGCAATATTTTGAAACGAATCTTAATATAGGTCAATAAACTGAAACTGTACAGGAAGTTCTAGCTAAATGTATTTGCTCGAATGAGGACATTTTAGCAATATTTGTAAAGTTGCAGAAAGTTCGGATCGAATGAGGACGACTCTGTGCAAAATGCGGTGTGAAAAATGTTTATGAATTTTCTGAAAAAAGAAAAGTACATCATTTACATTAAATCAGTTGATGAATATTTGATCGGATCATTCTTCAAATGTCAGTGTCTCAACCGTTGACAGAAATGTCGTTTGCGGAAAATATTATGTTGACTATAATTTTAAACCACCTGGTTCTTCAAACATCTTTGGCATAAATTGTCTCGGGCCTGATGCAACCCCATTCCTCGTCCTTGTTGTCCTTTCTGTAAAGATTTTTCCAGCTACCGTGCAGCCATACTATAAATCTCCCCAACGCATGTCCACATATTCCTGACTTACTCTTAGTCCAAAATGTATTGTATCAATAAACCAAATTGTGTTAAGAAATGCATCTGGACTATCTGGAACAGATGCACATGTATGTGTAAATGGTGTGTACTAAAATGAAAAACACAAACGAAAAATAATCGTCACTACAACGAATCGAACCCCGGTTTTCTGTATCAGTAGTAGCCGAACATAACCACTATAACCACATAACTCCGCAGCAATTTGATCAGATATATTATATATATACAGACACAGTGCTTCGTAAACGAGAGTAAGTTTATTAATAGAGTACACAACATAATTTATGTTTACAATATAATTTTGTTCACATGGATTACCTATGTCTATTTCTTTATCGAAAAGTGCAAACATTAGTTGAAAAGGCAATACACCATGTTTTGTCGGGAAAGCAAAACTTATTTAAACACATTTTAACGAGAGTGGTTCTCCTTTGTTCGATCTACGTCTTGTAAATAATGACAACACAAACTGAACACTTACTTACCGGCGCCTCATAGGGACGTCCGTTTGAGTATTGTCATTTTATCATCGGTAAAAGCCTCTGTCCTTTTCTTCTTATTCCTTTTTGCTTTAAACTTTTCCTCATAGATGCTAGAACAACCCGGACATGTTTAAATTCCAAGTCGCTGGTAATGTTTATCGGGTGTAAATATTCTTTCTATCAAAATGGTATTTTACGTACCGACGATTTGGGACACGTCTGGGTCTTACTACTGAACAGTCAACTTCGGCTACTTTTGCCTCTGCACGGATGAGCGTCGAAAACAGGGTCGATGGTTCCCGATAGTTTGAAGCCTACTTGTCCCTTTTCATTGTCGAAGTCTGGCGCTTTATCTGGATTGCCTCTTTCACGTTTCTTGTCCGTGTGTGTCAGCACTGTACTTGCCCCCTTGCTCTGTACGTGCCCCCTTTCCTTCAATTACATGTTTGTTCTGTAGTACATGGTCTGTGACGGCACTTTTATTTTACTCCGTGAGTGAGGTCTTTCTTTCTGACCTTGTGAAATTTAATTTATCAAGTTGTTCCACATCTTTCTTGTGTTCTTTTATTCTTGTCATTAATTTTCTACCCGTTTCACCAATACATACTTGAAAGCAGTTTTTAAATCCGATCCGGTTTAGATAGAAAGGATCCGATCCGGTTTAGATACACATTGGATTACCATACATTGGATACATATGAGACAGCTCCTACTGGAGCTGTCTCATCAGGGTCTGCACTATTTACAAGTTTATTGTGCAACCAGTGCGATTCACAGTAGTGATTGCACAGCGCAATACTTGTACACAGTGAAGGTATATGTAATTATACAACAGGGCATGGCTAAAGAAGGAGAAATGTACTTTGAAATTCAGCAAGAGAAGGGTTAAGAATATTCACTGCACAACAAAGTTGTATTTGTTTCAATCAAACATATCTAGATCCCTTTTGATTGCTGAATATTCAATATGGAATGGTGCATCACTGTTTACCTGTAGCAGTTAAAATATATATGGCATGAAAGGTTTCCTTTTGATAAAAAATGATTGTTAATGGCAAATAGTTCATAACCTTGTTAGATGACTTCTCAATTAGTCGTGTGATCTGGGTCTACACTGTAAGCAAATACAAGAAAATTCGTTTCCGGCATTCAAAGGGCTAAAACTGAAGATATATGACGGAAAATTGATGGATTACATGACTTCTATCACCTGACCTGTCAATACCTACCCTGTTGAGTTCTAATTTCCGAAACAAAGAGTTCCACTAAAATCCAACATGATACGATGGCCAGCATTCCCATGATGCTGAGAGAATCTTTGTATTAAACTGTCCCTATAACACCTTTAAAATAGATTTCACTAAAAGTATATTACAGTTTAATTTCAAATGAGAAAATGGCCACCAATGTCAGAAAACACTGCCACGGATTATTCCACGTTGGGCTTAATCTGACGTTAATATATATATGTACACGTTGGCATATAAATACTATGGCATTGACTTAACTCTTAACATCCTAAATAATGGCCATGCCATTTGCTTCAAATTGCATTTCAATCTGTTTGTTTTGGTGTTATTATCAACAACAAAATCAAAGAGTCAACCTGTTTTTATCCTTATAAGATGCTATATAGTTATTTGTTATATAATCTGAATCAAGATTGTTTGCAAATGTCACCAAGTGTTTGTTAAGAATATCAAGTTTTTAATAAACATGTGTGCATATTGTCTGTAAGATTTGAACCCAATTTGTCACTTGATCATTGGAATGCAGTAAATGGGCTAGCTGACATTGGCAACCATTGTTTACCAAGAGTATAGCGATCCTGTAGAGTGGGCTTTTTTGTATTCAAAGGCCCATATAAGATTTAATCAATCAATGCGTAATGACCTCTACCGTAATGCTAGACATGTCCTCTTTTAACATTGCAACATTCAAACGGTTAACTTTGCTAATGAATACTTGTAAAAATGCTAAAAAGTTAATTGCTGAGTAAATTCACATCTTAAAAGGGTCCAAAAGATATAAAATAATGGGTCGGGCATATATCATTTATACATCCAATGTATTTATTTGTGATTTGGTGAATGATTTAGGGCCAACAACTGCGAAGCTGATGTTATTATCACAATTTAACAGCTAACTTAGTCTGTTGATGATTAGCACGTAAACACTTTGAAAGGGGAACGAGTGTACCGATACTTGATTCTTATATAATGCTATCACCAAAGCTGTTGTCTAACTAGTGACAGTCATGGCGTCTGATTGCGCTTCGTAAGACGTATAATGCAGCCTTACAAATATTCAAACTTTAAATCTAAACCAAGGGCATCAAGTTTCTTATCCACTGCACAGCAAAATAAGGGTTTTATTTCACGGTTAGAACAATCAACTGGTATTGTGTCCTTACATTTAATTCATTATACCAAACTGTTAAGGTGATTCCTATCTTACAGTCAGCGTACGAAACTGTTGATCAGTCAAACAGAATGTCTGCTACAAAACTTGCCTACAATTTGTTTTTGTATTATCATGTTGCAAATATATATTACCATTTTACCTTGGTTCCAGATCAGACAGAATTCGAAGGCTTAGAACAATTAAAATAATTATATTTGCTGAAGAAATAAATTATTAGTGATAGTTGCAAACAATTTAGATTTAGATACTGCGCCGAGTATATGTATCTTTTAATTAACTGATTTGTATAAGTGAAAATCAAAAACTGAGTTTGCTATGACATACAATAAATAATGTGATATATGAATCGTTTTCACGAAAAAATCAGACCCTAATCATGAGACAGCTCATGCGGGAACTGTCTGATTTTGGTCAGTCATTAGGTAAAGAGTTAATCAGGATCCAATCTGTGTGATACTCAGAACATTTCTGTTGGTTACGGAAGAAATTTAGTATTAAATCAGTATTGCTTACAACAGTTAACGTAGACGGAACAATAACTGTGCGCTAATCTCTAAATCTCAATGCACTCAGATTATGCTTGAATTTAGCCCTTTCGCTGCCAATGCCGGATCTGTGATTACCTATGCAAATAGTTTTGATATAGATGAGACGCCGAGTAACTCGGCGTCTCATCAGGATCCAAACTGTTTGTTAATGTTACTATGTTTTTGAAACAAAAATGAAGAAAATCAAAAAAATGAAAATTTGTAGCAGACGACAAAGTTAGCAGACGACAGAGTTTGGCAGCGAAAGGGTTAAGGTGAATTGATATATTCCGCCAATCAAGTACTGGCCTCAGTATTTCGCTGCGTTGTTGACCAGACGAACAAAGTATTAGGTTTTGTCAAACTCATGGCTATAACTCTAGTGCTCCAGTGACCATATGAGTGATACTTGCAGGGCCACATGTTCTTATGGATACATTAAACAAAGGTTTAAACTCCAAAACAGTGTTAGATATATAACGAACAAAATGGTTAAGTTTGGAGTCAGTCGGATATGGACCGAACATTTCCGTTGATTTCCGTAAAAGTCGACGAAGCGTTCGACTTTTAAGTTCGGTGGTTTCCGAACGCGTTTGCAAACAGGGTAGACCGAACCTGACGACTCCTGTAGAATCCGTCTGATACGGGTCTGTTCTGTTTGTCTATAAAATTATGTAGATGTGAGTTTTCTGCCATGGAAGAGAATTCCCTTGTTTTAAAAGCATGAATAAAAATAAGCCAATGTATATGCATGATGTTGATAAGTTTTACCAAATGATTATGAGGTAAACGGTTAGGCTATCACGTGTATTTGACTGTCAGAGCTAGGTATATGTCGAGTGGCCGTTATAGAGAGGCTTCACTGTACATCGACTGAATGCAACAGTCTACATTGCTTCTAAGTTATTTTGCTTCTCATCAGGATCCAAGCTTTTTGCATTTTTTAACCAAAGTCCCGCCATTCGCTACCTGACTCACGTTTGAAAGAAGCTTGGGATTCAATGAGGCACCGAGTAACTCGGCACCTCATAAGAGATATCTGTTTAACCTTTAGCCTGCTATGGGCGGAATGGTAAATACATTTGCAAACAGTTTGGATCCAGATGAGACGCCGAGAAACTCGGCGTATCACCAGGATCGAAACTGTTTGACATCCTGATTGCATTTTGGTAGGCAAATTGATTATAGCTTGAATTTTGTAAATGTAGTAAGTAAAAAAGTCTTCAAAAATAATTTTCTCAGCAGGCTAAAGGTTACCAATCGGTCAACAGTTTCTCATAAGTTTACTGCACCAGACCTAAATTGGGACGAAATCTAACTTTATTTACGGTGCGGTGAGGGTCTAAACTACAGACTAGTATTCTTTATAGAGACAGTGCATATTACCAACACCAACATACACTTTACTGCACTCAGGAAAATGAGTGTTGTTTAACATTTACCCCGCTGTAAAAAATGTAATGTTTGCTTAAATTTGGATCTGATTTTGATCATAAATTGTGACTGCTTGTAATTAATAGTCAGGTCGCAAATAGGTAGATAATTGACAACCAGGGTTAGTTAATAGCAAAAGCCTGTTCTCACAACCGGAACTTATGAACGCATTTAACAGGCCTATTTAAGATAGATACCTTTAGGTGTATCTTTAAACTCTTTACTCCCACAATAAACCTTTCTACTCCTCTTTGAAAACAGCGTATACCCAGATCAGACGGCCCCTGTATTGCAGGAATAGATATAGAGTAGTTGTTAACTCTATTGTACTGAAATATTGCGTATAAATTACGAGACTTCAATGATAATTAATCTGGGTTTAGGCCGAATTAAACACCTGTTTGCCATTTTACAGTGACCCGAGTGGTATTTACTAACCGCTCACATTCAGATGAGTCTCTGACCATCTTGGTGTCTCATCAGCACCTAAGCTGTTTTCAGTAAGACCGTAGCTGAATCTAGGTGTAATGTACGCATCGTGGCTATAGGAGACAGAGAACATGCTTCGCTTCCCGGAGGAAAGTAAGAACCGTGTGGTTTTAACCCTTCTCTTGCTGAATTTTAAAATACACCTCTCCTTCTTTACCCATGCCCTGTTGTATAATTACATATGTCTTCACTGTGTAAAAGTGTATCGCTGTGCAATCACTGCTGTGGAGTGCACTGGTTGCACAATCAACTTGTAAATAGTGCAGACACTGATGAGACAGCTTCTGCAGGAGCTGTCTCATCTGGGTCTTCACTATTTACAGGTAGGTATATTGACGTGAATAGCAAGCGAAGGGTTAAAGCTTTGTGTTAAATAGTGCATTTGGTCCTACATGAGCAACTGCTCTGTCACAATGGTTTCAAATGTGACTTTTAGAGGGGTCAAAAGGCGTCAATATGAGTGAATTGATTAAAGCTTACATGAAAAAAGAACGTTTATCAAAGTATATCCCCTTAGCCTTCGAACGTCGTTTCATTTTGATCGTACTGATGTTTTCACCTCTCAGATTGAGATCACGTGCGTAAATGCGTATCGCTAGCTACACCCTTTGTTTGTTACTCAGTTAATAGAAGAAAAAACTCTATTGTACTATATTGGAATGTACCCTTTTCAACGTTTAATTGGCAGAGTGAAGTAGCTCAGCAGTGTTCATTTATAGAGTCGACTCAATATGAAAGGCTTAAATATGCTTGAGGATTTCAAAAAGTGCAAACCCTTATCACTGAAGTATTTCCTCACTATTTGTAAATGACAATGAATGTGTGTCCAGCATTCAATAGTTCAGTTGAACAGTTTAGTATTTTTATTAATATGTCCACATCTGTTACCGCATGAAATGCATATGGCTCTACATTTACGATGTATGCTGGATACAGACAGCAGACACGTGCAAAATGCGACCGGCGACATCAAATTCTGTGAACAAAGGCGTACAGAAAGGCAACAATTGCTATCTATCTAGAGATAATGAAACTTATTACTACCACCGCAACTGGAAATAATCAGAGATGTACACATGAGGTGTATATAGAATTTCAATGTAAGCATTTAATACACGTGTCTACGCCATTGCAAACTGACTAGACCCGAATCAAATGGATCCTGTAGGAGCCGTCTGATTAGGATCTGGTCTCTTTAACTCTGCAAATCAGTAGTTTAGATTTAATCAGAGGGTCCCTTCTTGTCGGGTTATACGCTTTTAAGGGACACTGGACATCATTATGTTAACGAATTACATGTGTTCTCTACAATGCAAAACTAATCTTTTTAAATGCATTTGACCTTTTCGTGCGTCCTGAATGTTGTATTTGTTGTGTATAATTATATATTCAGAACAGGCGTCACATGTAGTATATGTATGACCAGGTGATATGTATATGTATTTATTCAATATGTATTTGTCTGTTCAATCCACCAGATTGCAATATAATTTACTGTATATATTGAATTTCCTTATCTCTTTTCGTATTTTTAGGTTCAATGGTCACCTTTTCAAACATAATTTTATATTTTAGAAGTGTTATAGTCACAAACTGCAATGTGATATACAGTAAAATCCCTCTCAACCAGAATTATAGTAGATAATATTTAAGATATGTTTATGGCATGCGGTTGCTTAATGCAGGTGAAAGTCATGCAGAGTATTCCTGTAGCAGCTTTCTGCACGACTTTTACCCTACATTACCTGTCACTAAGACCGATATTGATACTAAATATAACGTCTGGTTTAAAGGGATTTTTCTGTAATTCAAACTGTGAAGTCAAAATAAAAATTCAAAACCTTAAACAACGCTTTCAATGCTGAACATAATAGACCATCGATGTATAAATGTAAAGCCAACTCATTCCGAAAGACGTTTGTAATATACAATAGATGTTTAACTGTATAGTCCACTCAGTATGGCAGACATGTTAACTAGAGGAATTCGAATGACAAAGAGTGTAGACCCTGGTTAAAGGGTTCCTCTAGGACCCCTCTTATCTGCTGCTGCACTGTTTACACGTGACAGTATATAATATGTGTGTCCCGCAATCAACCGTTAATTGTGTTTATGCCCATTGCACTTAAATAAAACTAAGACATTTTAATTGGGTTTTTTTATTTGTTTCACTAGTAACCTGTATCGTATATTAGCAATTTGTCATATTTTCCGTTCAACGGAAATATTAATACTAAATATATATTTCCATGAATTGGTTGGTCAGATAAACTGTTCTTTCAGTGAGTGTTGAACCAGCATATTCTGTTGTAACTAGAATAACTAAATCTTAGTTTTTAATTTGATGTAATTATTAGAAAGACTCGTTATTGTTTCATTCATCATCCAAATGCTTGGGATGTGCCTAGATATCATGGAGTTGTTAGATGTACAGTTGAACCCGTCTTAAACGACCAGAGGTTTTTTGTCACAAAAACAGATTTCTCCCCCACTCCTCGCACCCGCACCAACACATACACACTGCGACACATTGTCACATTTCTGTACATGAACGCTCGACCAGGTAAGATGTGTAACAGACAAACAACTCTAACAAAAACAGCATGTAATGGAAAATAACTAAAAAATGTGATACAAAATGTGACTTGATCAATGATAGTTCCTCTCAACATACACTTTCTACACTACATTTATTCCAGAAAAAAATATAACAGGGAATAACTCAAAAATAGTGTTAGTTATGACCCTTGTGCATGACACTTCTTTTCACCATGCTCTTTCCATAAATGAAACACCATTCCAATAGCACCAATAGAATAGGAGTTATTCATCGGCCAAAACAATGTAACAAATAATTCAGCAAGAGTGCCAAAATGTCACAATATACGCCCGTCAAATGTCTGGAAGTTGAAAGGCCATTACTCAATATCAGGTGTCATAAAGTCTGGGGAGATCATTGTGGAGTGTCGCATTATTGCTATATCGAACTTGACTGAGACATTATGGTAATATACATGCTGACCAAATTCGAAAAGGATTGGATTACGATTGTTTGAGATAAAGATCGGACAAGCAAAAGTTCACCAACATTGATAATTTAAGGGGAGATAATTCTTGAGTGACAGAGAAAATCTTGCTGGCTATCGAACTTGACTGAGATATTTTGGTAATATTAAAGCTGATCAAATTTGAAAAGGATTGGATTACAATTGTTTGAGTAAGATAGCGGACAAGCAAAAAATCAAGGCAATTCATCAAGTAAGGGGAGATAATTCTGGAGTGTATGAGGCAATATTGTTGGTTATCAAACTTGACTGAGACATAATGGTAATATTCATGCTGACCAAATTTGAAAATGATTGGATCACATTCCAGTCAAGTCAAGTCAGGTAAACTTTATTTACATAGCCGGATGAACATAGCAAATAACATAAGCTCTAATGAGCTTTTTACACCGACTTAAGTTATACATTACATACATATAAACATAGCTATATAAGAAAGAAAATAAGAAAAAGCTAAGAATTTCAGTAACAGTTAAGGACTTGTTATATAGTAATTGTTTAAACAAAAAAAATATACAGAGTCTGATTATAACCTGCACATTATTTAAAACAAGGAATACATGTTCTACATAATATAAATTTATGACAAATACGGTACAAAAAGGCATTTAGAATCACACATAATTCAAACACAAAATAAAAGCGTTTTTATCGCAAGGCAGGCATAATTTAGTAATCTATCATATTCATGCATATTGACGGTCAATGGGAGGCAACTCATGTAAAACCAATGCAGAAAGATGCATTAATTACTTCCCTTGATTAATCTATACTAATCAGAACGATAAAAAAATACGAAACTCAGTTGTAAGAGCTATAGAGATCATTTTATACTAGATTAAGAATGCATTAAAAAGCATAAATTATTCAACTGTAGTTTAAACACATTATAAAATTATGAACATAGTAAAAAACTTATAGACTACGTGTAGCAAAAATAAAACGAGTAAGAAGCATAAATGGAAAATTACATACCTGAGAGAAAAAGGTACGAAAAACAAACAAAAACTATGAGCTGACATGAAAAATGAAGAAATGTTCAACATGCTGCCGCCAAATGACTTTAACATATTCAGACCTTAACCCTCTCCAAAACTCATATTAGAGTGGCACTGTACTAATTGTGTTCGAATGATATTTGATTTATTGATGTATTGTTCACTGAACAGAATAAATAAATAAATAATTCGTGTCCTCGAGCCAAGTACTGCTAAATCAAAAGATTAACCGATGAATGGTTATAATTATGCCTCGAAGCAAACAAAGAAATTGAACATTCCATATTGGACCCAGAACACACTGAATTTAGAACATCTTTTTAGGGGACTTCAACAAGACCTCGAGCAAAAGATGCTCGAGTTAGTGAATTCTGTTACACAATCTTTTCTGGCATTATATAAGCCCGAACATGTCATTTCTTCCTGGAATATATAATATCTAGCTCACCCATCGACATTCGATTAATTAAAGGGAAATGGATGTCGAGCTGGAATGTTTAGCTCGCCAATCAACATTCATTTTCAAACACAGCAGCCATTAACATGAGGGTCTTCAATATCAAACAAATTAGACATTTGCTCTTTTTCAGCGTTTATTCCATAAGTATTATCGCGATATACTTCTTTTCTGCATAGTTACAAAAATATTATGTAACTTTTTGTTTAAAAAACCTTTGCAAATAGAGACTATTAGTTTAAGCTAACATATATTCACGAAGCCATTATGACTTATATGGATATATAAAACGTTAAGCCAGTTTGGATCATAAGTTGACATGCTTTAATATGTATTATAAAGATCAGCTGAAATGGAATCTGCTGATCAATGAAGAATCCGGACGTCTTTTTGATACAGACAATGTAGGCTTTACACAAAAAGAAACAAACTACAAATGCATCGTGTCGTTCTAAATGGAAAAGTAGTAAAGTCAAGCAGGCAAAGCCACATACAAGTTTGGTTTTTTTAAACTTGCAGTGTGTTCATTTAGCCCTTTTACCTCATGTAAATGTATGCATGAAGTGGTCACCTCATGAGTATGCATTATCTTATTTTTTATTTGGTAAATGTTAAGGAAATCAATGGCTAATACAAAAGCTATAGGATCAGATCTATATCATTTAATAAGCAAACATAATATTCAACTCCTAGAGGAACCGTTTACTCTACACTGTTTGCAAATGCGTGACAAAGCGTTTATATGACGGAAAGTGTAGCAGTTGAGTATAAATTATGGCAACTAGGATGTTTAAGCTTCCGTCTTTATAGTAAAAACTAGAAATCGTATTACTGTAGTAGGAGTAGGAGTTCATTGACATCCATTGATACCCTAGTATAGGAATGGTGAAGGCACAGTACACTCTAATGCGATCATGTGTTTGAATGATATTTGACATCTATTGATACCCTATTATATGAAATAGACGTACAGTAAAACCACTCTAATGGAACAATACATAAGAGGTGTACATATTTATGGGACGGTCTTAAAACCAGGTGGTTGCCTAATCCTGTGCGAAAGTAATGCAGAAAGCTCCAGTTGCTGGAATTATTATACATAAACTTTCGTTCTTCATTAATCTTCCACCTGTTTTTAAATATATCTGTACTCATTCATAATGGGATCGTTTCAGAGGGATGCTAGTGTAAATCATTTAAATATCGCCCTTCCGATAGAAAATTCCACAGGAATTCTCATTCCAAGGTTGTCTTTCCACATAAATCCGGAGTTGTCCAATTGCAACGTTATCCACTTCTGAGGATCATAGTAGAAATAAAATATTACCAAGGCAACAGGCTCTTCTTAGATAAGTTTCATCTTTTTTCATTGTTGAACTTCAACTGTAAAACACAAACAATGAAGTTTAGCTCTTACCACCTTGTGAACAAAATGTTTGTTCAAATTTGGTGCGATTTTGACTACTTCTGTTCGACCAATCTTTCGAGAACGTATTGACAAGTGTTAAACAACTTGGATCCTAATGAGACGACGAGTCATTCGGCGTTTCATCTAGATCCAGGATGTTGTGTTAAATAGTACATTTGCTCCTTAGGAGCAAAATGCTCTATTTATCTTAATGGTTTCATAACTTCAAAATTCTAAAATTCTTCTTTTCTCTAGTTAATGCTCCTTTTCGGTATATTTATTCAAAGAGGTTGGATCTAAAACAGTCTATAAGGGAATGGGTTAAGTGCTTATGCAAAGTGCTTTTATATGTACGGATATTGAATTTGAATTTATTTTGTATCAAATAATTTTCTAGTACATTTGTATTTTACATTTTGACGCTATAGGAAACACTCATAATATGGCAGTACATTCCTTTACTCGCAGACAAATACTTAATTTACCATTGTGTAACTTATTAACACGACCATGTTCTTCATTGATACCGATGGAGTAACTCCTGTGTTTGACATCGCTGGCATAACCCCTTCGTTCGTCTGAAAAAAAGAAATCCAATGAAACATTTCCATAACTAAAGTAGAACATTTTTAAAGTGACCACATAAATAAACACAGTTGTATTTATAAGCGAGTGGTTGCTTAATGCGGGATGAAATTTGTGCAGAAAGTTCCGACAGATGCTTTCATCATAATTTTCGTCCTGCATAAAAATCTACCCAAAAGGAGCATTTACTAGAGAAAAGGAAACATTTAGAATTGTGTAGTATTGAAACCATTTTGATAAATAGAGCATTTGCCCCATATGAAGCAAATGCTCTATTTATCACAATGGTTTCAAAACGTGACTTTTACAGAGACGTAAAAAGGTGTATTTATGGAAGAAAGGGTTAAAAAGCAGTTACAACTATTGGTCTGCACCTCTGCACTGCGCTGCCAAATGCATTACAAACCCAGGGTCCATTCTTATAAAACTTTTAGTTGAGTCTGAGTTCGTTCTCAAGTTTTTGATTGGTCAGATTTGAGCCTCTGGCTCAAATCTGACCAATCAAAAGCTTGAGAACTCAAATCTGACCAATCAAAACTAGAAATCTGTGTCTTGGTCGATGAAGAGAGTTCCCATTGCATATATGAACTAGTTTAAGTTTGGATGTGATATCTTTATGGGAGACATGTATTAGATTTTACATAACAACTGATTCTTTGTAAGTGGTTCTGCAGATAATGAAAACATTGATATAAAAGTATATATAAATCCTTCACCAACTCCCGACTCCCAGCCGGTTGCACATTCTCATTTGTCAGTAAAAACACCTGCACGCACAAATTAACCATGAAACAAGGTAGACATACAAGCAGAAATATAGACATAAGCAGGAGATATTGAAATTGACAAAGGAGGTTATCAAAATTATATCAAGATAAGTACCGTTTTACGTAGGTTTAATGAAAAAGTAGTAAAGTCAAGCAGGAAAAGACACACACAAAACGCATTCATCATAGATAACTTGGCATTTATCATACTCATGATATGTCTATTAGAAACTTAAATCTTAATTTATCACAGGTGTAACAGAACACCGCATTGCAGAACAATACAATGCAATCATATTGAACCATTTGCACATACTTCTCATAAATCCTTGAAAAACTATATTCATGACATTAGTTCCGTATTTACCAAATAAACACAGAGCGATAATCCAAATTTAACACGGCTCGTGCTGAAATAGATGCGGTTTGTTAATACCCTGACCTAAAACAAGTTTTTTTATATTTACATTCAATTCATTAAAGCTGTTATGAAACTAATGACCAAGTGTCACACCGCATGGATCCTAATGAGACGTCGAGTTACTCGGTGTCTCATCTGGATCCAAGCAGTTTGCAAAATGTCAGTCAAGTCGGGTTTAGCATGAAAAGGGTTAAACATAGAAACACACACGCATATCACACACTGAGATGCAAACGTACATCAAAACATAAAACAGTAGACTCTATAAAGTGACAAATGTAATACAGAAAGCTTCCGTTGGATATGTTTGTATCACGTTTGTTCTGTGCCGCTTTTAAAGCCATAAGTTGACTTATTTCGAGAGAACAAAGTGTGGTAACCAAACGTTAATCTCAAGCATACTAAGACATATATCTAAACAAGTACCAGCAACCCACAGGAAAGTAGCAGCAACTGCTCTGGCACCCATTTACACAGAGACATGGCGTATCTAAACTGTTAAGCTGTGTAATATGGAATGAAATCGCCTTTTTGATAAGCCAAGACGAAAGGGGCATAACATCATAGACAGTATTTTCCGCATCAGTAGAATAAAGCATTTCGAAAGTGTGTTGAATGAATGTGCTATTGTAATATATGTCACTTAGTAACGTCATATGAACACCTAGGCTAATCATGTGCAAAAGGTTATAAAACGTTTGAGATCTGAGATCATTCTCAAGTATCTTATTGGTCAGATCTGAACAATCATATGCGTGAGAATGATCTCAGACTCAGGCAAAACGTTGTATCTTCTTATTTGGATCTGGTGCAAATTTTATCATTCTCAAATAATTTGGATCCTGAAGAATCGCCAATCTGTTTGTTTAATCTTATTCCAAGTAGATTGGAAATGCCAGTCCGGTCTAATTTCAACCTTCTGACCCTCGTGTAATGAAAACCCGTACAGCCAAGGTCTTCGTAAGTCCTAATTTACAACGACAGTCATAACTGTTCGAAATTATCGCCCCTTCTAGCCTGCGATAGGTTAGGTCAACTTCGTACGTTATAAATTATCGTAAATTGCAACATACAACGATCGCATCTTCCGAGGTTCTATGTTAGAACGTACGACAATATCAACAGTACGAACATTAACCCTTTCCTCCATAAATACACCTTTCTACGCCTCTGTACTAACCACTTCTTGAAACCATTGTGATAAATAGAGCATTTGCTCCTATAGGAGCAAATGGTCTATTTATCACAATGGTTTCAAACTACAAAAGTACAAAAATGAGTCATGCAGGAAACATTTTAAAATTTTATTTGTGGCTAGTAAATGCTCCTTTTGGGTAGATTCATTCAAAGAGGTTGGGTTTAAAAATAGCCAATGGAGGAATGGGTTAATAAAGCGGATCCTTTCATATTACAGTTAGTATCAAACAATATAAGTTTTGATCAGAGGCCATGTCCTGGTTTACTCTAAAGACATGGCAATGCATTCGACAACAACAACAACAAAGGAAACTACACATGGGAGAGTATCTATTTTGTCTAGTTGCGGGGGATAATATTACTTCGAATGAATACCAGAGTAATCCGATGGATCGGAATCAACCGCAGACGACGTTGAGAAATTCCTTATTCGTGGCTGCAACACAGTTAAAACGTTTGTTTAGAGCAGAACATTACTGTTCCATCTTTGTCGCATTGTGATACGTTAATGTCTATAAGAAATATGAATTCATTTTCAGTGTAAACCTACATTCCAATGGATTAGGAACCTTACACTAATTAACGCTAAAAATAATCCATGTACAGTAAAACTTCGATTATCCGAACACTAAAATACATATTATTATCGATTAAGACAGGTGGCCGCTTAATGCATGGTGAAAGTCATTCAGAAAGCTCCTCTAGGAGCTTTCTGCATGACTTTCACCATGCATTAAGCAGCCACCTGCCTAAAAGGGTCTAAATTCTTCTATACTGAAAATTCGAATAATCGAGGTTTTACTGTATATGCATGTATGAAATAATAACATCAATTATATAAATCAGATTAAATGTCATGACTCCATAGGATTGTTTGGTCATGACAGATACTGTATAATCATATCTATGTTAAACCATAAGCAAATAGAGCAGATCCTGATCAGGCGACTTCTACAATAGCCGTCTGATCTGGGTTAACCCATTCCCTCATGTTGACGACGTTTGACGACTCTATAAAAGTCACTTTTTAAAACCAATTGTTTCAAATTACAAAATTCTAAAATTTTCCTTTTCTCTAATTAATGCTCCTTTTCGGCAGATTAATTCAAAGATGTTGTTACTAAAAATGGTTAATCTGTTTCAAAACGCGTGTAGAAATGCATACCTATGGAGCCAAGGGTAAACCCTTATCCCGCTGTGAACAACTATCATCAGTTCAAAGTTTGTTTTTGGTCATTTTTTTAACATAGAAGAACTCCTCTAATGCGACAACTTAACCCTTCGCTTGCTATTCTCGTCATTATACCTACTTGTATATAGTGAAGACCCAGATGAGACAGCTCCTGCAGGAACTGTCTCACCAGGGTCTGCACTATTTACAAGTTGATTGAACAACCAGTGCACCCCACAGCAGTGATTGCACAGCGAAATACTTGTACACAGTGAAGATATATGTAATTATACAACATGGCATGGGTAAAGAAGGAGACATGTATTTTAAAATTCAGCAAGAGAAGGGTTAATGAATAAACATGGATGTCTTTATAAGCAGGTGGTTGTTTAATGCAGGGCAAAAGTAATACAGAAAGCGTCTGCATTGCTTTTGTCCTGCATTAAGCTACCACCTGCATCTAGCACCTAGAATTAAACATGTTTTAGGTGGTTGTATTAGCGGGATTTTTTTGTACTGATTTCATCAAACATTTGTGTCATGACACGTCTTTGAGGCACCATTGACCAAGTGTCACAGCAGCTTACATACTGTGTTACGCATCGTCTCATCTGGACCCAAGCTGTTTCAAATACGACTAGGGTCGCGTTTAGCAAGATCATGATTGATTCAACTTCAATGCAAATCTACTTTAACGCTTTCCTCCATAAATACGCATTTCTACATCTCTGTAAAAGTCACCCGTTGAAACCATTGTATACCATCCTATAGGAGCAAAATGCTCTATTTATCGCCATGGTTCCAAACTACAAAATTCTAAAATTTACTTTTTCTCTAATTAATGCTCCTTTTCGGTAGATTTGTTCAAAGAGATTGGGTCTAAAAATTGCCTATGGAGGAAAGAGTTAACTATTACAACGCTGATTATTTTTCAAATGGACTATTCCAACATTCAAACAGGTTACGCTTATGGCAATTATCTAGGGATTTTTCTAAAGAACTGTATAATACGACGAACAGTGCATGCCCTGGTGAGATGGCTCCTCTAGGAGCCCTGTCAGCTTGGTCTACAGTTTTTGCAAATGACATTAGTGACTTGTGTCCGCACAGTAAGGGTTAATAAATCACAATATATATTAAATACAGTTTAATATGAAATACAATATAAAAAGCCCTTTGAGAATGGAAGAAGATAATATACAGTTTTCAGAAAAAAATATTTAGAGCTGACATTTATAATATTTATTTATACTCACCAACGAGATGGGTTTGGTTTGCTTTGAGTTTGGTATAGAATCGCTGTATTTGCGTTTTCTGTTTTTGATGGCTTTCTGTATCTGCAATATAAACAAAAATTCTGAAAGTAAGAGATCCCTCGAAAACAAAAGTAGCAATGTGAATAGAGAAAATTGCTCACTCGGTTTTATTGAGTCATGAGTTGCTATTAAAAATGCAACGCTACTCACGCCCCCTAGCAACGGCTTAAGTAGTATTCAAGCTTCATAACTAAACATGTTGTAACTGATTATTCCGAATGAACAGAACATATAACAACAATGAGATTGAAGTATGTAGCGACTTTTTACGACTCCTACACGAGCACGTAACACGTGCAGTTACTGAATAAGACTCAGTGTTTGATCGAACAAACCTGTAAACCTGTATCAAGCCACGATTTAAACGTGTACCTCTGGTTCCTTAAGGCAAATAGTAACGTAACAAAAGTAAATACTTCTATCTGTGTTTCGCTTTAAGCATTCACCTTATTACGGTGATAACTCGATATCTGGGACATGGGACCATATAAATAACCTAGAGAAATAGTGATTTCGAGTCATCCGATTTCCAACCTGGGAACGGCCTGGATGTGACAACTTAATGTGGGGAATTGCGACATGCGTCAACCTGTCGTGTGTCTTCATCGAGGTGTGCAGTGGTGAGGTTACAAAGCACCTGTATTACATATGTGGGAATGGACCGAACGTTTACTTCGAGTTATTCCGGAGTTTGAACTATCCTCTCGCCCCGGGACATACATATATTGTTAATTACAAACAGTGTAGACTCATATCAGAGTGCTCCCAGAAGTATTGTTGGTTTTCAATGTTTTAAATATAATCGGATTATATATGTGAATGCCGTTTTTACATGAATGCATTTACATGTATTCGCTTCATTGCAAAATGTGAATACTGAAATTTTGAATGTTTGGAAAGAATGAAGGACTGTATTTTGTATGACGTAAATTAGATAAATGAACACTTGATAACATAAATTAATTTATATTTTACTTACCTTTTCGTTTGTTAGACAATGACAGATAAAAATAACGACACCCTGAAGGAGAAAATAAATAAATAATTCATTTCAGAATCGTCAGCCATGAAAAACAATTCTCTTTTTTGAAAATGGCTTAACACATTCCCTCCTAGTGACGCATATTGGCGCCTCAGTAAAAATCACATTTTGAAACCATTGTGATAAATAGGGCATTTGCTCCTATAGGAGCAAATGCTCTATTTATCACAATGGTTTCAAACTACAAAATTCTAAAAGTTTCATTTTCTGTAGTTAATGCTCCTTTTCGGTAGATTTATTCAAAGAGGTTGGGTCTAAATATAACCTAGGAGGGAATGAGTTAATTGAATTGTAAGTAGCCAACAATGTACCAGATTTTAATCTGTCGTGTTATTTACACCGGAATAATTAAAAAAATATATATACATCAATTGCCTGTAACATTTAATTTGTATTACATGTAACTTAAAAGAAATAATCAAATAATATATATTTCGTTTACCGATTAATCTGTATTACGAGTAACGTAAAACAAACAAATAATCTACATTTCGTGCAACGTTGAATCTATATTTCATGTAACATTACGCCACAAAAACGCATATAATTTCTATTTAACCCATTCTCTCATACATACGCTCTTTGAAGCCTCTGTAAAAATCATATGTTGAAACCATTGTGATAAATAAAGCATTTGCTCCTCAGCAGCAAATGCTCTATTTATCTCAATTGTTTAAAAAAACTGCACAATTATAAAATGTTCTGTTTTTCAAGTAAATGCTAATTTTTGGTCGATTTATTCAAAGAGGTTTGGTCTTAAAATAAAATGTAAGGGAGTGAGTTATCCCTTTTACTGCCGATGTTGCCGGACAGGAACGTAACAGGGGTTGCTGCAAAGGCTGCATCTGTGATTACTCAAGCTTTTGATTGGTCAGATTTGAGTTCTCAAGCTTTTGATTGGTCAGATTTGAGCCAAAGGCTCAAATCTGATCAATCAAAAACTTGAGAACAAACTCAGACTCAAATTTTATAAGCATGGACCTTGATCAATATGAAATGCTGATTAACTCCGTGTCTTATCAGAATCAAGACTGTTTGAACTCACAAACTGTTATATATGTATATCATTGTTATTAAATTGTGCAAAAGACGGACACAATTGAACTATTTTCCTCATATAAACGCATTTGCATGGCTTTGCAAACAAGGTAAACCAAAATCAGACAGCTCATGCTACGTTTGCTTGTGATATGATATAGATCTGATCTTACAATTTTGTCTGAGTCAAATATTCCCTTAAAACTTTAGTCTGGTAAACATAAACATTCTGAAAGTTGGGGATATTTCGAAAGCAAAAGTAGCAATGTGAAAACATAATATGGCAGGCTCTGTTTTATTGACTCACGCCCCCTTGCACCGACTTAAGCAGTGTTCAATTTTCAAAACTAATGACACCAAAACTAATGATCACAAATGACCAGAAAATATAACAACACTGAGAATGAATACGGGGCGATAATTTAATGAATATTCATAAATTGATAGACGCATGCATACATATTCATGGGGAAATGGTTCACACGTTACTTCATGAATATGCATTGAAAAAGACACTTACATCTTGACTGATTCGTCAAATCTAGATCTACAAGGCAACATTCATTATCTACAGTGAAACCTCGGTTGTTCGAAATATAAGTAAAGAAGCGTTTAGCCACTTTGAAGCAGGTGTCAGCTTAATACAGGATGGAAGTCATACAGAAAGCTCACAGATAAGCTTTCTTTATGACTTTCAGTCTTCACCGTCTATCAAGCTGCCACTTGCCTTACAGATTAATGATGATACTATCTAAGTGTTCGAATAATCGCGTGTTACTGTAGTCCACCATTGTAGAGCAAGAAACGAGTCACCAATGTCTCAGAGGAGCTCTCTCACCATGGTCTGTACTGTTCATGTTATACTTTTCTTCAAATTAATACCTGAATAGTCATGATTGACCTGTTTGAAGATCATTTGAAAATTCAGTGTTGAAAGAAATAACTGTTTTACATATATAGGTGAGCATTTTACCTGCAAACTGTTACAGAGCGCAAATATGTATTGTACCCAGGCAGCGTCCTCGGAGACGTAAAATACACCCAGGATCCATGAGCATCCCATCAGTGGCAACAGGACGCACATACACCGAATACCAGCCCTGAAATGCGAGAAAATAATTTACATGAACTAGTAGAGTAGACATTGAAGTTCAAAGGATCCACAACTATCACATCAGTGGCAACATTACACACATACACAGAATACCAGCCCTGAAATAGGAGAAATTACTTTGCATGAATCAATGCAATATCCGTAGATGACACCAGGGGTACACGAGCATCCCACCAGTGGCATCAGGACGCACATACACCGAATACCAGGCATGAAACGCAAAAAGTACTTAACATGAATTAGTACAGTCTAGTAAACAAGTAAAACGCCCATGCTCCACAAATGTCCCATCAGTGGCAACAGGGTGCATATACACCTAATACCAGCCATGGAATAGGAGATAATACTTCATATGAATCAGTACAAATGAGGAAGAAACTGTCCAGGATTTACGCGCATCTCGTCAACGACAATATGACATACATACACGAATACCAGCCATTAAATTGGAACCAATACCCGAATCAGATAGCGAGATCTTCGATAGCAGACTATTGCTTAATGCAGGACGAAAGTAATGTACAAAGTACCACTGGGAGGGGAGACAAAGAGAACTAAAGAATAATTAAAGAGATAGAGAGACAGGTATATGCAGGTAGTACGGCAAATACATGAGTAAACACTTACTTTGTTTTTGCTTTGTTTGAAGCCTGTGACAGAGTTCGAGTTTTGAACATTGTTTTCATAACAAGGATTATAAGCACGAAATTCACCTGAAAATAGGATAACTGTTTTAATTATGAAAGTTGCATTATTATATTCTTCGTGACAAAATGTCTTGTTTTATATTTGGTGTTGGCAGTCTTGTTACGGGTATAGCGCTCGTACACATACCTTAAATATTTTGCTGCTAATGTAGCGCATGTGATTATCTATGCAAACAGTTTGGATCCAGATAAAAAGTAGAGAAAATTAAACAAACGAAAATTACAACAGGCGGCATATTTAGAAGCGAAAGATCTTTTTCATGCTGGAAAATAATGTCTGCTCAATCTCTGAACTGCTGTGTGATTTACTAACTACTGACAGAAATAATGAATAACGGTGATGCGTTACTCGCGTCTCATCTGAATCCAAACTGTTTGAAAATACCAGATACATCATGTTTAGCATAAAAAGAAAACAATGTTAATGTGTCAGCGCCCACTTTCTAAAATAGCACAGGAGTCGGTGACTGCTTAACCCATTACCTCATAGGCTATTTTTAGGTACACTCTCTTTGAATAAATCTACCGAAAAGGAGCATTAACTAGTGAAAAGGAAAAGCTTAGAATTTTGTAGTTTGAAACCATTGTGATAAATAGAGCATTTGCTCCTATAGGAGCAAATGCTCTATTTATCACAATGGTTTCACAAAGTGACTTTTACAGAGTTGTCAAAAGTCGTCAATATCAGGGAATGGGTTAAAGATAGGATAACGGTAATGCAGAAAACTCATTTGCATTCAGCTATCATTTGAATCAAGGGTTGGCTTAAATGTGTTTGAAATTTACATTTCCACTACACATTCAAAATAATATAATTTATACTTCTTTTATCCTGAGAAGCAATCAAATTAAATTAATATGCAAACGTTCTGAATAACCCACATTGAAGCTGTTTTGTGTTATATCAACGTATATTAACGTAGAAGAACAGTCTACTCTCTGATGATCCGTTCCTCTTTGGAAACAAGTGAACAGCAGTGGGCTGATAAAAAGAGTTAGAATAGGTAGTTTGCTTAAGCAAACATCAATTATACTAAGCTTTCTGATCTAAAGAACACTTTGCGCGTCAGTTACAATCGTCGTATGTTCCTTTCACCTTTTCAACTCTCACAATGTATTACTTAATAAGAGAAATCCGTACTCACCGCAACGATAAGAAGTGCTGGTCCAACAAACGACCAGATTAGATGGTTGTCTACAGAGAGCCAGCAACTGAAAAAGGGGATGTTATGAATGTTTATTGAAAAAATAGAACGAAAGTCAAACTGGAGATGCCACATCAAAACTCCCAGAAGTACAACTGAAGTGCGCGCAAATATACACATACACACACAACCTTTAGAGAACGAAACCCGGCCTGCTCACCACAGAACGCATATATGTATCGTACCATTAGAACGCCATGGGTACCTGACCTGCTCACCACAGAAAACATATCTGTACCGTACCATTAGTTTTAACACGCTATGGGTACCTGGCCTGCTCACCACAGAAAGCTTACCTGTATCGTACTATTAGCATGCTATGGGTACCTGGCCTGCTCACTAAGAAAGCATATCTGTATTGTACCATTAGCACGCCTTGGGTACCTGACCTGCTCACCACAGAAAGCATATCTGTATCGTACCATTAGTACGCTATGGGTACCTGGCCTGCTCACCACGGAATACATATCTGTATCGTACCATTAGCACACCTTGGATACCTGGCGTGGTCACTACAGAAAGCATATCTGTACCGTACCATTAGCACGCCTTGGGTACCTGACCTGCTCACCACAGAAAGCATATTTATATCGTACCATTAGTACGCTATGGGTACCTGGCCTGCTCACCACATATACGTATTGTACCATTAGCACGCTATGGGTATATCATATCTGTATCGTACCATCAGCACACTATTGGTACCTGGCCTGCTCACCACGGAATACACATCTGTATTGTATCATTAGCACGCTATGGGTACCTGACCTGCTCACCACAGAAAGAATATCTGTATCGTACCATTAGCACGCCATGGGTGAATTTTGTAGACAATTGTTGATCCGGATGTGAAACCGAGTGACTTGACATCTCATCAATACAATCAGTATTATTTATTGTGTAGAAAAAAAACACTATAGTATATTTGCACAAATTGTTTAAAGTTAATACTACGACTACACAGTGTTAAAATAAACAACAAATCAACACAAAAACACAATAACAAATGTCCTTCGATGTCGTCATTTTCAATGCAATTAGTACCGCTTAAACCGGTGCTAGAATGCGTGAGTAGCGTTGCACTTTTAAACAACTACTCATGAACAGACCCAATCAAGAGAGTCTGCAACGTTTTCTTTTCGTATAGCTACATGTATTTTGGCTTTCGAAAGAGCCCCGTCTTTGATACAATGATGCTACAATACTTTTTGTAAGAAAATCCTGTTTTTGTCCGAGAATGACAAACAAAACACACCCGGATCAGAAGACTCCTGAGCATTCTAATACATGCTAATATAAAATTTAGACTTCCTCTTGTTCTATATTCATGTAAGAACTCATTGTACTAACCCTTTCGCTACTAATGCCGGGTCTGTGATTACCTATGCAAACAGTTTGGATCCAGATGAGACGCCGAGTAATTCGGCGTCTCATCAGGATCCAAACTGTTTGTTACTGTTACTATGTTTTTGAAACGAAAATGAAAAAAATCAAAAGAATGAAAATTTGCAGAAGACGACAAAGTTAGCAGACGACAGAGTTTGGCAGCGAAAGGGTTTAGAATATTTATTAGCTGAAGTTTTATAATCCAAACGTTTCAAGAAATTAGTTTGCTTTGACAACAGCTGTAGTATCAGATCAAAAGCAAACAGAGTAGATCCTGATCAGACGGTTCTAATAGGAGACGTCTGATCAGGGTCTACTGTTTTGCAAATGCGTGAAAAGGCATTTATGTAAAGGACTGGTTTAATTGCACATCAACTCGTTTCTGCATTCAAATGTTTTGCAATGACACAAACGAGCGTGCATCTGCAGGTTTCAAATAAGTTAATTCAGAGCATTGCTCATTACTTACAAGTCATCTGTCCCGTACCCTTCAAATTTAGTAACACCGATAGACACACCCACGATTACTGCTGGCAAACCTGAAATATATCAGCATAAAAACGCGCACCTGCTCATTACTATGTAATCTTCGTCTATTCAATTTCACACACATTTAATCCAGAGACATTACTGAGTTTTTCGGTGTCATATTTCTATACCAATTATTTGGAGGGTTTGGAGAATACCTCAAATGTTTATCTCTGGATTTACATTATTTTACAGCTGGTCTCATTGCTGCCAACAACTTGCAAATGCTAATTTCAGTTGTGCAAATTGAAGCAATATTTAACGAAGTGCAACTCAATAGTGTTTTGCCCTGAATCATTTATAGGTGGTATGCCTTATCACCTCGTGTTTAAAAATTATGAACATTTCCAAATATTGTCAAAGATGTTGACAATTCGAAATCGAAAATTATTTAAAAGTTTCTGATAATCGTGGCTTTGTATAGCGAAAATGCAATATGGATGGCGATAAATCTAAATTTGACATGCTAAAATGCCGATCGTCTGATATCCAATCGATATCTAATCTATTTGGCATTAGCATTGTTTATATAAAAAAGAAATAGAGATCAAATAAAAGTGTTGCCAATGGCATTTTCTGCCAATACATATGTTCCCACTATGTTACTCATTACTTATGTGAATGCACCGGATACCTATTCTGCCAGTAACTCAAAGCACTTCGCTTTGAGTATATCACTGATTTAGCGTACTACTAATAACATTTTATTTTTAAAGTTTAATACCACACTGAATTTTTGTATTACTAATTGTGTATTGCTTTGGGTTCTTAATTGTCAAAAATGAATACATCTTATCGTTTGAAAGTTGATCCAATCGTTCTGAGGAATTCATTTCTCTGAGAAGGATATTCGAAGTGTAAACCCTGTACTACGGAGTCCTTACGATTAATGACACAATAGTAAAGTCAGGAGGGTGAAAGCCATAGACAAGAAGCAACATTACCAAAACACGGATAGAAAACAGGTGAGACACTCACACGAACACGAACACGCACACACATGCTCGAGAGATAAACAAATGCCAGTTTTCATTATCTCCTAGTTCTAAGATTATAGCATTATCGTGTCAAAAACATTGACAGTGCAAAACAAAATGGGTGTCTTACCCCAGGCCAACGGGAGAATCCATTTCAGTCTTGACTTTGTGGGAAATACATACAGGACAGTGACGGTTATCTCTATGCCCTCTGATAGCATAAGGAAGAACACCACCAGATATATATACTGGAGCATTACGGCAATGGCTGAACAAGCGTCCTGTAAGTGAAAGGGTAGTAGGACAAAGTTTGAATATAAACACATACAGGACAGTGGTGGTTATCTCTATACCCTCTGATAGCATCAGAAAGAATACCACCAGATAGATATACTGGAGCATTACGGCAATGGCAGCACATGCGTCCTGTAAGTGAAAGGGTAGTAGGACAAAGTTTGAAAAAATAAACATATACAAAACAGTTACAGCTATCTCTTTACCCTCTGATGCAATCAGGTAAAACAGCATCAGACAGATATACTAGATCATTAGGACAATGGATGTAGACGTGCCCTGTGAGTCAAAGTAGTAGTAGGACAGAGCATTAATATGAAATACATACAGGACAGTGCTGGCTATCTTATTACTTTTGACAACATTAGGAAAAACATAACCAACAGATGTACTGGAGGATAATGACAATGGTTCTACATGCGTCCTATGAGTCAAATGATCAGTATGGCAAGGTTTAAATATAAACATGCGATTAATATTTAGGCTGTTAAGAGCATGCATCATTACAATAATATATGCCTAGGATGTTATATGTTTAAATTCACACCCTGGCTTGACTACGTTAGAGGGCTTGATCCGTTTGCCCCCAATCATATCTGCACACTAAGATTATTGCCTGCAAATGGAAAAGTAGTAAAGTCAAGCAGGCAAAGCCACATGCAACCCACATATTGAAGATCGTGGAATGAAAATGATAAGAAAGAGACTCGGTGTAACAATCTTCATGTGCTTATGTATTTCCACTCTAATGAGAGTTATGCAGTCCTGAATGATACATGGAACAGAAAATATTAATTTGGAAACAAAGTATAATATCCTTGTCCAGATGAAAGGTATATTCAGAGACAAATTAACCCTAAACGTATGAGAAACTAACCTCATTGCCAGTTTGCCTCACCCCTGCCAGGAATATAATGTATGACACGACTAAGGCCATAGAAAGATTGATCAGTATCACGACTCGGTCTGCCTTTACATACCTGAAACATAAGGAACGTATATGTACTTGACAGGGGAACCAATTGCACTGCACTCAACACACTACATAGAACGAAACGTTTAATGCGTTTATATTTTATTTGAAAGTAGGAAGACGAAACGCAAAATCCTATACATATGATCTAAATGGCGAATTCAAACGTATGACTTGAAATTGCAGCAAGATGGAGTTACAGATTCTAAGATTCGTAACATAATTATAATATATACATACTCGACCATTTCACTGTGTATAACATCCTGGTATAAGCTGTGAACCAAGAATCATTGTTTAAAATATTCTCGTGGTTTAAAGATAGAATATCTAATTTAATTATTTGCTCCATGTCATATTGTTTTCTTACAATACAGTAAACCCTCTCTATAACGACCGCTAAATTATGTTAATTAGTTGGTATTTAGGACAGTTGACTGCTTAAAGCAAGGTGAAAGTAAAACATAACACTCCTATAGGGGCGTTCTGTTTCACTTTTACCTGCTTTAAGCAGCCACCTGCCTTTAACACAAACTACTTGGTGTAATTTAGTGTTCGCTATAGAGAGGTTATACTGTATATGCAACAATTAACTTGCTATTGCGGTCAGAAACGTGTTTAGAATGGTTGTTTTTCTAAAAATCATGGTTTGAACTTACCTCCACAGGAAAATGTGTACAGCTACTGTTATCAAGAGACAAACAGCTGAAAAACTGCATCCAACGTAGGAAATAATTCCAATCGCAATAGATTGTTCACTGCTCTAGAAACATGAAAATGACATTGTATTATCAAGAATTAGAGTAAAATATGTACTAAACGGCCATTTATTTATAAAACGTAGGCGGCCTTAAAATAATGTGGTTGCTTAATGCATGGAACAAGAAGGAGCTTCCTACATTAGTTTTTACATGCATTAAGCTGCCTTGCATACTCATAATCACAATAAGACCTCTATTTGATGGCTTCTTAAGACATATTCTACTTGAAATTCTTACAAACGTTAAATTACACTATTTAATGCCAGCAAAATTTGAGTAGCTGTAAATTTGAATGAATGACGCAAATTTGCAAAAATAGTGTAAAGCACCCCGAGTCTACAATAACTAGTGTTAGATCCAAACCTGTTTCATCTAATCCACAAAAGCGATAATTGGTTTGTATAAGTATGCGACAGTTTAGCCCTTATCACACAATCCAACACTTGACTCGTCTTTGCAAACAACTTGAATCCAGATGAGACACGAGTAAACCTGACACTCGGTCAATAGTATCTCAACACTTGCTCAAAGTCATCCAAATTGTACCAGGGTCCATGCTTATAAAGCTTTTTAGTTGAGTCTGAGTTCGTTCTCAGCTTTTGATTGGTCAGATTTGAGTTCTCAAGCTTTTGATTGGTCAGATTTGAGCCAAAGGCTCAAATCTGACCAATCAAAAACTTGAGAACGAACTCAGACTCAACTAAAAGTTTTATAAGCATGGACCCAGTTCTAAATCTGAGCAGACATGAATGTATTTATGGCGGTGAGTAACAGATGGCTATCATATAGAAAATTTAAATATATGAACAGCATAGTAAAGCTGTAACAAAAACTGTCGTAGTACAACGACAGAAGGTACATTACGTTCTGTTTATTCATTGGGATTCTGTAAGTATTCTCCGTCTAGCGAAATCCCCTCCGTTTGTTTTATTCATCTAAGAGCATGGTATGACATAGACTCAATCATTCTAAGTTAGGCGATGACACACTAAAACATACCCGAACCCATGGACTCATCAAAAGGGCGAAGTTGGTCAGATGGTCGCATTTGCATACGGTTGCATCTTTGGTTGTATTCTCCATTGTACAGCCCTCTGTATCCCAGTCACTTCTGATTAATTGAAAGGTGATGATCAATAAGCACCATATTACATTGGACAGTCACATAAAACAAACGAAGGATCGGATTTCTTCCAGATGCAATCGCCCGTGATATTATGAAACGATACTATACTACATGACACACAGCACTCATACTTAAGTTTATTCACAAATTAATACATCATTTATTGACTCTCTGATTATTTATTGACTCTCTTGGTTACTAGTTTCACATATGATACTGGAATTTTTAATCAGAATAACTTTCTTTGCCATTCGAAGAAGTTCTTTGAAATGCCATTTTCATTTAGTCGTTTTTACTTATGCATCAGTCTGATATACCATAAGGAAGAGATACACACATACCTTTCGAAATTCCAGAAGGAGCATTTGGGATTTTTATAATTCCTCTGAAACAAAAAATAACATCTAGCAACAGACAATGCACGTTACATGTATTTGCAAAACTTTTCTTTCAATGGAAATCATTACAGCTCCTAATTATAATTGTCCCCAGCTGACGTTGTTTCATCCTTTACTCCATACAGGCACCTTTCTATGATTATGCCAACAGAGTAGACAAAGTTCAGACGGCTCCTGCAATAACCATTGGATCAAGATCTGCTCTATGTACTTTAGCAACTATATGTATATAGATTTGATTTCACATTTGCTGCCATTGTCAAAATATTTCTTGTTAATATGCGATTATACAATTTCAGCTAACATAACTACATACGTTTTTTCTTACATGGATATTCACTGAGTAAAGGCTTAAATGTCCCCATACTAATTGATAGCAACCTATGACAATAATAGTATGAATTGACTTCAAAAGACATGTGCTTTTGTTTTTTACATAAATCTTTCAAGTCCTGTCTAATACTGTTTAAGTTGCCAAAAAATATGTATAACGCCAACGTATCACCACGTATAGTTTGATTTGTAGATTCAACTCTTGTTCTGTAAATAATGTAAACAAAAGAACAGAAATGATTTACGGAAAAACTGGAATTTTTGCTTGTTTAATGAAACAGATATTTGTTTAGAAATAGAGGTCAACTATATAACAAAAATAGTATTTAGATCAAATAGGTATATATTGTTTCAGTGAATATAATGACGCTTTACAAGACAGGACAGATGGCACATATACACGAACCTTGTATATCAAGTGGGCCGTATTAAACATTTGTCTATATTAACATTGACCTTCTGTTTCTTGAGATTGCATTTTAACATTTCACTCCACAAATACGCATCTCTATGTTTTTGCTCATGATATGATATAGATATAATACAGTTTCTGTCATGGCTAAACAATTCCGATGTCTAAACAATGTATATGGGCTAAGACGAGATAATCCTATCTTATTGAAATCCAACAAATATGGGTCTGATGCAAATTATGCCATTTACAATGCATGACAACATGAAATATTCGAGGTTTACCTTCATATGGCCAAACGTCAACACGAGCGGTTGTCGCAGATTGTGTTTGTTGCCAGGTAAAAGTGTCACTGCTAGAACAGCCGAATTCAACTCTTTACCAGCAGACCTAAAATAGTTAGAACTACATTTATATGTAGAACCGATCATTCATATATTGAGCATAGGAGTCTTGAAAAGCAGATGCTTACTTAATGGTGTCTGTGAATTAATTCAAACTTCAATAAGCTACCACCTGCCTTACAGACCCTTAATTAAACATCCTTTTGATGGCCGCTTAAAACAGATTCTACTGTATGAATCTGTTTATCACTTTATTATAATTCGTTATGATTCGGTCACTGAGCAAATCCAACGCAATTGTATACAGTAAAACCTACTTATAGTAACCATGGCGGTCTCTAAGAGCCGGTGGTTGCTTAACTCACTCCCTGATAGGCTGTTTTCAGACCCATTCGCTTTGAATGAATCTGCCGAAAAGGAGCATTTACTAGAGAAAAGGCTCTATTTATCACAATGGTTTCAAAAAGTAAATTTTACAGAGGCGTCAAAAGGCGTCAATATGAGGGAATGGGTTAATATAGGACGAAAATAATGCAGGCTTCAATAAAACGGTCTACCGTTAAAAACCACTTTCTGACAACGACACTAGTTAATCCTTTCCTTGTTCACTTCAATATTTATGCAAGAAATAATTACACTATGAATCTGTATTAGTTAATGTACACATGTTTATGTACACACGAATTGTTGGTATTTGGAGAGGCTGTAGCGCCAGATCTATTATTATTTCATTAGTAAACAGAGTAGACCCTGGTCAGACGGCGCTCACAGGAACGGTCTGATCTGGGCTTTCTCTGTTTGCAAATGTGTGTAAAACTGTTTGTACGAAAGATAATGTTAAACATATACTTGAAGATGCTCATGTATATAAAGTATATAAAAATGTTTGCACATATATTTATTTAACGGTGAAGTTGTACGATGAAATATAAAAATAAAACAAAGCGAATGCTTACTGTATAGATTCAGATGGATCACCAATTATTCCCGTAAGGTCCTTATATACAATTGCTGAGTAAGACAACGACCCTGTGTAAAAAATAACATATTAAAACAATTCTTACATTTACATCTTACTCCATTAATGTTCGTGCAAAGATGATGACATCATAAATATGAATTAACTCAGTTATTTATAATGACAATATAGGTACAAACTATACAATTCTGGGTCCATGCTTATAAAGCTTTTAGTTGAGTCTGAGTTTCGTTCTCAAGCTTTTGATTGGTCAGATTTGAGTTCAAAGGCTCAAATCTGACCAATCAAAAACTTGAGAACGAACTCAGACTCAACTAAACGTTTAATAAGCATGGACCCAGATCTAAATCAGTTCATTAGCAAACAGACCAGCCTGAGTAGGGTCTTCTCTGTTTGCAAAGGGTATCTGTGTAGTAAATGGTTAAGTTTACTGGACAGATTCTGTTGGAAGATAATTCTGCGCACCATATTAACATCTGCACTATGTGAAATACATGACCATCTAGATTACTTTATCATGCTATTTATGGACTGTGTAAACCCTGATCAACACGCCTGGTCTGAATTAGTGAAATATTTGGTTCTATCATATATGGACATCAGAAGCGTTTTTATGTAATGGTAATGACAGCGTGCAACATACATTATACAATATGCCAGTGTTTCAACTGGTGCTTATATTTGTTCGGATAACACATATCATAAATGAAATAATCATAGTTGTAATTAAACGCGGAGATAGTCTTTACTTGTATTTTGGTTCACACTCTTTATTTTAATCATTTACCTCACTACAAAGATACGTCTTTTAACGCATTTTAAAAAGTGGTCTATAGGATCCGTCTGGGCCGGATCTGATCTGTTTGCTTATGGTATAATATAAATCTAATTCTTCAGGTTCGGAATACCCTAAATTCTGAAAATGGGTGATCCTTCGAAAGCAAAAGTAGATTTGCAAAAACAAAAAAGTGCAGACTCGGTTTTATTGAGTCTGTTCATGAATAGTAATTAAAAGTGAAACACTACTTCTCTTGTTAATATGCGTGTATAAAACTGCCGCTAATTGATATCCATGAACCATTATATCATACTTGATTATTCATGGATTAATGGGTTAAGAAATATACTGTGATGAGCACCTTGTAAATATATATAACACGTTTGTAAACAATAACCATTCGTGCACCACTTACTTGCTAAAATATTTATACTGTTCACTTGATGAGCTACATATTGAGTACCCGAATACAAAAATCACCAATTCTCCACCAAACCCTATATTGACATGATTCTTAAGGGTGGACACAGTATAGGGCTTGGTGGAGAAATAAAGGAGCTATTCTTGAAAATGTTTAAATTTACGTTTGTTTTTCTAGACCTCCTCTATATATACAGTAAAACCTCGATTATCCGAACACTAAAATACGTATTATTATCGATCTTTAAGACAGGTGGCAGCTTAATGCATGGTGAAAGTCATGCAGAAAGCTCCTCTAGGAGCTTTCTGCATGACTTTCATCATACATTAAGCAGCCACCTGCCTAAAGGGGTATAAATTCGTTTATAACGAAAATTCGAATAATCGAGGTTTTACTGTAGTATTCCTTTGCATTAACCTTTCCCCCCGATATGAAAAAAGATAATGTTTGCTTATCTTTAGATATAATGCAGCTTTTACTACTTCTGATTAGAACAATACAGTAAAACGACTAATTTGTGTTAATTAGTTGGAATTTAGAGCAGGTGGCTGCTTAAAGCGAGGTGAAAGTAAAACAGAACGCTCCCATTGAAGCGTTCTGTTTTACTTCCACCTTGCTTTAAGCAGCCACCTGCCTTTAACACTAAATAATTGATGTAATTTAGTGGTCGTTATAGAGAGGTTTTACTGTATTTTGAAAAATTATCGGCCGAGTGCCAACTTGCTTGGGTACTGTTAAGACGACAAGTTTATTTTCGTCTCATCTGGACCCATGTAAATAAAGGTTAAACAGATGTAAAATTAATGTGTACCACATAGAAAAGTACATCACAATTTTGTAAAAATATTTGAACATACACAATTAACCTAACAGACATCTATACCACTCACATGCGTGTATATCAGTCACTTGCATAAAATATGTGTACCAACCACATCTTTGCATACCACTTACCTACATAAAATATATATACCAATCATATATATGCATACCACTCACTTGCATAACGTATGTATACCACTCATATTCATCCATACCACTCACTTGCATAAAATATAGATACCAATCACATCTGTGCATACCACTCACTTGCATAAAATATATATACCAATCACATCTGCGCATACCACTCACCTGCATAAAATATATATACCAATCATATCTATGCATACCACTCACTTGCATAACGTATGTATACCACTCATATTCATCCATACCACTCACTTGCATAAAATATAGATACCAATCACATCTGTGCATACCACTCACTTGCATAAAATATATATACCAATCACATCTGCGCATACCACTCACCTGCATAAAATATATATACCAATCATATCTATGCATACCACTCACTTGCATAAAGTATGCATACCACTCATATCCATGCATACATGTACCATTCACTTGCATAAAGTATATACCAATCACATCTGTGCAAACCACTCACTTGCATAAAGTATGTATACCACCCACATTCATACAGTAAATACATCACTTTGATGAAGTAGAAGTACTACTCACCATTCAATGAGTCCCATGGGAGGAACAGATTGCTTTGGCTTTGTGTTTCTGTGTTATGAAGCGGGAAGCGAAGATCAGTTGATCTCCGAACTTTTGCGATGACCAACTCTACCAATGAAAAGAATTGCATAAGACCAGTCGATGAAAATATTGATTCAATGCCATACTAATACGGCCTACGCTCTCGTCCTACGGTTCTGGTGTCCACTTCCTTTACAAAAAAATCTGTTTCTCTTATAATTATTCAAATATGTGCAGTTATTCTATGCATGAAGGAGGGGTGGAGGAGATCTACATTTGTTTCGATACATAAGAACGGTATTTCATTTGCCTAGTTCATAATGATAGTGTTGCGTGTAAGGTGTTGATACAATGTGAGATTTTAATCCACGTCTGGTGAACATTTAACTAACACCATTTATAGTATTATTCTCATATATTGAAATTAAAGGACCCAGTCACGGACCAAACCTCGCGAAATCCCCCTGGTTACAGTACCGAGGTGGTTATGTATTCTAAATATTCCAAATATTCGTCAAAATTAAAGAGTAGGGCACACGGGGATGACATTCATTTAAATTACAGTGTACATATTAAGTTGCCTTACCCATGTTTTTGCTAGCAAATGTTCTGTTAGAATCTTCTTCAGTCATGAAGTTGGCGACTGTTGCAACGTAAGATTCGATAATTTGCAGGACTTCGACAGCACCTCTCGTTTCCTGACAATCACATGAATAACTGGTGGGCGTTAAGTGACACAACATGCATTCACTAATTTGAAAACTGTGTAGAACATGTGTAACAAAATGTGTAGCTTTTGTTATTGGAAAACAAATGTGTTGGTTCCGACAAGAGACACTTAGTTTTGACTCTGCTCAGACGCCACATGTTGACAATGTTTATTTGAGCATTACAGTTAACAGAGCATCGGTATAACCATCACTTATATCAAGCCATGAAATCATTACGGTAATAAGAAAACGAACGTGTTCCATTGTTCATCCAAAACTATTTTCAGTAACCAAACGCAAACAATATGGAGCGTGAAGAAACGCCAACCGTCATTTGATATATAACGAATACAACAAAACCTGTCATAGCCATTTCCCTGTTCTGAATTTAGGCCAAAATTCTATACCTTCTGAAAATTCATCGACAAATATTTATAATGAAATGTGGAAATTGGAACAGTGGAGCAATGTTAGAAACTAAAGAAACAGATCTATCAAATTTCATTTGCAAACAGAGCAGACCCTGATCAGAGGGCTCCTATAGGAGCCGTCTGATCTGGGACTACTCTGTTTGCAAATGAGTTTATATGAAGGAAAGGTTTAAGTCAAGCGACTATTCACCTACTGAATATAGACGTCTTTAAAAACGGGTGGTGCGGTTGCTTACTAGAGGACAAAAGTAATGACGAATAGGACATATCTCCAGTCTTTCGATCTACATTACCTGTCTGAAAGACTCATATTAAGACCTCTGCTCAATATCAGAGTAATAGGGGAGATAAGTGTATGGGCAAATGAAACTTCGCAAAGAAAGGCAACATTTACGACTTATATTAGAGAATCCAACCCATACGCAAAAATAGCTAAACTTACATTTATTGCGAAAATATACTAGATATATGGTTGTTATTCTAGACCATATGTTACGACTGTAGTGCTCGGCAACATGTCATAATGATCAAGACAATATTAGGTATAACATCCTTTACCAACAGAAAGCATGTAGCCTGCATTTGAATCGATTAAATCCCTTAACCGCTATCCGCATATCATTCTGACACTCACATGCAAGCATTTTGGACCCAGTTGATATGCCGAGCAACTCGGTGCCGCTACCGGGTTCAAAGTATTTGACACTTTATCACTAGTTTCTTACAAACTTGGTCGAAATGGAAGTAACCAATGCTGCACAGGATTTGAATTTTAGACCTTATGTTTTAATGAAACGTTACCTTAGAGAAATCAAACTATTAGTTGTGGGTAATTTGGAGAACGTAATTGTCATTCAATGCGCGTTTCTGCCTGAAATCTCTGCGTTTCTGTTAACGGATCTGATCTGGCCCTATACTATTTGTTCCTTCAATGGTACGTTCTTGACATAAATAGCTCGTCGTTATGATAGGACGTATCGCTTAGCAACTCTTACCTCTTCGCCTGAGTTTTGTGAAATAGACTTCCACGAGTTTTCATTCGCTTTGTCCAGAATATTGTCCGTCGTGCTGAAGAATGCCTGTTGAGTAAAATAAAATAAGAGAAAGATACAGTCATGTAATTTACAGAATATGGGGGTATCTTCATGGTATACTTATTGGTATATCGTAGGACCTCTCTATATGAAGAACATTATTAACCCTTTCGCTGCCAAACTCTGTCGTCTGCTAACTGTGTCGTCTGCTACAAATTTTCATTCTTTTGATTTTATTCGTGTTTGTTTCAAAAACATAGCAACGGTAACAAACAGTTTAGATCCTGATGAGATGCCGAGTTACTCGGCGTCTCATCTGGATCCAAACTGTTTGCATAGGTATTCACAGATCCGGCACTGGCAGCAAAAGGGTTAACTTTCATTTTAAAGACCCAGTTGATGTTAGCTGAAATACATATATCAGATACATGTACACTCTGTTAGAATACAGAAGCGGATGTTTACTATAGTATGAATATGTGAATGTAATCAAATAAAATATAGTTAAGGGAGGTAATATGTGTGGCTTCGACGATACAGATAGGAACGGAGAGGAACATTTCTGTATTCATTTCACTGAGCAACTGATCACAAAATTGCCTTCAAAAGATTATACAGCCATGTCTTGTCCACTGCAGAAGTATGGTATTGTGTTAACCCTTTCATCGCCGAAGTCGCATAAATGCACCACGACAAATAGTGCAGTCCCAGATCAGAGGCCGCCTTTTCAAGGCGGCGTCTGATCAAGTGCTTCATTATTTGTCTCAAACTCTATTTCTATATATGTGCTTTATTCCTTTGAAGTTTGCATTTATTTATTTCCTTATTTTACCGAATGATTTAACAAAGTTGGTTTGCAAACGACAATTAGAAATTTGGCGCCGAAAGGGTTAAAGGTTATACTTTGTGCCATTAGCTCTACCTTGGTCTGAGTACTCGTCACAACGATCTCTGTTGTGTTGACGTTCACAATTCTGTGCAGAAATGACGTCACTTTCTGGATTTCTCCTTCATATAATTCATCGTTAGACGTTGTCAGGTTGGACAGTGTTTCAAGAGCACTCTGAACTCCATCCTCCGTGGGGTTTTCCAATATTCCATTTATCTATCAAATACATATATAACAATACATGTGTAAAGCTCAGTAGAAATAGTACTGAATTACAATTATATATCATGACGAAAAATAATGTTTGATATTTTTCTCAATAGACTATAGATCTAATAGAGTTAATGAGATCTGAAACGAAAAAAAAATGTAACTAAATCCCATCACTCCATGCATATACATATATAGAGAATATTTGGTTCCTAGCTTTGAATGAGAAATGTTATCTGGCAAGGCGGATGAATATATCAGGTGAGCCGAAGGCGAACCTGATATATTCAGAAGCCGAGCCAGATAACATTTCTCATTCAAAGCTAGGAACCAAATATTCTATTTATCCTTGTCACGACAGCAAAATATAATTATTATTATTTTGTACCGAATGTACCACAAAATGCACCGCAACGTATACCCGACTCTACTGGCTCTAGACTGTTGATGACGTCACTATAAAGGCGTTATTACGTCACTGGAATTCCAAAACGTCACATTGCTTTAAAAATGCTCAAAACAAAACCGTTTTCCCGGTTGGTTCTGTGAGAAAAAGAACCTGTCACTTGACGATATCTAGACGATTTATGATTCTTGATGTGGATTTATCTAAACACGTTAATTTCGCGACAAACAACTAGATCTAGTCTAGATCTAGATCTACTAGATCTAGTCTAGGCCTAAGAATATAAGTTTGGGAGAATGAAATGAAAGAATTAGATCTATTTAGTTTAGTGGGTATCGATTGAAATCAACAAATTCGCGTTGTTAAACTTTTTATTCAGTACTCGGTAGACGTAAATTTGTGTATTCACGAAATAAGCGTCTCGGTAAAAAAGTAGTTTCGGCTACAGGTCATGTGACCAACTGACATAATAACAAAAAGTTTATCAGGCACCTTGTTATCCGTCAGGAAAGTAGGCACGTGACAGGATAAAAGAAATAACTACGTCATGATTACTCCTACAGGAGCAGTCTGGGTCCATGCTTATAAAGCTTTTTAGTTGAGTCTGAGTTCGTTCTCAATCTGTTGATTGGTCAGAATTGAGTTCTCAAGCTTTTGATTGGTCAGATTTGAGCCAAAGGCTCAAATCTGACCAATCAAAAACTTAAGAACGAACTTAAGATTCAACTAAAAGTTTTATAAGCATGGACCATTCTGTTTGCAAAGGTATTAAATAGCGTTTATAGGAAGTAAAAGCTTAAACCATTCTCCAAAATTCAACACGGATGAAACATTGAAGATGTATTATATTTAACACCATGTTACAAATGTTCATATGTTGCTTCATTCACATGAATTGACATTTACTCATTGTTGCCTTTAATACATATGAAAAATTAACTACAGACACCGTGACTTTAAATGTGAAAATGTGAGTACATACCGGGCTACTATTCATGTACAGTTGAAATGGGATAACTCGGATAACTTGAACAATGGGATAACTCAAGGTAAAAGTTCGGTCCTTCCAAAAGTTGCCATACAGAATTGCTCTAAAATGTATCACTACGATATGTAGAAACACAGTCATGTGACAGCTTGAAAGTACTTGCAAGTTGAAAGTACTGCTGTTAGCTTTCAGCATTACTTTATTGTAAGTTGTGAACATAAGAAATTGTCCAGATTAGAGATGACTCGGACTACTTCTGTTATCTAGAAATAATTGGTATGACTCCCTGAAGTTCCAGAAATTGAAGTTCAACTGTACATGATGATTTAGCGTTAATGTTTACAAAGTAAAACGTTAAAAGAGGATGAGCACATTATATATGTTCAAAAATAATATGTATTCATTTGTTTTGAAAACCGGTTTGAATTTTATCTGTGAAAACAAATGAGGAAAGCAACTGTGGTTTTAAAACTAATCATTTTAACCTTTTACTCCATGTTATAACACATTCCCTCCTAGAGACGCATTTTGGTGCCTGTATAAAAGTCACATTTTGAAACCATTGTGATAAATAGAGCATCATTTTCTCTATATGAGCAAATGCTCTATTTATCACAATGGTTTCAAAACTACACAATTCCTACATTCTCCTTTTCTATAGTTAATGCTACTTTGCAGTAGATTAATTCAAAGAGGTTAGGTCTAAAATAGTCTAGGAGGGAATGAGTTAACATGCATGTAATAAAGATGGCTTTATGAATATCAATCAACTGATGTTTTATAATAGCATATGAATACAATATAGTTAGCCAGAGTAGAAACAAACACAGCTGACCTAGATTCCTACAGAGTCGTCGGATTTTCAAACCTTAAATTGCGAGACAGGAGTCACTAATGTCCTAGAGGACCCTTCTACACTTTTCTTTAGAAAAAGCTCTGAATATTCACCATAAATTTGACATGTTTGAATTTTAGAATAGTCCATTTGAACATTCAGCGCTGTAAGGGTTAAACGAGTATTCATATAGTAAAGGGTGAATGGGTAACAGCTACGCTGAACACTATGGGTAATAATAAGTACTAAAACACCGAGTTACTTCTTGTGATGCTTGTGCGAATTCGTGTCTGACACAGGAGTACAGAGGGGGTTTCCATTGTCCCTGCAGAGAACAGTTCCTTGACGCGGTACCAATGTAGTCCACTGAAAATTAAAAAAACACATGTGTGCATATCGAGGGCTTGGTGCAAAACTATTCTAACTCCTTCACAAAATGACAGGAGCAGTCTTGGTGCAAAACTAAGTGAAGGAGTTAGAATAGTTTTGCACCAAGCCCTCGATATGCATTTGCCATAGTCAAGATGCCATTAAGAAGCCAAATGCACGTGTATGAAACAGTAAATTATCGCATATGTGACATCAACGTTACTAACATAGCATGTTAAGGTATGTAGTTGCTTTATGCAGGAAATTGTACTTTTTGTTCTGCATTAAGCTACCATCTGTTTGAAAAATCCAGTAAAACCTGTCTTAAGCGACCATTTATATTTATTGAATAAATGAGTCGGAAAATGCAGGAGCATTTGGCATTACTTTTGACCAGAGTCCATGCTTATAAAGCTTTTAGTTGAGTCTGAGATCGTTCTCAATCTTTTGATTGGTCAGATTTGAGCCAAAGGCTCAAATCTGACCAATCAAAAGCTTGAGAACTCAAATCTGACCAATCAAAAGCCTGAGAACGAAACTCAGACTCATTTAAAAGCTTTATAAGCATGGACCCAGAAGTTAGGTACCAATTGCCTTACAGACCCATAAGTTGACCTATTTTGATGACCCCTTAGACAAAATCTACTGTAGAGTCGCTACTTGAAATAAGACAAGAGTTGGACTTGCTGACAGATTGAAAATTAGCGGATGACGACGTTAATGCATACACTTATCATATGAGCTTTAGTCATGACCTTTGATTTATGTCAATTACATGTAGTTCCCTAACGAAATGCATGCAATGATCACTTCATGAATATTCGTAAACTTTCTTTTTTTAAGTAGCATGTTCAAGGAATGTTTTCGCCTTGGCTAAAACTAAAGGGTCAGATCTATATAATTCTATTTACAAGGTAGATACTGACCAGACATCTCCTGTAGGAGTTATCTGATTTGGATCTACCCTGTCTGCATATGCGTTAAAATGTGTTGCTATACAGGAAAGCGTTAAACAATCTTGTGATTTTCAAACCTCTGTATTTGTTCAACAAACTGGTTCACTAACAATGTTTTATTGCACTGCCAATTCTAGACTATAAAACCCCAGACCAGTATTTTGAGCAAAAATAATGTTGATATATGTAGTGTATTTTTGCGTCGAAATTATGGAGCACGCGATATAGACCTGGTCAGAAATTTCCTGTCTGTCCTGACCTTTATGGCTACGTATATTTTATATGATATTTGTTAACCCTTTTTCCGTGACCTGCAAATTTAGATGAGACGGCGAGTAACTCGGCGTCTCATCAAGATCTAAACGAAGAAATAGTTTCTTAAACGTTTGGTCAAATCGGACAGTCAAAATTGAACAGATTCAATTTTGAGCAGACAAGTGTTTCTTTTAACTGGTTAAGTCTTAACTCTTAATGTGCCGGACCCGAGTATATACAACTTTTGTAAACAGTGTAGACCAAAATTAGAAGACTCGAGATTGAGCACTTTGATCAGTTTCTTCACTGTTCATCATAACGACCATTTTCTGCAGTGATACGTTTTGATGCAACTTTGTGTTGAAGTTATAATCAGAAAAGGAGAAGCCAGTTTTAGTTATTCATCAGATTAAGATTTGAAGTACAGCCAGTTTCGATCAAGGACTTGACCCGCACTTAACATAGGTTGACACTAGACCATTTTACACAGCGGTCAACCAATATAACAATCATGCAAAACTGATTTATAAGCGTTTTCATTTTTGACATCAAGATGTTGACAAGATGATAATAATCCACCCCACCTAAATATTACCCCTACTTTGATCCCTGAATAAATACTTCACAATCTCTTATCACACTGTATATTAATGGCGCTGGATTATGATATGTCCAAAACTTCCGCATCCTTAGCAGGATAAGCAGTAGTTATATCAGTTATAATAACATTGTGATTATTCATCAGCAGAATTTTTATAATGTACACTTATCAAAGGAATGGTTTTGCTTTGACAAAAACTATAGAATGATGTCTATATCATAGCATAAACAAACAGAGCAGACCTTGATCAGACGGGTTCCTTAGACGCCGTCCGGCTGATCTGTGCATGTTCTATTTTTATATGCGTGAAATTGCGTGAAAATGCGTTTATATGAAGGAAAGGGTTAAGATGAATTGTCGTGAAAGAGTACGAAAAGGCGTTTATATGAAGGAGAAGGTAAAGACGAATTGTCAAGTAACTCATGGTTTAATCTGATTATGAACTATTCGCAAATGACCTCTTCACTGAGTTATCAGAATAGAACAGTCCATCAGAATTATCAGAGTTGAAATACCCATCAGAATTATTAAACCTTTCGCTGCCATTGCCGGATCTGTGATTACCTACGCAAACAGTTTGGATCCAGATGAGACGCCGAGTAACTCGGCGTCTCATTAGGATCCAAACTGTTTGTTACTGCTACTATGTTTTTGAAACAAAAATGAAGAAATTAAAAAAACGAAGTTATTTAGCAGACGACAAAGTTAGCAGACTTGGCAGCGAAAGGGTTAAAGTGTAATAGCCCAACAAAACAACAAAGCACGACTAAGCTTGTCTTTTCTCTTTTCTGATTGTTGCCTTCGTATAGCATGGTCAACATACACGTATAAGATGTAGACAGTATTCACACCCTAAACCGTTTTCTAGTGCTGTACATACTACACAATGCATTAACGTTTCTTCATGGAATAGTCCTCATTTAATATTCATGTCATAAATAATGGCATCAACACTATTACTTAAATATTACATGACTTTCACTTTGATAAATGAGTGAGTGAGTTGGGTTTTGTGAGTTGGGCACTGTGACACTGACTAGGTCTTATAGCGCCGATGAATGATGGAATGACATGGTGAATCCCCTGTGACAGTTAACCCTTCGCTTGCTATTCACGTCAATATACCTACCTGTAAATAGTGAAGACCCAGATGAGACAGCTCCTGCTGGAGCTGTCTCATCTGGGTCTGCACTATTTACAAGTTGATTGTGCAATCAGTGCACTCCATAGCAGTGATTGCACAGCGAAATACGTGTTAAAAAGTAAAGATATATGTAATTATACAACAGGACATGGGTAAAGAAGGAGAAATGTATTTTAAAATTCAGCAAGAGAAGGGTTAAGCCCCAGAACCACGGCAAGGCAGGAAGGTATCTGGGGCTTTGATAAATGAATACATACTTTTAGTATTAAAAGAAACTGTGGAATAAGCAACAAGAGCACACGCTAATTAGACGGTTCTTACAGAAACCGTCTGATCTGGATCTACTCTGTTTTCAAATGTGCCAAAAGGTATCTCTGTGGCGTCTCTTTTGAGTCAAGAGTTGACAAGAACGAAAAAAGGGCGGTTTGCCTACTTTACCTGTACAACTGATGACAACCACATGTCCAGGCCTGGTCTCCGACCAAACTGTCCCTCTGCCATCTTCATGCCGGGGACAAGGCTTTATACGTGGATCTTCTGGGACTGGACATACACAGCGACCATGTAATATAGGATAAATAATTCCTTACTGAAAGTCCGGCTTAATGCTTTCGTTGCCAATGACAAATCTGTGGTCATATTTACACACAGATTCGATCCAGATCAGACACTCTGTCTCATAAGGATCTAAACTGTTTGTTTCAGTATGTATGGCTTTTAAAATCACCAAACAAATCAATATTAAAGATTTAAGTTGTTAATATATTTTACCGACAACAAAACGCACCAGAGAAAGGGTTATCTGACACGTTATGCCACTGGATGACACAGAGGTTGGCATTGGTCTACATTGTGTGTGAAGACCTTATTTTCATGCCATGACTTACATGATTTCATCCATTGCTAAATGACAAGTATCGGCAACATTTCTATTTCTCTAACAGCTTACCAATATTCTTTATAGTAACGTTTGTATGTTTGGTCATTTAACCCTTTCAGCGCCAAATTTCTAATTGTTGTCCGCAAACCAATTTTGTTAAATCATTCGGTGAAATAAGGAAATGGAAATAGGAACAGATATAGAAATAGAGTTTGAGACAAAAAGTGAAGTCCCTGATCAGACGCCGCCTTGAAATGGGACTGCACTATTTGTCGTGGTGCATTTTGTGCAATATTTCCTGTGAAAGGGTTAAAGTGAATCCGTCGTTACCTGATTGAAACGCCATTTAACGGAATTATAAATAGTATAGACCAAGCTCAGAGGGTCCCTGTAATAACCGTCTGATAAAGGGTCATGTATAATTACTTCTTGAATAATATAATATTTATTCTATCGTTTCTGTCATGGCCAACAATACCTGTGTTTATATGCAACTATAAAACTTCAAATGAATAATTTTCATAATGTTATTATTTCTAAAATGAGTTGTTTTCAGGTGGCAAAATAACTTAGATTACTGAGGAGTTCGGTCATTAAACCTTAACCTGTTGAATAATTAAACACTTCCCATTCTGAATATTAATTAAACAAAACCTGTTCAAAATGTACCACTGAATAAAATGACTTTTATGACAAACAGTGCAGATCCCGATCAAAGGGTTATCTCTGGGTCTTCACTGTTTGTAAACGTCATATATTCGGATCTCGCATTTTATTGAACAAAACGATGAGGCGTGTTTGGTTGCGAAACGTACACGTGATAAACAGCTTCACCAATTTATCCCAAAATATGACAACACTAAGCTCGTTTCAACAGGATTGCTGATGAATTAGTCTTAACGAGTTAAATATTATTATCTCTGCGGGAAGTACCATGCAGTTCACTCCCTAATCATTACTATCGTTGATAAGACCTCCTCTACAAAAGAACGTTTTCGCGAAAAAATCAACGATACAACAGGGATGGAGAGTGGTACCAAATAACTGTTTATGACAAGACCCAGACCGGACAGTTACTGTAGAAACCACATGATCAGGGTCTGCTCTCTTTGGTCATTAAGTAATAAAGATCGAATACATGTACAAATATGAGTCATGCAGGAAACACAACATGCAGAACAAACAACCGCCCGAACAGCAGCACAAGAAAATACAGCAAATGTACATAACTACCAAATATATATAGAGACGCACAAAGACAAAACAAACAAACGGTCATCAAAAGATGTCTAATTATGGGTCAGTAAGGAATGTGGTAGATTAATGCAGGACATATTTTTAAGTAATGCAAAAAGCTCCCATAGGAGCTTCTATAGTAATTTGCCCTGCATTAAGCAACTCACTGTATTTTAAGACGCATACTTTCATTAAATGAAAGACATAGATATTCATCGGTAAATGGTTATTCACACATCAATGAGCTTCTCTAATACGTCTAGTTGATTCCCAGCTACTTTTAACCCTTTCCCTGTTCTATGTTTATTACGAATTTCAATACCTATTGAATGTTCATTAAGAAAATAGTTATAAAGAAATATGGAAGGTGTAACATTGAAGACATTTTTGAAAGGAAAGAAACAGATATATCACATTATATTAGTAAACAGAGCAGACCCTGATCAGACGGCTCCTCTAGGAGCCGTCTGATCTGGGTCTACTCTGTTTGCAAATGCGTGAAAACACGTTCATATGAGGGAAAGGGTTAACTTGGTTCACGCTCTGAACACTGCAGTCTGAGAATATGCTTGATTTATGCATCTGTGTCTGAAATATGATATCCTTTCCCTGTTGAATAGTCATTAAAGAAATATTAACATCATGAATAATATTGGCTGTTTATAATGGCATATGTTTACGTGATGTATTGGTATTGGTAGAAAGTCAGATGATTATGTTATTTGTGTATAAACAAACACAGCGGATCTTGATCAGATACCGCCTATAGGAACAATCTGATCTGGGTATATTCTATTTACAAAGGCGTAAAAAAGTGTTTATATGAAGTACAGGGTTAAATTTCTTATCTGAATCATGAGTGTTTCTACGGTAAAGTTGTTTTCTGTGTGGCAACTGTTACACTAATGAACTACTTTAAAATACAACCCCTTACCTTTTATACATTGAGGCTGGGAACCACTCCAGTTGCCGTCTGTCTTGCATAACCGTACATCAACTCCAACCATAGTGTAACCTACATTACATTGGTACCCGGCCATATGGCCATACACAGTGCTCCCATTTAGTAGTATTACCACACCGTTTGTTACATTTTTCAAGGAAGGACAAACTGAAAAATGAATAGCGTAGAAAGGGAGTCGCAAAGTTAACCATTCTCTTGCTGAATTTTAAAACACATTTCTCCTTCTTTACCCGTGCCGTGTTGTATAATTACATATATCTTCACTGTGTACAAGTATTTCGCTGTGCAATCACTGCTCTGAAGTGCATTGGTTGTACAATCAACTTGTAAATAGTGCAGACCCTGATGAGACAGCTCCTACAGGAGCTGTCTCATCTGGGTCTTCTCTATTTACAGGTAGGTATATTGACGTGAACAGCAAGCGAAGGGTTAAATCTGTTCCTCTTGCTCTTTCAATACTAATGCCTTACTTCTGCCCCGCATTAAGCAACCACCTGGTGTCACAGACTTTTATGTTAATAAATTATGTGGTCGTATTAGCGTGACTTTAATATGTACTGGCAACTTTGAAGAGAAGTTCAATCTTTGAATACATTACATAAAACCCTTTTATCATAGCGGACTTGTCCAAATGAATATTTAGAGCGAATGTAATGAACTTCAATGTATATAATAATGTTTTGTTATTATCCTACCAATTTGACCTGAGACTCATGCATATTCCGTGTATTATCGTCGGTAATCTTCGAATAAAGTTCCGAAGGTATAAGAATGCGCTATAAGAATACAGTAAACCTCTCTAATGCGACCAACAAAAAGGTATATAAGTCACAGTGTCAAAGGTAGGTGGTAGCTTAATACAGGACGAAAGTTATGCAGAAAGCTCCTATAGGAGCTTTCTGCATAACTTTCGTCCTGCATTAAGCAACCACCTGCTTTAGACAACATCAGTGGCTGTTTATTAAGTGGTCGCATTAGCGGGGTTTTAATGTATATAATAATGTTTTGTTACATTGAAGATATTAAAGCGAAAGTATATACATGCAACGCGTTTAAAAATGCATTAACAACGCATATATGCTATATAAAAAAAAAGAAACATGGTCGAATAAACGCTTAAGAATGCGTTTAATATGGAAGACCCCGAATTAATTCTCAGACGCATTAATATTTATTCGGTTTGAATTTTAGTTTCGTAACTGTTCAACATAGGCCACGAATATTTTGTTGTGCATCTAAACATTACACGAATCGACGAAAAACGGTTAAAATTGTACCACGGAGGCATTTATTGATATCAGTTTAATTTTCCTTGAACATAAGAAAAACCTTTTTTTATTATTGTATTGAAAATAAAAAAGAGAGCATTTTGTTATACAGTAGAGGCTGTCCTGAATGGTCTCCACAAATGTGTCTAATAATGGATCTGTAAGGTAGACTGTAGCTTAATACAGGCCAGAAGTAATGCAGAATCTTCGTTGAGGAGCTTTATGTATTACTTTGGGCCTGCGTTAAGCAATCACCTGCTTTATAAGACTCCTTTGTTCAGTAGATTAATGACTGCTCAAAACAGGTTTTATTGTAACCAACTGTGTTTTTGTCTACAAACTGTTTTGTGCTGCTTTTTAAACCTCTTTTTTTTTAAAAAAAAAAAACAAAAACAATAATAACATGATCGCAGGAAAGTAACAAACTATTTAGATTTTGATGAGATGCCGAGTTACTTGACTGCTAATGTGGAATCAAGCTACAGTAAAATCTCTCTATAACGGCCACTAAATTGTGTCAATTACTTGGTTCTTAGGGCAGGTGGTCGCTTAAAGCGGAGTGAAAGTTAAACAGAACGCTCCTATAGAAGCGTTCTGTTTTACTTTCACCTTGCATTAAGCAGCCACCTGCCTTTAACACAAACTACTTGATGTAATTTAGTGGTTGTAATAGAGAGATTTTACTGTAATCTAGTGGCCGTTATAGAGAGGTTTTACTGTATGAGTGTGGGATATGCATACACTGGCAATTGCAAACAGTGTAGACCCAGATCTTTATATGTAAAGGAAAACTACCACGTGTAGAAATAAAGATATATTTATAAACCTGATCGAGATAGCTTTAAGCTGGCTGCCGGTTCACAACTCGTTACTCGAATAAGGACCTGAAAACCGCGAACTGGCAGCCAACGTATGCCTATCACCAGGCGACCATATTGCAGACGACATTCTCTTAAGGGTACCGGGTTGACTGGTAGTTAAAAGTGTTTATTCAGTGAAATTACAGAAAGGAAATAACCATCGTTTAGTACAGTATGTTGTATTTCAAGTGTTATATTGCACTTAACAGTAATAAAGTCTTATCGGTGTATATGTGTATAGGACCTTCCTTAAGCGGTCATTCATTAATTGAACAGAGGAGTTTTAAAATTACAGGTGGTTGCTTAATGCAAAGATAATGCAGAAAGCTCCTGTAAGATCGTTCTGCATTACTTTTGACCTGCATTAAGCTACCCTTACCGGCCCATAATTAGACCTCTTTTTGATGGCATTTTAGGACAGATTATACTGTACTTTGTATTCTCAACAAGCTACGCCACTACAGAGTGATTCAGGACATTGTTATTATTAGACTGCTAACATGATGGAACTTATTACAAGATACATAAAACCATAAATTCCTTTAAAGACAACAATGCTCAATGTCTATTTCCAATTCTTGAGCTACATTAATTTTCATATATTACTTGGTGTCTGCCCTTTTATTTATCACTTTGCACTAGTTGTAATTGTATTCATATTTCTATAATGAGTTCGTATTCCGTATGTTTATAAGCAGGCCAATGACGTAATCAAGTCAGTTGAATGGCAGCTAACGTTGAAATATAAAATGCCTGATTTTTTGTCAAGTTATGAAAAGTATAATTTACATGAGTATTCATTTGCAACTGATTTTTGCCAAACTCGTTGACTAAAATAAATATTACACGAGGCAAGTATCGTGTTATATTACTTTAAGTCAACTTGTTTGGTAAAGCCCATGTAATATCACCTAAACAAATCAAAACAAATTGTTTACACACAACATACGTTGAATTCTGATACAGGGCTAGATCGGCTATACAAGTTGACACTGCTTTAACCCATCTGCTCCAACGATCCCATATATGGGACGTAAGCAAACAGTTTAGACTCTGATCAGACGCCGCATAATGCGGCGTCTGAACAGAGTCTATACTGTTTGCTTATAGGAAATTCAATACAACAAAACAAAAATGAAAATTTAGACCAGATATCCCTTAGATAAAAGATAGACTAATCCAATATATAAGCATGGAAGAATCCATTGGGAGCATATGGGTTAATAGTTATGCAAAACCCTAGGGCCCGACATATGAAAGATCGTACGACCGAACATGTCGTAAGTGCTATTTTACGACAGTCATACCAGGCTTTATCACACATTCTAGAAGGCGACAAATAAAGTTAGCGTCGTACGACAGAAATTGTCTCGTACCACCGTACATGTATAACCTACGTTAATCACAACTTCCAGTTGCGATCATCGTATGTTGGAACTTACAAAAATTTCAGTCATTCAACCTTTAATAAACAGGCCTTAACCCTTCTTTTGCTGAAATTCAAAATACATTTCTCCTTCTTTACCCATGCCCTGTTGTATAATTACATATATCTTCACTGTGTACAAGTACTTCGCTGTGCAATCACTGCTGTGGAGTGCACTGGTTGTACAACCAACTTGTAAATAGTGCAGACCCTGATGAGACAGCTCCTGCAGGAGCTGTCTCATCTGGGTCTTCACTATTTACAGGTAGGTATATTGACGTGAATAGCAAGCGAAGGGTTAAGATTGCAGACTAAAAATTACATGTAAAATAAACACTCATGTTGTCCATGGAATTAGTATCAACAAATTTTGATAACAATGCCAGGAAAAACAGACATGCCGAAGCAGTGCATAGACAAGATAAGCAGTCTAGCTAGATTGTGATGTCTGATTACGACATGAGATCGTAATTGAACGGCTATTTGTACCTACCGACGACTGTGCAATTCGGTGCAGGAGAGGACCATTTACCGTAAGCTGTACACGTCGCCGAAGCCTCCCCACTTCTGTTAAACCCATGGTCACAGTAATAATTCGCCCGTCCGTGTTCCAGGGTCGAGTCAACAAATACACCCCCGTTGATCGGCATCTCCGGAATCCCGCAATCTAAAATGACCAATGTCAAGAGCAAGTTTCTCTGACAACAAGCCACATCGAATAACCTTTCATCATGAAAAAGATAATGCCGTTATGAATAATAATCCACTGAAGTTGTGTAATGGTGTATGGACACAAGGTCATTTGACCTTGGCATAAAATAACCAAACGGAAAATAACCATGATCAGACGGCTCCTACGGAAGCCGTCTCATCTTGGTTTACTCTGTTTGCAAATTTATTAATAGCGGTAAAGGATTTAATGATTGAGGGTCATGCATAAGAAGTTAAGAACCAACCGACGCATGGCCACCTCCACATATCTGACTTTACAGTTTTTATAACTTCTGCCAATACTAACAGAATCCTACGTATATATGCTAGTATAAAACAATCAGCTAATAGATATTCATGGTGATAGTTTTATATTAAGAAGAGGAAAAGGGTAAATACAGTAAAACCCCGCTAATGCGACCACCAAAGAGGGGCATAATTCACAGTGACAAGGGCAGGTGGTTGCTTAATGCAGGACGAAAGTTATGCAGAAAGCTCCTATAGGAGCTTTCTGCATAACTTTCGTCCTGCATTAAGCAACCACCTGCTTATGAAAACAGCCATGTTTGTTTAAGTGGTCGCATTAAGTGGTCGCATTAGCGGGGTTCTACTGTACATAACGACATTTGTGCAAACATTTCTAATTGGTTTTTTCTTCACTCTTCTTCGTTACCTTATTACTGAGTGTTGCCACTATAAACGTGTTATATAGAATAACATGTCCCAAGCGGTCATTCCTTTATTAAACAGGAGATGTAATAGCATGTGGTTGCTTAATGCAGGACAAAAGTAAAGCAGAAAACTGGTAGCGTTTTGCATTACATTCGATCTGCCTTACAGACCCATACTTAGTCCTCTATGTGGTGCCGCTTAAGACATGTTCTATTGTCCTCATAGACTTATTGTCTAGACTTAACAATCATCCTAAACATTGAGACACATAAACACGATTACTATAAATGATTACCATAAACATTGAGACACATAATAAACACACCTCTATGGTCTAGACTTAACGATTACCCTAAACAATAAGACACATAAACACACCTCTATGGCCTAGACTTAACAATTACATTAAACATTGAGATACACAATCAGACCTATTTGGTCTAGACTAAACAATTAACCTAAACATTCAGACACACATTCACACTTCTATGGTCTAGACTAAACAATTACCCTAAACATTCAGACACACATTCACACTTCTATGGTCTAGACTACACAATTACCCTAAACATTCAGACACACATTCACATTTCTATGGTCTAGACTAAACAATTAACCTAAACATTCAGACACACATTCACACTTCTATGGTCTAGACTAAACAATTAACCTAAACATTCAGACACACATTCACACTTCTATGGTCCAGACTAAACGATTACCCTAAACATTCAGTCACACAATTACACCTCTCCATCAGTTAAGCTGAATGAGCATTAGGAAGCAGCGAAGACCCCGGTAAAAAGACGTTATGTCGGGGCCGTTTGATCTGCGTCTGCACTGTTTGCTTTAGTGTGTTTGCCCGAAGACGTAGGATAGTTATACGGCTTACCAATCACATGTACACTCTGCGTTGACGTCAAAATTGCGGTAGACCTGGCAGTGACAGAAGCAGTGGCAATAGTTGCTCTGGAGGCACTCGTGGACGTCGTTGTGTTTGTTACATTTGCTGTCGATGAAGTTATTGTATAGTTATACAGATAAACCGTTGTATGTGTATGTAATTAGGTGTCTTGCGGTTTTTCAAACAAAGTAGACACAGCTAAGACGGTCCCTATAGGGGCTATGACCAGGTTTTGCTCTGTTTGCTTATGGAATACTATAGATCTGATTTTACAGTTTCAACCAGTCAGCATTCATTTGTTAATAGCGGATAAATAGTACTTGTACATTCATTTGTTCTTAACCATTTCCCTTATGTAATCGCACTTTGACGCATCTGCAGAGTAGACCCAGATCAGACGTCTCCTATAGGAGCCGTCTGACCAGAGTTTGCACTGTTTGCTTACGTTGTAATATAGATATGATTCTACAGCTTCTGCCTTAACCAAAATGTCATGTGTTCATAATGCCATTATAAAAAATAATCTTCTTAATATTCATTGCGTCATTATTTCTTACATGAATATTCATCAGGGAAAGGGTTAAATACATATTGACCTGGTAAATGGTTACCGTGGGTCAAATGAGATGCGTAAATTAAAACTATTTCAAGTATGAGTGTTTTATTTCTCTTCCAAATCCTATGCTGTGACCACCCTTTAGAATCGTCTCGAAGAAATGACTATTTTAGTATTTGAGTGGACATATATAAGAGAGTACAGTGTGGACCCAAACGAGCGCATAGACGTGTGGACGCAAATAAGTACAGATAGTGTGGTCACAAATAAGAGCGCATAGTGTGGTCCCAAAACAAAGAACACATTGGGGACCTGAACAAGATCGACCGGTGTGGACCCAAACAGAGTGGACCCCAAAAAGGGATAGTGTGGACCAAAAAATAGGAGCACAAAGTGTAGACCAAGTAAGAATGCACAGCTAGGACCATACCAAGTGCAACCGGATAAACCTGGACACGTGTGAACAATGTGGGCCCAAATAAGAGATAACAATTAAGACCCAAAAAAGCATTTAGTGTGAACCAAATAAAATGCAAACAGGGTAGAAAAAGATATGTCTGGATGATGTTGACTCTTAATAAGAAGACACAGTGAAGACCCATAAAGAGCGCATGGTGTGGACCTAAACAAGAGCGCAAAGTGTTGACACAAACAAGTGTACACAGTGTGGACCCAAAACAAGAGCGCACAGTGTGGACCCAAAACAAGAGCGCACACTGTGGACCCCAATAAGAGCTCACAACATCGACACTAACAAGATCACATTGTGGACCCAAATAAAAAAAAAACATAGTGAGGACCCTATCAAGAACATAGTGTGGCACGAGCACACAGTGTGGATCTAAACAAAAGCACATTGTGAAGACCAAAGCAAGAGCGTACAGTGAGGACCCAAATACGAGCGCATAGCGTGGACCCAATCAGGAGCGCATATTCAGTGTTAAAATAAGAGCGTATAGTGTGGACCAAAATAAGAATGCATAATTAGATCAAACCAAGAAGAAGCAGAGAAAACGACCAGTGTGAACGATGTGGACCAAACAAAAACGCACAGTGTGGACACAAACAAGAGTAAAATGTAAAGACCCAAACATGTGCGCACAGTGATGACCCTAACTAGAGCGGATAGTGTGGACCCTAACTATAGCAGATAGTGTGGTCCCCAAAAAAGAGCACACAATGAATACCCAAACAAGAGCGGATAGTGTGGACCCAATCAAGGGCGGATAGTGTGGACTCAAACAAGAGCGGATATTGTGAACCAATACGCACGGTGTGGAACAAAGTAAGAGCGCACAATGTGAAGGCCAAAACAAGAGCTCACAGGGTGGACCCTAACTGGAGCGGATAGTGTGGACCCAAACAATAGCACACAATGTGTACCCAAACAAGAGCGGATAGTGTGGACCCAAATAAGAACGTACAGTTTGGGGCTGTACTGATGAGCTAACCAGCAGTCCATATAATAGAGATTTCCCTTTAGTTGTTATACGTTTGATGGCAGGTTTGATACTTGATTTATTCCATCTGTTTAATGAGGACTATCACTGTGTTGACGTATTCAGTATGCAGCTGCAAAATCTCCATGATCTGTCTGATTCCCCCCAACCCGATTTTGACCCCTTCCGCTCTCAAAAGTACTAGAATATATGTTCATCTTGATAATAGTTACTTATTTATTTGTCCAACTTTGTTTTAATGTAATTAATTTGTCATTTGCACAATCCGATATTACGTATTGGTTTAAGGAAAGTAACTCACGTATTAAGCATTTATCTCCCTGCCATTCTGGCATACATCCCCAGGGGCATGTACCCTGTACAGTATGGCAGGTCGTGCTATTGAAACAATGGCCACATGTCTCTTGACAATTCTCTCCAAAGGTCCCCACAATACATGCTAATAAAATAAAAGTGAATAAATCCAAATGCATAAAAACAGACAAAGAAAACATTAGGCACGTTGATGGAGTAAAACATATAGACGCCCTGTTCTCAAAATACAATGTAAATGAATACTTTACTATTAATCAGGAAAAATATTGTTTCTTAAGCTGATACAAACACTTGAACACGCAGATATGAGGTTCATGGTACCCTGATGGACACGCCTTTACATGTCTGTACAACAAAGTAGACCCAAATCAGTCGGCCCCTGTATGAGCCGTCTGATCTGGTCTGCTTTTATTTCATATGAAATTGTATAGATATGATTCTACAGTTGTTGCCAAAGTCAACACATCCTATGTTCAGAACCACTTTAAAGCCTTAGCTATGGCATTGTTTCTTACATAAATGTCCTCTAAGGAGTGGTTGAAATGCCGGAGTGAACATCTGCTTTGCTTTCCAATACTGTCCAATACTTACGTGTTTTACACAGGGACCCGGCCCACCCAGCTGCACAGCCTGAGGGACAGATGCCTGTCAATTGGTCGCACTCTTCACCGTTATAACAGTGGCCATCACAGGCTGGAAATTGAATTCATGAAGTATTGTTAAGTTTCAAATCGACTAATTTAAATTTTGATAACGTGTTATTGATATAAAGACTCCTATACATGGCTTGGACTTCTTAACCCTTCGCATGCTATTAACGTCAATATACCTACCCGTAAATAGTGAAGACCCAGATGAGACAGCTCCTGCAGGATCTGCACTATTTACAAGTTGATTATGCAACAAGTGCACTCCACAGCAGTGATTGCACAACGAAAGACTTGTACACAGTGAAGATATATGTAATTATACAACAGGGCATGTGTAAAGAAGGAGAAATGTGTTTTAAAATTCAGCAAGAGAAGGGTTAATTTATAATGGCAGATCAAGCAGATACATTGTCATGAGGAAATGTATTCTAGAACATTTGTTATATTCCAAACCCATCCTAAACATTATCCTTTCGTATGAGAGAAACCATTGCATTTTCATTTGCAAACAGTGTAGACCAAGATCAGAGGGCACCTAGATGAGTACTTTGATCAGGGCCAAGACTGTTCGTCTTTCAAAATCCTCTCGTATTTGTACCCTTTCAAACTGTATGGACTCTGCCAATAAACCATAATGGATGTTTCCACTCCGACATTTCAAAACTGAAATGATTAACCCTTGAATGGTGGCGAGTTAGAGATATGGCATATGTCTGCTGTACACACTAACTTGCATCAGATCCAGGTTACTGACTATGAATAAATGGTAAGAAATACAGTAAAACTTCGATTATTCGAACGCTAAAATACGTATTATTATCGATCTTTAAGACAGGTGGCAACTTAATGCATGGTGAAAGTCACCATGCATTAAGAAGCCACCTGACTAAAAGGGTCTAAATTCTTCTATAACGAAAATTCGAATAATCGAGGTTTTACTGTATAAACAAAATAGACACTATATACAGTAGAAGCTGTCTGAACCATTTTCTTCATATAACCTCTTTGTACGCCTTTGCAAAGCAGAGTAGACCAAGATCAGACGGTTTCGGTAGGGGCCTTCTGATTAGGGTCTGCTCTGTTTCCTTATGGGCAATATAATAGATCTGACTCTTCAGTTTCTATCAATACCAAGCACTCATGTGTACATATTATCATTATTATACCACATTTATATAGAGCTCTTTTCACACTGGATATGTGCGTTCAAAAGCGCTTCACATGGATGAAATTGTTACCGGAACGAACCGCATGATTATCTACCCAGACAATGAAGGATATACAATAGATATACATTGTACAATATATATTATATCACTAGCCGGAAGGAACTACATGATTGCCTATCCGGTCATAAAAGATATGCAAAAATATACAATAGATATGAAATCACTAACTGCAAGGAACCGCATAAACTGTATTAACAAACTTGATACAGACTAGTTGACTGAAAGCCATGCTCATCAATATCACAAATTAGAATAATCTGTATTAACAAATTTGATACAGACAAGTTGACTGAAAGCCATGCTCATCAATATCATAAATTAGAATAAATGGGCTGACTGAAAATCATTCCATTTATATAACTATTGGGTCAACTGTTATCTTAATAGGTTGGCTGAAGGCCATTCCTATCTTGAACTTATTTGCCACTGTACATGACTATTGGGTCACATATTAGCTTAATAGGTTGGCTGAAAGCCATTCCTATTCTGAACTAAACTGTACTAGTAACAAATGTTGAAATCATACGTTTTCAGACACCTTTTGAAACATGCCAGTGACCTTGCGTCTCTAATGCATTCCAAAGAGCATTCCAAAGTTTTGGAGCTGTATGCATGAAACTTCTCTCACAGTATTTTACCCTACATTTTAGCACAACCAACAACAATGATCTACTTGCTGACCTTAACTCTCTGCGTGGCCTGTACACGTCAAGCATGTCGACAATGTACTTGGGATATTCATTGTGCATGGCTTTATACGTAAGTGTCAGAAATTTGAATTCAATCCGATGATGAAACGGAAGCCAGTGAAGTTCCTTCAGAACCGGCGTGATATAATTATATCGAGGGTTCTGGTTATGATGCGGGCGGCTGTGTTTTGCACTCTTTGAAATTTCCTCAGTGAGTTGTTTGAAATTCCATGCAGCAGTGAATTGCAGTAGTCTATTTTTGATGTAACATGAGAGTTCACCAAAGTCTTGGTAGCCTCAGGTGAGAGGTACCTTCTAATATGGTCTATTTGCCGGAGCTGTGCATAACTAAACCTACACACGGACTTGACATGTGGTGTCATATCCATATGCGAATAATATCAGGTAATAAATGTTCATGATATTTAAAACATGAATATGCAAATTGGAAACGGTTAAGCGACCATATATTGATTGAACACATGAATCTTAAAAGGTCTGTTTTTTCTATAGGTCCTATAGGATATGTCTGCATTAGTATTGCCCTGCATTAAGCTACAATGTGTCTTACAGACGTTGTATTTAGTCCTTTATTATGGTCGCTTAAGACAGGTTTTACTTAACTGGTATTTATTAGCATGTCACATTTTGATGTTTACTGAATATTGCTAACAGATGCAAGATAAGGCGACACGTGCAATAACTAGAGCAAAAAGGTTTGAGAAATACGCATGTCTCAGCTAAAAAGAAAATATTGCAGGGCACACAAGTATCTGTTATAAATAAGGCTCTAAGGATAGTTATGTAAAAAAAACAAGCACATGACTATTGAGATTCTGATCAAATTCTAAGATACAGACAAATTTAGTAACTAAGAAGAACTTTAAGGACAGTTGCATGGGTGTTGATTAGAAATGCTTTAATCCACAACGGACAACAGAATGGCACAATTTATATACGAAAATCAGTGATTAGTTACATGTACATGTATGTAAAAATAATTTACAAAATTTAGTTAAAATAGCCTAAAGAAAATTATCCAAGAATAAAATCGGAAAAGCAATATAGAAGAATTTATGTCTTTTTACACAGGAGGCAGATTGAACCAGGATGTAAGTCACATAGAAAGTTAAAAATTATTTGCATGACTTTTTCAACCAATTAAGCCACGCCTAACACATGTATTCAAGATCAACATTGATATTAATTTGCCAGTATCGAGAGAGTTTACTTTACAGACACAAAAATAAAGCGACAACAATGAATGATGTATTAGAAATACAGTAGCAGCCATTTTAACTTTTTAAGCGGCAAAATATGTCTAATTATGGGTCTGTAAGGCAGGTAGTAGCTTAATGCAGGTCAAAGGTAATGTAGAAAGCTCCTATATGAGCTTCCTGCATTACTGTTGTCCTGCATTATTGGGCAACTGTCTACTTTTTAACACTCCTCTGTTCAATAAACGAATGACCATTTAAGACAGGCTATATTGTATAGATACTGCACTTGTTACATTTTCCCTAAGAACATTTAGCAAATTTAGTACATGTATTGATTACTCATTGTTACCAGATTTATTTATGACTGCATAAATCAAACCTCTCCACAAGAATATCTTCGGAAGTAGCTAACCGAATTTTTAAATATTAACATCAATTACTTCTTATTTGCTTAATACCTGGATTTGGTTAGAATCATATCGTATTCAGAAGAGTCGGCTCGGTTCAGACGGCTTCAATAGGAACAGTCTGATCACAGTATATTCTGTTTGTATGTTTTGTGTTCATTTATCATTTTTGCTTTCACAAATTTCATTGAGTAAATGGTTAAAATGCGAGTCAAATGGGCAAAGCCTCGTCAGTTTAACCGCTCAAAGCAGAATCACCATAATCTCTCTGATAATTAGTAACTACTTGAGTATCAACGAATGTGAATCCTGATCAGATGTCAAAGTTGTCTTTAACATTTTGAGTGGGGGAAACGAGTTGACTATAATTTGCAAACAGAGTCCACTGATCAGGATCTGCACAGTTTGTCATTCAAAATCTTTTCACCAGGAGTCCCCTCTGATCCGTGTCTGCACTGTTTGTGATTCACAATACACTCACAATGTATGTCTTTTCTATTTCACTTTGAACATTCAGCATTGAAAGTGTTACAATTTAATTAACCCTTCGCTTGTTGCTCACGTCAATATACCTACCTGTAAATAGTGAAGACCCAGATGAGACAGCTCCTGCAGGAGCTGTCTCATCAGGGTCTGCACTATTTACAACTTGATTGTGCAACCAGTGCACTCCACGGCAGTGATTGCACAGCGAAATATTTGTACACAGTGAAGATATATGTAATTATACAACAGGAAATGGGTGAAGAAGGAGAACCGTGTTTTAAAATTCAGCAAGCGAAGGCTTAAACTGTCTGTAAATTACTATTTATCTTAGCGTAGTAAAATTAATCTTGAACTTTATTTACAGTTAACCCTTTACTCCATAAATATCCATGTAAGAAATACTGACAGCATGAATATTAATTAGATTAATTGTTATAATAGCACATCGGCTTGCCAATTTTTCGGCTATGACAGAAACTGTAGAATCATATCTATATTATACCATAACCCATTCCCTCATATAAACGGTTTTTCAAGCATTAGCAAACAGAGTAGACCTAGATCAGACGGCTCCTGTAGAAGACCTCTTTTAAGGGTTTCTCTGTTTGCTTATGACACGATATACACCGGTTATTCAGCCTTTGTCAAAGCAAACAATTCCCTTGAAAAGTTTACATTATAACAATTTAGCAAATAAAGTTAATATTCATGGTTTCATTACTTATGACATGGATACTGAACAGGCAAATAGTCAAATGAAACACTAATGACAGAAAAGAACTTTGAAGGGAGGGTTCAACAGTACGTGAAATCGCATAGAGGTAAACGGGTGGACCCAGAGTGTTCGACGGACCACGTCGGGCGATGGCGCGTAGTGACGAAAAATAACAATACGGGTCTCTTTCGTGGCCCCTTAATTGGAATGGTTAAACTCTATATCCTTTTAGTACATGTAATACCACTCCTCTTCTATCCACCAGAAGGTAACACAGATAGCAATTATACAAACCCATACTAACTAAAACAATGGACTAACTAGAGGTATCGGTGGTCGAGTCGTTATTATCTTTGACTGACACTCACCAAAGAGATTTGAATCCCAGTCTAGGCATTTTGATTTTTCATATGTGTAAGCCTTCTAGGTGGTTTGCCTCTGTGCACGGAGCAATTTAATTTGATTCGTGCTGGAAAAAACGCGAGGTCCAGCTTATAAGATATTGAGGAAGAACCCCAGTTGTTATGACGAAAATACTGTTAAAGCCACATAAAACCAGCTACAAACAAACACACTAAACGAAATAACCCTTTCGGAGCCAAAAACAACGCATCTACAAAGTCTACTTCCAGTTTGCAAATGCTTGTTCTTTAATATCTTTACAAAAACGTATCAGTTTCAAAGAGTTTGGATACCGAGGAGACGCCGAGTTACTCGGCGCCTGTTTTGTATAGATTCAAACTGTTTGCAAAGGATTGTAAAGATTGGCTTATGGTGGGTAAGAGTTACGTTAGAACCCCGCTAATGCGACCACTTAATGAATAGACTCGGGTATCTTTATAAGCAGGTGGTTGTTTAATGCAGGACGAAAGTTATGCAGAAAGTTCCTATAGGAGCTTTCTGCATTAATTTTGTCCTGCAATAAGCTACCACCTGCATCTAGTTACCAGTATTATACCTCTTTTAGGTGGTCGCATTTAGTTGGATTTTACTGTACATTGCATGTTACAATACTTACATGTGAATGGTGGAATCGTCACTGCCCTTGACATTTGGACCGTGAGAATTAATCCCATGAGAAACACCGTGACACTTTTCTTATGTATCCTATGTAAGAGTCTACTGAGAAGCATGACTTGTTAACTCTGATGTTCTTTCAAAAGTAATTAAATCAGATCTAATATAAAGACTGTGCCTGCATCAGTATGCTTGCACTTGCTGGTGATATATGTGCTATGATTCACAACACTTGTCGTATCTACCGCAACCTACAGACATCAAGTGACTGTGACTAGTGTTAAAATTTGGTAGGTACACACACTTTATTGTATCCGGGTACTTAAAATCAGTCTGTTACATTCGCGTAAATAAAACACGTGTCAGCTTTATTTTCCATGATATATTATTCGTTTCGTTTTAACCAATACGATGATATTTATAAAATACTTTGAACCCTAGAAGGTCGCCATGGTCCCAGTACAGAGATCAAATGTGTTTGCTTATAATACATACATAGTATCAATTTTTAACCATCGGATATAGAAATCAGGGGTCCATATAACATTCGTACATATATATTTTTTTCGAGAATAACTTTCTTTCTCCACCAAAGCCTATACCGTGACCATCCTTTAGAATCGTCTCGAAGAGTTGATTCTAAAGAGTGGTCACAGTATAAGGTTTGGTGGAGATATGACGATTATAGTAATTTGGTACGCACCTTTATCTGTAACTCTGGACATTTATGCAATTACCATAAATTGCGTTTGAACGTATAAACATGCAAATAATTTTCTATTCATATTTAAACAGACGGCTACTCTGAATGTGCCATTTCAAGCTTTGACCCATTGGCTAACAAAATTTAGAAATATCAAAAATTACTTTTGAATAAAAGAAAATCGATGCAGGTAATGTCAATTAATTCATTTTCCAAGCAAATTGCTTGACAAAGTTTCAATAAAATTGATGTCAATGTCGATAGGTACACCTCAGTAGGCCCTAGTATGTGACAGTCTTTCTTCCCAAGATGCATGTACACAGGAAAATATGAATTCCCAACTTAAAGGCTTCAAGATATATCATCCAGACAAATTTCAGACATATTTCTTACTTAAACGAGGTCATGGTCAGGGTCAAAGTCACAGACCCAAACACAGCATGTGACATTTTCCCTTCCCTAGATGCACCCACACAAAAACGTTCAAAATCCTAGCCCAGTGGGTTCGGGGATATATCATCCGACAAAACGCCACTCATTGTACTAAAACATAAGATCAGGATCACAGAGATACCAAAGTAGAATGGTTGAGGATATACCAACCAGATAAATTTCGGACAACAACGTTTTACTAAAACCCTACTCACGGTCACGGTCATGGTCAAGGTCACAGAGATACTATTATTATTATTCTACACTTTCACTTTCAAAGGTATGCCCACACAATAAATTTGGAAATCCTAACCCAAGATATATCATCCGGACAAATTAAGGCATGACCAATGTCACACAGACATCAAAGAAATGTGTGGCACCCTCCCTTCCCAAGATGCACTCAAACAATAAATTTCAAAAATCCTGGCTGAGTGGGTTGTGGATTATCCGGACAAATTTCCACCAAATTTTACTAAAACTGAATTCAATATCAAGGTCAAGGTCACAGATACACCAAGCTAGTATGCGACACTCCGCGTTACAATGATGCATCCACACAAGAAATTTGAATACCCTAACCAAGTGGTCGAGGAGATATAGTCCGGAAAAAATCCTGCTAGAAGCACGAACGGAAGGACAGACGGAGGAGCGGAAGTGCGGGCGGACGGAGTGCAAATATGTAGCTGGAATTAAAACATATTATGAAATATGAAGTTCATAATTTCGTTACCCTGTTGTATAATTACATATATCTTCACTGTGTACAAGTATTTCGCTATGCAATCACTGCTGTGGAGTGCACTGGTTGCACAATCAACTTGTAAATAGTGCAGACCCTGATGAGACAGCTCCTGCAGGAGCTGTCTCATCTTGGTCTTCACTTTTTACAGGTACGTATATTGACGTGAATAGCAAGCGAAGGGTTAATAATGCTTTGAATGTGTAGCACTCTGTCTGTGCGAGAAGGTCTTATACAAAGTAACTGAAGTCACAAATTAAATGTTTGTACGTTTGTGTTGATTTACTTCCTTCTCTGCTTACTATGGGCTAATTTGACGCCCAAGAGAGATGGGAGAGGGTACAGAGAAACCCGGGCGCTGTGTCCTACACTTATTATCGACAGAGTTTCTCTGGCTCAAATGCAATGTAACCAGTATACAAATCGCGTGTGTCCAACCGTTGCAGATATGCAGGCCTTACAACGACGGCGAACACTCTTAATGAGTGATCTGGAGCGAGGATATCCCTCTTGTCTTCTCCTGTTACGAGAGTATACCTTTAGGTACGACGTCCCAAAGGCAAAATGCACTTTCTTTCTTATACCAAACTATAAGCCTCAACATTTCTTTCACCTTTTATACAAGAAACATTAGTTTCTGTGCTGTCTCTCGCGAAGTGGGCCATTGATGTCATTTGCAAACAGTGTAGACCCTGACGAGAGAACTCAAAGAGAAGCTCTCGTATTAGGTTCTGCACTGTTTGTGATGTACACGTTTGGTTATAACAATTCTTGAACATTTAAGGTAAGCTTGACCTGTTTGAAATTTTAAACAGTTTATTTAACCCATTAACTTATAGGCTATTTCTAGATCCAACGTCTTTGAATAAATCTACCAAAAACGAGCATATAATAACCAAAAGGAATTTTTTAGAATTGCGTAGTATTGAAACCATTGTGATAAATAGAGCATTTGCTCCATATTTATCGCAATGGTTTCAGCAAGATATTTTTACAGAGGCGTCGAAAGGTGTCAATATAAGGGAATGGGTTAAAATGCAATCTTCGAAAGGGTTATGTGGTGCTACGTGCTTTAGAGGCCCTTATCAGGGTCTGCACTGTTTGCCATGTTCCACGTTTCTTTAGAAAATCCCTATATAATCTCCATAATATTGTCTTCTTTGAATTTTGGAATACAGTAAAACCTCTCTAAACCGGACGTTAAATTTGGTATAAATATCGGCCTTGGAGACATGTGGCAGCTTAATGCAAAGTGAAAGTTGTGTAGAAAGTTCCTCTGCATTAAGCAGCCACCTGCCTAAAAGTATCTAAATTCGTCTCTGCTAGAATTCTGGTTTAGACAGATTTTACTGTAGTCCCCTTCAAAAGTGAGCGTTGTAATGATTAACCCTTCTCTTGCTGAATTTTAAAATGCATTTCTCCTTCTTTACCCATGCCCTGTTTTATGATTACATATATCTTCACTGTGTACAAGTATTTCGCTGTGCAATCACTGCTGTGGAGTGCACTTGTTGCACAATCAACTTGTAAATAGTGCAGACCCTGATGAGACAGCTCCTGGAGGAGCTGTCTCATCTGGGTCTACACTATTTACAGGTAGTAGGTATTTTGACGTGAATAGCAAGTGAATGGTCAATCGGATGGAGAGCTGTAAGATATTGACACATCAAGTATTTTATATTGCTGACGTCTCATAGATAATTCGTATTGAACAGTTAGTTTTTCGATTGAACAGTTAGTTTTTCGAGGTCTGAGTTAGTTCAGTGTAATTGCTTACAAGACCTGGAATAGGCGAATCTTTAGTCTTCTTGAGTTATTGGTTTGCTAGTGTATAACTGGATTATGAGACAGCGTTGTCTTTGTTAACCCTTTCGCTGCCAAACTCTGTTGTCTGCTAACTTTGCCGTCTGCTACAAATTTTCATTCTTTTGATTTTCTTATTTTTTGTTTCAAAAACATAGTAACAGTAACAAACAGTTTGGATCTTGATGAGACGCCGAGTTACACGACGTCTCATCTGGATCCAAACTGTTTGCAAAGGTAATCACAGATCCGGCCTTGGCAGCGAAAGGGTTAATCTTATTGATTAAAAGTATGCCATAGTTTGAATTGGATTTCTTCATTTCTGTTACAATTGCATGTCGCTTATCCTAAATTTATATAAATGGCTTTCAAACCCTATCAACTCCGACCAAGCATGCACGGTCATTTACAAACAATGTAGACACAGATCAGGGATATCCTAAAGAAACTGCTTATCATTAAAATCTTCTAGCACATTTCATCTGTCCACACTGTAGTTAAACACCGATTGGCTATTCCGCTTTTATAATTAAGGGTTGAAAGGATGAATGTAATAGTAAGGCTTTGTTCTAAAACCCATGTACACCAAATGGAAAATATTATTTGCATTGTTTTGTTGTGTCCTATTTCATAATATCTTTCGATACATATCTGACAACAGCATTTTTGTCTTCATCAGAAAGCAGATATTCCCAATTTCTGTCTTATATTTCTTAGAGAAATAAGTCATACTTTCACAATTATACATCGTCGGCTGATCTTTCATAATTATGTTACTACACAATAGAACGTCTTGTAAGAAACTACTGGTCATATTTCAAAAATGATTTGTTAAAAGTAGCTTTGGATTAGCTGCCATATTCATTAAAAATATTAAATTACAATTAATAAAACCAGTGCGGTCTTGAGAACGGTCAATCTTCCATGTACTTCTTTATAGTGATATATTGTAAAACGTTTTACTATTTTTCCTCAGAATCACGTCTGATCTAAATGTAGTGTAAATGAAATGTTCTTGATCTACTTTGTTTTAATATTGTAAATGTATTATGTATGTTTGTGCCTTTCGTCACATTTTGTCCTGTAATTGTGTCGTTTGATGATGTTTTGGTGCCGTGCCCATTTTAGTCGATGAGCCAGTAGGGTTGGTCGGTACCATCTCAGGGGAATAATTCCCATTGTGATTTTTACATCATATACATCTATAGAGTTAGAAAATATGTGATAGCATTGCATCGATGGTAGCTTTCTATGTGTTAATGCGTTTTATATTATGCTATACAATATCCGCATTTCGAGACAAAATTATCAATGAAAAGTAAAGCTAACGATTTCAGATTTACAACATTTGGTATCATACCCCAACAATGAAATTATGATAGTATACCTGAATCAGGTTGTCAGTCCATCTGTCCACCCATATGTCTGTTCCTCTATCTGTCCGTCCATTTATCTGTCTGCCTATCTGTCCATTTATAGACACAAGTGTCCCAATGTACAAGTTTGCTTAAAACTTGATATTCTTATTATTTTAGTAACCAATGCACTTGCTAGTTATGCCCCCAAGTATACTGGGGGGGGGCATATTGTTTTTGTGTGCGGCGTCCGTTTGTCCATCCGTATGTCTGCAGCCCCCCTCCCCCCCCCCACACACACACACATACACTTCCATCCGTCCGTTGTTCTGTCCGATTTTAGTTTATCTGTGCGGTTTCTCAAAAACCTTTGATCGGATTTTCATGAAACTTCATAGGATTGATCAGCACTATGCCTTGTTTTGTTAATCTTATTTATGTTCCGGTTCAATGATTTTCTGCAGAGTTGTGGGACTTTGAATTTAATGCACCCCAACGGCGGGCATATAGTAATCGCATTGTCCGTCATTCCGTTTGTCTGTCCTTCCATCCATCCGTCCCAAATTTCTTGTCATTTCTATAACTTTTTTTTATCTGTGAATGGATTTCAAAATAACCTGGCACAAGTGTTGACCACACAAATATGATGTATCGCGTTTAACTCCCTGGTCCATGGGTCAAAGGTCAAGGTCATCCTTCAGGGTCAAAGGTCGAGGCATAGTGTTTCACAAACACATCTTGTTTTACATTGAATTTTTGTCCTCGTGGTTTCTCCGATTGAACTGCACTACGCCTAGTTGTGCTTATATTATTCCTGTTCAGGTTCGACGATTTTCAGAGTTATAGGACTTTGAAAATTGTATATAGGAAACTTTGGGGGACATAAATTTTTGTATAAAAAATTTCTAGTTTCATTTGGACCTGATCATTATTTATTTATTGGTCCAATTTCCACTTTATCCCGAAATAAATTAGTAGCCTGTAAGATGGGATGTGGCGGGGTGAGAATATTTATTATCATTAGCATTCGCTGCTTACCATTTTAGTCTTTTGAATTAAAAGATATTAAAATATCCTCAAACTTTCTGTCTGATGAAGATATGTGGGTATGGGCTTTCGTTGTGTTCATATTTTTCTTGTGACTGGCTGAACATGTAGTCAAACAAAATACTCAGTAGTATGTTATTGAAGAATGTGGATATTGTCTTTCATTTTGAATCTGCCACATTAAATAAAATCACCCGTATTGGTTCGTACACAATTACATATTCCTAGATGAACCATGGGTCATTCTTGATGGACATCTGTGTCAATCTAACATACATGCGTTTAGTGATTTCATCGTCGCACGGAGGTATTCAATACACAACACAATACAGATCAATTACAGTTTTGCATTTATGATCAGGAGTTTGATATGTAGGATGGAGAATGGCACATCTGAATGACATGTTGTTTAAAATTAGAACAAGGGATAGTTGAGTTAAAAAGTGACACCCCCCTCCCCCCAGTGTCCTTTCTCTGAAAACGTTTTTTTTTCTCTGACCGTGCATGGTCACTGACACATAACTTACAGAAAAAATATTATCATATCATTGTTCTGCCAGATTTTCTTCAACATGATTCCCATCAGACTGAGGTTGAAGGGATTGCCCTAAAGGTTATTACAAAGGTTTTAATATGATTCAATATGGAAAAATAGTCAAACAGGGAGGGCCACATACGAAATGGCATCGCACCGAACACCATCGAACAAGTAACGGTATAGCCACAAGACAAAACATAACAGGACGCATATCAAGACAAAAACATTAAACATTAAGCATATTAAACAACAAAGTTGACAATAGGCTGAAAGTAGGAGCACCGCCTTGGAACGGTCAGTAGCCAAAACAGCTAAAAGTTTCACATTTCCTTTTGCACTTGGCATATGAAGGTAGCTCTAAGATGTGTTAACCTGGTGATAGGATAATGTATCGATCTGCTAATAGTAATTTTGACAGGGAATGTTGAAGAACCAGAGAACAAGAGCGTTCTTCTGCTCTCCTCCAATCTCTCCTGTTGGATCATTGATTGCCTTATGTGGCAAATGAATGATAAAACTAACGTAAAGCAAATATACATAACAAACAATCGCCCTACTTACAAATACATGTATTCTCGCCGGCTACTGACATAAGTGTAGAAAGTCATTATAGGCATTCACAAGTTTAAAAAACAGACATCCCAATAATTCAATACTATTCGAAAGTTGGTTGCCTGACCACCCATCCAATGCACAAATAACATTGCCTAAGCTATAATAATTTTGAACATTTGGATTCTGAATTGCAGCCTGGTAGTTTGTATTTTTGCGAGCCCTATGCAAAGTATTCGCTGCATAGTTGTTGAAGATTACCCTTCATCATCACCTTCATCATCACACAGCAAATGTCGCGTCTGGCATGACCCACACATTATGATGAATGTAGGAGACAGACAAATGGCTGCATTTCATGTAACAATTTGAAGCAGATCTCCTATTTCTAACCAATTTAATGACTTTGCTTAGGGATTTTCTTTCCTGGTCGGGAATCCCATTGTGATTGCCTTACTATTATAATTAAGGCCGTGCCAATGCAAAGTTACACACAAACTTATATTTTAATAGTGATGGTAATCTTTCTGATATCATGGAGTCATTGCTCCGGTCCCGCATTTCTAATATAGTGGGACTCTGATGTATGTATCAGCATGAAAAGCCAAATACATTACAAAGTATTCTGTGTTCTCTGACCAGGTTATAAACACTTGATTTACTACTTCAGTTGCATGGTCAGACGCTCATCTACTTCATCCAGTTAGTAGTGAAGTGCAGGGACATTCTCACTGTCATTAAGTGTGTTTAATGTATCTTTCTATTGTCAATGCAATGGCTGACTCTTTTTATTTAGAAACCTCCCCAGATACTGCCTAATCTGTTTAATTGTTATGCTTAGCATCTAATGACCAGACTCTCTACTTCGATGTCATCTCCACAGTTCTTGATTATTTTTTCCCTTTATAATTCAAACATAACGTATATTCTATCACGGCCAAATATTTTATACCACATTGATAATTAATTTCTGTTTGAGCAAACTCTATCCTATCTACTATTGCAGCACGATAACATGTACTTGGACATTGTTTACACTAGTCAATTTCTTCTGCAAATCTTACTAATTAATGTGTTATTGTTACTTATGTCTAGCATTTCATGAATTCCTTTAGCCATTATGTTTTAAATGGATAACAGATTGTTAAACTTTGTTTTGGAGGTTCCCTCTCATGTTTTGTCATTGCTTGTTGCTTTTGAAAAATCCTAAATATCACATTCTCTGAATCCAAATGAATGTCGTGCAATTCTTTTAACCAGAACACACCTGACTAAAATCTGCATTACTTACTGATAGCACAATGTTTTAATATATTTTCACTACTCTGTCTTTACTGTCCAAATGTATCACCAGTACCCGATGATTATTAAGTTCTTGACCTTTGCCATCTTGTGCTAATAGATGAATTAGAGACAGTCTTGGATACAGCAACTCTGATTTCATTGATTCTTTAACATGTTTAGTGTATAGAATTGAAAACTGCAACCCATACCCAGTAACATTTACCTGCCATCGGGCCAACCAGTCCACCTTAGTACCATTTTGAAAGTCTTTGGTATGACCCGACCAGCGATCATACTCTCAACGTCCTGTCCGAAAGCGAACGCTGTACCATCTGAGCTAACTGAAATGCTGACCTTAACATGTACCAATGGACAAACTAACGGATGGTCAGACAAAATATGTTTTACTTCAAATTACCTTGAAGTGAAAACAGAATGTCTACATATAAGCAAACTAGATATGGTAATCACCATTTTATGCTTCTATATATATCTCGCAACGTTTATGTTTCCAACTCCTCATACACCAATGGGGGCTTTGCTTCAAACGTTCGCAAATTGGCAACCTTGATGTGAATGACCGTTAAGAAGGAAATGTTTGTTCTGACCATTTAATCCAGAGTTACAGGTCTTGGCAAATTTCTTTATCATAAACCATATATATGCATAAAACTTTCACAGATAAACAACTTGATGTGAAGATGGGGTATTGTGTAGTAAGCAAAATTACGGGACTTTGTTTTTGGGTTTTTTCTCACTAAAATGCATACTTGACTAGAGACAATATCATCATAAGGAAGGAGGGGATCCATTTCCTATAGTTCAAGTTGTAATGCTTATGATGAATAATAAATATACATGTACAAATGTATATCATGAATTAGCTAGCTCTGAAGTCGTTGATCGGATATATATAGTTTACCTGTTACATACAAGTTTCATAAAGGGACATAATTTGGCCTAAACAATGACTGGGTTCTGGTTTAAAGGGTTCTCATCGTTAATTTGGTCGTTTATATAATGATAGTGAAATGCCGGTGAACTTTCATGGGGCCAACTCTTAGATATTTCAGTTTTGGCACAATTTGAGTGTATGGAAGATTTAAAAGGGACATAACTCTGACAATTTGCATTAAGAGATGCTATATGTAAGGCTTCTAGTCTGAAGTCAGTTCATTGCCCTCATTACTGTGAATATACATATGAAGTTTTATGAGCCTAGTTATAAAGATGATGAAGGTATGCAAAACTCCGGAGAAATTTTACTTCTGCAAAATACATATGAATGTAAACATAATTCCGTATATGTATGAGCAAGAATTTACATTATATGAACCACTTTTTGTGAAAAAAATAACAACATTAATGAAACGTGTGTAGCTACAGCTACAAGCCTTTCAATTTTCAAGTAGATACAGGATGTAACAAGAGAGAGACATCAGTTTGAAATTTAATGATTTCTTTTCTTTAATGCTAGATTTAGAAAACACTTTTTTTACCATAGGGTCAAAATTGGTGAAAAAAATACAAAAAGCTACCACCGATTTACTGCTATCACATATTTTCTGATTCTACATACTTATATCTTATCAAAAAGCATTGATAGCATTATTCCCCAAAGATGGTACCGATGGCCAAATTTTGGGCCTCTGGCTCATGGCCTATTTGTGTGTGGCGCTCCCTGTAGGACTGTTTGATGATGTTTTGGTGCCGTGCCCATTTGTGTGTTGCGCCCCCTGTAGGAATGTTTGATGATGTTTTGGTGCCGTGCCCATTTGTGTGTTGCGCCCCCTGTAGGACTGTTTGATGATGTTTTGGTGCCGTGCCCATTTGTGTGTGGCGCTCCCTGTAGGACTGTTTGATGATGTTTTGGTGCCGTGCCCATTTGTGTGTGGCGCTCCCTGTAGGACTGTTTGATGATGTTTTGGTGCTGTGCCCATTTGTGTGTGGCGCTCCCTGTAGGACTGTTTGATGATGTTTTGGTGCTGTGCCCATTTGTGTGTGGCGCTCCCTGTAGGACTGTTTGATGATGTTTTGGTGCTGTGCCCATTTGTGTGTGGCGCTCCCTGTAGGACTGTTTGATGATGTTTTGGTGCTGTGCCCATTTGTGTGTGGCGCTCCCTGTAGGACTGTTTGATGATGTTTTGGTGCTGTGCCCATTTGTGTGTGGCGCTCCCTGTAGGACTGTTTTGTCCACTTTGGGAACTTATTTAGAATTACGGTAAGACAAAAATGGCATCAGGGTTTGCACTATTTACAAATTGATTGTGCAACCAGTGCACTCTACAGCAGTGATTGTACAGCGAAATACGTGTACACAGTGAAGATATATGTAATTATACAACAGGGCATGGGTAAAGAAGGAGAAATGTATTTCAAAATTCAGCAAGCGAAGGGTTAAAAAGTCATAATACTTCATAGAGCTTTACAGATCACAGTGACCTATTGCCCTATGCAAGCGAATTGGATCAATCTTGGCCCTCTTGCAATATAAAACGCCAGATCTGAAACAAACATACTGTGCAGTAACAACTGTAGTGTTTTTTATATAAACAGGGATTAAAAACACAAAAGTTTTATTCATAGTTCGCAGTAACTTACTAAGGGTTTAATGTTACGCCTGTCGAGTTGGACAACCCTTTCCCCGGAAATGTCGCAAAAATGCACACACGACAAATAGTACAGTCCCAGATCAGAGGCCGCCTTTTGAAGGCGGCGTCTGATTAGGGACTTCACTTTTTGTCTCAAACTATATTTCTATATCTGTGCTTAATTCCTTTGAAATTTGCATTTATTTATCTCATTATCTTTTTTTACCGAATGATTTAACAAAATTGGTCCTCAGACGACACATATTAATTTGACGCCAAAAGGGTTAAATAAACATAAAACTGTAAAATAAATTCACTTTGGCTTAGCACGAGGTTGGATCATTTACTAAGACATATAACGACATAAGTTCTGTTGAACGTTTAATTGTCAGCAAACACATTTCTATAGATTTCAAAAGAAGACAGATAACGACAGAACAATGCTTTCCAATGGTACCAGTCGTCCAGCAAATTAAAAAAAAAATCAAGAATAACTTCTTTATTCCTCCACCAAACCCTATGTTGTGACCTGTGATTACAACATATGGTCGCAATATGTTGTGGTCGCAACTTAGGTTTTTTAAGAAATGATGTTTTTAGTATTTTAGTGCGCACTATTATCTGTTGACCTATATACAGTAGAACCCCTCTAATGCGACCACTTAATGAATAAACATGGATGCAGTTATAAGCAGGTGGTTGCTTAATGCAGGACATAAGTAATGCAGAAAGCTCCTTTCTGCATTACTTTTGTCCTGCATTAAGCTACCACCTGAATCTAGCACCCAGAATTGTACCTCTTTCAGGTGGTCGCATTAGCGGGGTTTTACACAATAACAAAGCAACACAATACAGTAGAACCCCTCTAATGCGACCACTTAATGGATAAACATGGATGTCGTTATAGGCAAGCGGTTGCTTAATGCAGGACAAAAGTAATCCAGAAAACTTTCTCAATTACTTGTGTCCTGCATTAAGCTACCACCTGCCTCTACCACCCAGAGTTATACCTCTTTTAGGTGGTTGCATTAGAGGGGGTTTACTGTAGTCATTAAATCACTCACCGGAAAAGTGTTTGTAGATCATGAAAAAAAATAACAATACGGGTATATATTACATAATACTGAATAATCTATACGTTCATGCTTTCATTTTCATCATGGTGTCTTTAGAACACTCGGTGGTGTTCGCACGCTCAAAACATGGCTTGAAAATGTGTAACATGTAACTAAGTAACTCGGTGTCTGAGTAATATCCAAACTGCTTGTCACCACACATTTGAGAAACACTTGAAGGGATGTCCACAAAGAATTAAGAAACTTTCGTCGCTATTGATAACATTTGCAAATAATTTAAACGTGTAAATAAGACGTCGAGCAAATCGAGCAACTCGATGTCTTCCCAAGAGACTGTTTGACACTGACTATTTTTTGTTAAGAAATTGAAGAAAATGTCACTCTGAAACCTGAAGCAAATACTATTATTAGCAGATGAAAATTATTTGGCAAAAAGAATAAAAACGACAACGTTTTCGGACCTGCGTCAACACTGATTGCATAAGTTGTATACATAAACAAAATGTAAACATATTAAGGACAATGTGACTAAACACAACACTACTTAATATTAGCTTGGTCTTCACAGTTTGATTAATAAATATCATAGTGCCCTTTACCCGAACAAATATTCCTGGCAAGTGTTCTTATTTACCTGTTATGTATATGCATAAATTACTTAGTTTAATAGCGACTCCGTGTATGTTTAAGCAATATGATGTTATTTATGCCTTGAAATGTGCCAGTCCATATAGTCACTTAATAAAAAGGCCTAGACACTACAACCTGTCACTTACTCTCATTATACACTTCTGCTCTTGCCTTGGAATTTGATAGTGCCCTATATTGATAGTAAGCAGTCGGCCGATAGAGGCATCGGTCTTACTAAACGTAATTTAACAACTGAAATGCATGACACGCATGCACTGGTATTTGTAAACAGTGTAGACCCAGATCAGAGAGTTCCAAGAGGTGTACTCTGACTCTATATGTCCAAGATTGTCTAGAGGCTCATCTGTCGGATATATATATATCAGCCAAACGCGGTATCTAGTCAATATGTGTATAAAACATTGAATAATAATGTCTGGACAAGTCCAAAGAAGGTGCAATTGAAGGTCTAAAACGACGTTTATATCGTCTCGTTATTTCGTGTTCAGGAAGTATTACTGAGCAAACTACGTGCAAACTACGTGCAAACTACGATTATGTTCCTTTCGTAACTTACAGGCTCCTAGAATACGTTGTTTAGAGACATGTTGTCTTTAATACGATAATATGTCATTAAAAAATAAATCAGCTAGGTAGGTATACAAAGTTTGATAAATAAAGGACAAGCCAAGTAACTGTAGACCTTGTCATCAGAATTTGCAAATGTAACACTTGGCAGAGATCTTTTAATAATACATGTTCATGAGAACAACATTCATGTAATACTGTTAGCAATGTAAACTACCATTTCTTGATGAATAACAGAATTCTATTGTTCATGATTTCCGATAACAGTTTTCTCACAGTGTCGTCAATGGTGCACTGCAAGTTATCTTTTCCATTAATTGTGTCACTTTGGATAGAATGTTTGTTCCACAGATATTTCACTCCCCAGAGTTATTAAACTGACATTCATTTCCTCCATTAAAACATAGTAGGAATGACAACTCTTTATCGACAACAATCCACTGTAAACAGGCATAGCGTGTGAATCTCATTTGGTTAGTTCCGTCGTTCTTCAATGTCAAACGTTCTCTGTAATTGGGAAACATTATGTGTTAAAACAACCACACTTCAAATATAGTAACATAGTATGTAACTGGGTTATTTACCAGACGGACGGACAAAAAAGGTTAAGTATTTCGCAAACAAAGAGCAACAACTCTGATGCTACACTGTTAAAGCGAGTGATACTTGCAGGGCCAAATTTCTTTATAATATTAAACATTATCGCACACTTTCATTAAAACTCCAACCGTTCCTGAGATATGATCCCGGACGGACAAATAGGTAAACGTTTTTGCAAACAAAGGACCTTAACTCTGGTGTCCCGCGATCAATGTGAGTGACACTTGCAGGGCCAGATTTCCTCGTAGTACTAAATTCCAAACCGCTTCTGAAGTTATTCTTATGTTCCTGTGGCTTACAGTAAATCCCCTCTAAATAGAACGTTCAATCTTGTATAATTACCGGTCTTGAAGACAGATTGTAGCTTAATGCAGGATGAAAGTTATGACGAAAGTTCCTCTAAGAGCTTTCCGCACGAATTGATCCGTCATTAAGCAGCCATCTCCCTAAAAGTGTATAAATTCTTCTCTACTAGATTTCCGATTTAGAAGGGGTTAACTGTATTCAAGTTTGCAAAATTGTGTTACCATTGATCTTCCATTATTGTGTAGCGTATCAAAACGACCATTTTCTTCGTTGATGCCGACGTAGTAGTATCCTGAGTGTTCGTCTGAAGAATAAATATCAAGAAACGTTGTTATATTAACCTAACGCACTCCGCAAGCGAGTGGACCTTAGTCCGACTCATGTTATTAGCATACATGTCTGCATTTGTAAATAATGTAGACCCATATGAGACAGCTGCTTTGGGTCTACACTATTAGCCGGTATGATCTAGTGACTACAACTAATCCAACTTTAGCATGATTCAGCACATCAAAATTCATAGTGGATTGATTCACATTTGAATATATAGCACGAGTAGGATTAATCAAGTTACATATTTGCGTGTAAAATATTCTGGATCCGAGCGGCGTTGGATCAGGTGATGTGTTGTACAATTGGCTAAATGTAGAAGAGTGATTACACTATCAGATTTGTATTAGGACATTTGAAAATTAATATGACAAGAATGAATCATATGTACATGTATATAAAATAACATGTATAATCGTTATATATGTTAGATCTACAGGAACTGTAGTTAGCACAGTGAAAAATATTACAGCTGCGTTTTTCTGAAGTGTAAATGTGGAGTGTAGACTCGCAGCAAATCATGGTAATTTTGAATTTCCATCAAAGATTGGGCTACTTTCGCAGCCCAATGAAAACCTTCATTTTGCCATCATCTGCTTAAATGAGCCAATAGACCATGTGCTAATTTGAGACACGTGTCTATCAAAATAATCGTGTGTTGTTTTTGTAAGTAATAAACAAAGCAGCAGATTAAAATGCGTACTCAAATGCTAAAATCGAACTAAACCCTATGATGTGACCACTCTTCTGAATCGTCTCCCCGACACGATTCTAAAGACTGGTCACAACACAGGGTCTGGTGGAGAAATAAAGAAGTTATTCTTGATAAAGTTGTTTAATCTATGCATCTTATCTGGACATCAGGATAAAGTCATCTTCTGTAAATATGAATTGCCTACTCTGTAAAGTGATGGGGGTAAACTTGAAATGAATTGGAATCCTAAAGGGTTAAAGCACACATTGTACAGAAACACTAATACTATGGAAAAAAAAATACACACACCCAGTCTGCATATGTAATGTTCATATTATAAGCTGCACTAATCTGAATATGTCGACACTATATATTGTGAGATAGAGAAAGAGAGAGAGAGTGGAGAGGAGAGGAGAGAGAGAGAGAGAGGGAGAGAGAGAGGGAGAGAGACAGACAAGACAGACAGAGATAAAAGATAAACGTTGTTTTACAACCCCTCATATTGGTGTCGTTTGGCGCCTCTGTAAACTACACACTTTTGGATCTGCTCTATTTATCCAAAAGGTTTTAAAACTACATACTTTTGGATCTGCTCTGTTTGTAAAGCGTTTAAATGTGTAATGAGGAAAGAGTTAATGAGTATTCATTCATTGCATGCGCAAAGTAGCAAGAAGAAGAGAAAGGAAGACACTCACGGGGGTATTGGAACTGACAGAGATGTATATTAAACCTTCTCTTGCTGAATTTTAAAATACAGTTCTCCTTCTTTACCCAAGTACATATATCTTCACTGTCTTCACTTATTTCTCTGTGCAATCACTGCTGTGGAGTGCACTGGTTGCACAGTCAACTTGTAAATAGTGCAGACCCTGATGAGACAGCTCCGGCAGGAGCTGTCTCATCTGGGTCTTCACTATTTACAGGTAGGTATATTGACGTGAACAGCAAGCGAAGGGTTAAATATAATTCTATGTACTGCTGTAAACTACACAATGTACTAGCAAACCGAAGGAAATAAGCCACGCCTTAAGCATGCTATGCACTCATAGCCACACGGAGAAAATATATTTCGAGGCTTTGTTACAGCGAATGTAGCATCTGATTAGAAATCATGACTATTTTGAAAGGGGCGGGGTAATGGGACATGAGATCGCCTTGTTGGTTACAGGAGACAGCGAGAATACTCGCTACGCAAATATTTCCCTTTTCTCTGCGTTAACCCTTGCTTAATCTCCATTGTGTTCCAGTTTTCACCAACTTCCGATTCATCAACACTTTTGAGAAAGTATTAACGGAGTGTGAAATAGCTTGGATCCCGAGGAAACTTCGAGTTACTCGTCGTCTCAACTGAACAAAAGCTGTTTGCAAATGCCAATTAGGTTGCGCTATGCAGATTAAGAAGCTCCGGCGTTTGTCTGGAATGTACTTGTAATGCATAACACAATATCACGACGTCATTTTCTTCATTTTTCAATCGATAATCAATCACTATCTAACACTGGTAAGATAACCTGTTGTAATTTAACGTCGAGGATAATTCCAACTATTAGTGAGTCTTGATTTATCGTAATCGTTATCGTAATCCTGTACACATTCATTTCTGCTTAAATGTTGATCTAAAGCAATGTCTACATGCTCTCGCTTCGTTTACCCATTACCTCATAGGCTACTTTTAGACCAAGGCTCTTTAAATAAATCTACCGAAAATGAGCATTCACTAGCAAAATCGTAAGTTTTAGAACTTTATTTTTTTTAAAAAAGTGATAATTACAGCCTGTTCTCCTATGATGCAAATACTCTATCTCTATTTATAACAATTATTTCAAAACGTGCCTAATACAGAGGCGACAAAAAGCGTCAATATGAGTGAATAGATTGCAGCATTTGAGAAACCACTGATGGCTTTATCAAATGGGTTCGATCCTAAAAAGAGGCTGATTGATGGGCGTCTCATTTGGACCAAAGTTGCTTGCAAATCGAGCTTAACATAGTGGCGATTAACTTGTATAGACTCCAGTGGGTGTTAAACAGTGTAGATTTCAAGAAACGGCGACAGTAATCACTCTAAATATATATGCACATGCTGAGAAACATTCGACGACAAAGGTCAAGCTAGGCACTAAAAGAAATGGGAAAGGAATCAAATCTGACTAAATGTCGACCACAAAACTGATTTGAACGAATGAATACCAGAGTATTCTGAGGATTCTGAATAAAACGCCAACGACGTCGTTGAGAAATTCCGTACACGAGGCTGCAACAGTATAAACATGCGTTTGTTAACGATACATACTTGTTGCAGATATGTCTCAAAGCAATATTTCACATGGCTGCAACACAGTATAAACATACGTTTGTAAACGATACACACTTGTTACAAAATTGTCCCAAAGCAGTATGTCACGTGGATGCAACAAAGTATACACATACGTTTGTAAACGATATACACATGTTACAAACATATTTCAATGCAATATGTCACGTGGCTGCAACACAGTATAAACATACGTCTGTAAAACGATACACACTTGTTACAAACATGTCTCAAAGCAATATTTCACATGGCTGCAACACATTATAAACATACGTGTGTAAACGATACACACTTGTTACAAAATTGTCCCAAAGCAGTATGTCACGTGGATGCAACAAAGTATGCACATACGTTTGTAAACGATATACACATGTTACAAACATATTTCAATGCAATATGTCACGTGGCTGCAACACAGTATAAACATACGTCTGTAAAACGATACACACTTGTTACAAACATGTCTCAAAGCAATGTGTCACGTGGCTGCAACACAGTATAAACATAAGTGTGCAAACGATACACACTTGTTACCAACATGTCTCAAAGCAAGATGTTACGTGGCTGCAACACAGTATAAACATACGTTTGTCAACGATACGCTTTTGTTACAAACTTGTCTCAAAGCAATATGCCAATGTGTACTAGAATAATAGTAAATGGAACAGCTCCTTCTGAGGTTATAACACATTTTGCTTGAGTTTGAGATCATTCTCAAGCATATCTTTGGTCGGAATTTAAGCATGCACAGCCTAAGCTGAATTTAAGATACTTAAGAATGATATCAGACTAGACTCACCAGCTTTTTAACATTGGACCCATGCCACAAAGAAACATGCCTCTTAGTGTTATCAACCGCTATGAAAAAGGTCTGCTAAAAGTTACATATTTGGACTACAGCAGAATCTGTCTTAAGTGGTCATTTATTTATTGAACATACAAGCTTAACACAGGACAAAAGTAATGCAGAACGCTCCTATAGGAGCTGTTTGCATTACTGTAGGCCTGTGTTAAGTTACCATCTGCCTTACAGATCTATAATTAGAAAAAATTGATGGCCGCTTAAGACAGATTCTACTAAACATCAAATTCGTTCAAATGCTTTGAAAAACTTTTGACCTTGTGTCAAACAGTTTGTTTGCATATGAGAGTCAAAACAGCAGGATAGGTTAACAAACCCTCAAGATATAAAACAAAATGTGATGTCGAGCAACTGTGCTTGTCACCGGAGATTATATATCTTAATGCCAGTTTAGCCATTTACTCCATCAATAGTCATGTAAGAAAAATGACATCATGAATATTAAGTGTTTGACAGTTAATAATGACATACGAAACTAGTTTGTTTTGCCTACGACAGAAACTTTAGAATCTATATTCATGCAATAAGATATTATCCTGATTAAACGGATCCTATCAGAGTCGTCCCACCTGGGTCTACTATGTTGCACAGGCGTCCAAAAGCGTATATATGGTGTAAATATGATATAAACATTTGACAGTTGATCAGCATCAAATATACCAATATTGTTATTTTGACCTATACTGATTGATCTAGTATTGCCATACTGATTGATAATTGTTTTTGAAACAGGAATTAAAAGAAAATCACAGTTGGAGAATAGAATCAGACAAATCTTTCTTCAGAGAAAGGCATTTTAAGTTTAAAATATACTGAATTATACAAACCAAGGAGATGGGTTTTGATTGCTTGGATGTTGGTGCGGAATCACTGTATCTGCGTCGTCTAATTTTGATGGCCTTACGTATCTGTAATATAAATATTGTAGGATAAGAAACCAATAAGACAGACAGACAAATCAGTTGTTTGACTCCTTGGGTGTCTAAGGTCTAGACGCGATATCCCCAAAACACATTTTCCTGTTGATGGTTGTTTTGCTTTTGACATCGATCATTATACCTGCAACCTTCATATTTGACGTTTACAATATTCTTCTATGTGTCGTCTCCATTTGGTCGCTTTTTGATCTTGAGTTCCCATAGTGGGTATCAACTGCTTGTATTTGTTTCCTATTAAAAGTTATACATTCAACTCATTACCTTTGCCAGGTACTCAGCACACATGTCTATTGGAGCCATCTGATCAGGGTCTGCTCTAATTGCTTATGATATAACATAGATATGATTCTACAGTGTTTGACATGGGCCAAACTTCCTGCGTCAAAGTGTCATTATAACAAATTAATCGAGATAATATTCATGACATCATTATTTCTTACATATATATTCATAGAGAAAATGGTTAAGATTCCAATATCCAATTAACATGATGTCGCTTAAGGCCATATTCCACGGTAAGTCAATGTCTGAACAGAATGAAGAGTCTGTACATGAATTCTGCATAGGATAAATTAAATACAGTATAATTAGAATTTGTAGTTGAAATCCATTATATTTTACTTACCTTTTCGTTTGTAAGACAGTGAAAGATGAAAATAACAACACCCTGTAAGAGAAAAATCATTCATTATAGAATCATCATCAATATGTTGAACCGCTCATAGCTCATTTTCAAAAGTTTCAATCGTTTACTTTACAATAGCCATACTTCAGATTATTTGTTTCCAACTGCCTTCTAGTTCGGATGCATATTGAAAACGGTATAATCGTCTAGTGGATTGAGTTTAATCCTTTCCCAGCTGCATGTTCATGTAAGAAATGATGACGTCATGGATATCAGAAACTTTAGAATTAGATCTATGTTGTTTCATGAGCAATCATGGTAGACTCGCACCAGACGCCTGCTACAAGACCGTCGAATCTGGGTCTACCTTGTTTGCAAATCCGTTATATATGAAGGAACGGTTTAAGAAAAATAAAGGTTAATGTGTTTTTTTATTTACTTGAGACATTTTACAAACGTCCACTCTAGTGTCCGATAAACGTTCCCAATTCATCAGTTTAACCCTTTTCTCCATGTAAACGCTAGTGAATTTTGAAATATCTGGGGGGTGTTGGAATGCATAATTATATTTAAGGCATATTATTAAAAAAATGCTACTTCAAATATTCAAATACAGTAGAACTAGTTTCAAGCGACCTTAACTTGATTGGACACAGGGATCGTAAAAAGCAGATTGTTAATGAATAAAGGGCAAAAGTAATGCAGAAAGCTCCGTTATGAGTTTGTTCTGCATTACTGTTGGCCAGTATTAAGCTATCGCCTGCCTTTCATACCCATAGCAGGCCTCTTTATTTATATTCGCTTAAGTAAGGTCTATTGTAAGCATTATAATCGATTTTAAGACAGGCGGCAGCTTAATGCTGTATGAACGTCTCACCGAAAACTCTCCCAAGAGCTTTCTGCATGAATGTCATATGCATATATACATATAAGTCTGTGTTTTGCTTCAAATAATGTGTATATTACAACACATTACACATCGTAACATAAACTTTTGTTTAATTATGTACATGAAATCCGTCTCTGGGACATTTGTGTATGCTTTACATGTGTTGGTGAATGTGTGATTTGCATGATTCCGTGGTTTACCTGCAAACTGTTACAGAGCGCGAAGACGTATTGTATCCAGGCAGCATCCTCGGAGACGTAAAATACACCCAGGATCCATGAACATCCCATCAATGGCAACAAGACGCATATACACCGAACACCAGCCCTGAAATATCAGAGCATACTTTACATGAAACAATACAGTAGACATATAAAACTCTCAGGAGCATCCCATACGTGGCAACAGGGCGTATATATATATATCGAATACCAGCCCTGAATAACGAGAACATACTTAACATGAATTAGTACAACAGATCGTCTTGAAAACGACTCCTGTTATGAATAGGTACAGGCATCTGTAATAATAGATTCTTGGCTAAACCTTCATGGAAATGTAGTAAAGTAAAAGACGCAAGGCAAACAAAAGGAAGGGTGACAAAGAGACTACCGCCTCGGCACGGTCAGTAGCAAAAACACCACTGGGGGATTAAACCGGTTAACGGACGTCCTAACCTCATAAACACGACTTCGGACACCTTATCAAACTGGGTGGACGCTCTATTTAATGATGTAATAACATAGATCTATTTGTAATGTTTCTGCTATGGTAAATCTTCCCTTGTTCATGATCTTAACCCTTCTCTTGCTGAATTTTAAAATACAGTTCTCCTTCTTTACCAATGCCTTATTGTATAATTACATATATCTTCACTGTGTACAAGTATTTCGCTATGCAATCACCGCTGTGGAGTGCATTGGTTGCACAATCAACTTGTAAATAGTGCAGACCCAGATGAGACAGCTCCTGTAGGAGCTGTCACATCTGGGTATTCACTATTTACAGGTACATGTAGATATATTGACGCGAAAAGCAAGCGAAGGTTAAATAAACCTGCAGCAAGTTGATAGTAATCGGTTACTCCATAGATATGCCCTTCAATACGTTTTAAAAATAGAGACCACCTGTAGGAGCCATCTGATCTGGGTCTGTTTAACTTGCTTATGGAATAACATAGATCTATTTGCAAAGTTTCTTCATGGTAAATAATCCCTTGATCACGCTGCCATTATAAACATTCAGCTAATTACACGCATACACACAATACACATGTACGCACACATACATACACGTACACACACGTACACAAGTACACACATAACATACATAGCACACATACACACCCACGTGTAGTTACGCGTAAACGTACACACGTACACACAAATATACACACGTGCGTACGCGCGCACATACACATACAAGAGCATATGGAAACTTACTTTGTCTTGGCTTTGTTTGAAGACTGCGCTAGGGTTCGGGTTTTGAACATTGTTTTCATTACCAGGACTAGAAGCACGAAATTCACCTGGAAACAGTAACAGTTTTTGTTATTCCGACATTATTTAATAATCATCTCATCTGTTTTCCAAAAAAGTATGCATGATGGGTGTGGTGTTCAAGCGTTTTTAGGAGCGTCAGCCTCGATTACCGGGCTTTGCAGTTTCGACCCATGATAATTTCTGTGGTAAGCCCTTTCATAGAATGGGACCCAGCTCATTACAGCAATTCAGATGCAGGGTCATGACTTGCTAGGTATAATAGATCCGGCTTTACAGTAACGTTTCTATATATACCAAACACTAATTTGCATATATATTTCATTATAAAATTTCACCTAAAAGATTTTCATGATACCAGTTTTCCTCACATTAAAATTAAACTGAGAAAGGGTTATGAGAAAACAGAAAACGGCAACCGCATTTGACAAAGAAAGATACAATAAACCCCCTCTAAACTGGACGTTAAAATAAGTCTCACTGTCGGCCTATAGACTGTTGGTAGCTTAACGGAGGTTGAAATGCATGCAGAAAGATCCCTTAGGAGCTGTCTTTACGACGTGCATCCTGCATTATAAAACAATCTGCTTAAACTGTTCTTTATTAAAATTCCGGTTTAGAGGGGTTGCAATATTCTCATTTCCCTCTTATAGCTTTTGACTCATAATATGTTAAAACTGATAGACAAATGATAAACATACTCACCGCAATGATAAGAAGCGCTGGTCCAACAAATGACCATATTAGTTGATTGTCTACAGAGAGCCAGCAGCTGAAAAAACGAAAGTTATGGATGGTTAACCCTTCGCTTGCTATTCGCGTCAATATACCTACCTGTAAATAGTGAAGACCCAGATGAGACAGCTACTGCAGGAGCTGTCTCATCAGGGTCTGCACTATTTACAAGTTGATTGTGCAACCAGTGCCTCTACAGCAGTGATTGCGCAGCGAAATAATTATACACAGTGAAGATATATGTACTTATACAACAGGGCATGGGTAAAGCAGGAGAAATGTATTTTAAAATTCAGTGAGCGAAGGGTTAATTCGTTCTCCGCTTTCAAATATCTTACAATGGCAGATATGAGCGTAGACCTGCATCTTCGAAATAGATTACTATATGTATAAACGGTTCTTTTGAAATGTAAAATAACTCACTAAGTACTTACAAGTCATCTGTCCCGTATCCTTCAAATTAAGTAACACCGATAGAAACACCCACTATTACTGCTGGCAAACCTGGAATATTTCAATGCTATATATAATTAACCCCCAAAACAATGCAGTCAACGTCTATTGATTTTCAGATTTAATATTAGAATAACACCATGTGCATCAGCGTTTCATCTGGATTACAAACTTGATCTCAAATGTGAATCAATATTTATAACGGTTACACAAGTTTGAATAACATTTTATAAAGGTGACCTCAAATTTTCACCATTATTTATAAAGGTGACCTCAAATTTCCTTCATTGTGAAGGTAACCTCAACTTTGCATAACTGTTTATAAATGTTATTCTCACTTTGAATCACTGTTTGTAAAGTTTATCCCATTTTGAATAACTTTTTATATAGGTGACCTCAAATTTCCATCATTATTTATACAGGTAATCTCAATTTTATATAACTTTTCATAAAGGTTACCCTAATTTGACTCAGTTTTATATACATTTATATGTCTATCTTACCCCAGGCCAATGGGAGAATCCATTTCAGTCTTGACTTTGTGGGAAACACATACAGGACAGTGACGGCTATCTCTATACCTTCTGATAGCATCAGGAAGAACACCACCAGATAGATATACTGGAGCATTACGGCAATGGCTGTACATGCATCCTGTAAGTAGTAGGATAAAGTTTGAAACATAACCAAATAGATATACCGGAGCATAACCGAAATGGTTGTACATATTACTATAAGTACAATAAGGATAATCATTAGAACTAATTATTCACCATCTCCCTGTTTGAATAGTCATGTATGAAATAATGTATTAGCTAAATGTTCGCAAGGTCATATTTACATAGGATTGCATTGGTAGAAAATGTAGAGAAATGTAAACTACAATTTCATATGCAAAATACAGCAGATCCTGATCAAACGAATCCTATAAACACCGTCTGATCGGGGTCTACGTGTCTACTCTGTGTGCAAGGCGTGAAAAGGCGTTTGTATGAGGGAAACTATTTGCATTCGCATTGGATGTCGACGAAAGAGGTAAAGGCAAAGGTCTGAAATATATAACCGACTTTCATCTTTTACCCCCTGGTCAACAGGCTATAAGCTCTCTGTTTATATTTGCCGCCCGATACAGCCACAACACAATAGCTTATTTCCCCCGCAGGTATCTATTCATACGTCCGGATGGAGGAAAACAATATCGGAGCTTTTTGGTTCAGAAAAAGTCAGATAGTCCTGGTAGGATTCGAACTGGGGACACATCGATTCCAAATGAAGCGTCACACTTCTGGACAACCACTCCCACATAGCAAATCAAATAATAAAAGAACTCTTCAGTCATAATTGATCTGTTTCTATATCGCTGCAGAGTATATTTGAATACAAATAGTAGATATTAACTAATACTAACCTCATTGTCAGTTTGCCTCACGCCTACCAGGAATATAATGTATGACACAACTAAGGCAATGGAAAGGTTCATCAGTATCACGACTCGATCTGCCTTGACATACCTGGAGCAGAAGAGAATACACGTACTTGACAAAACAAACAAATGTTCTTAAAACATTCTTCATACTGACGCCTTTTGACGCCTCTGTAAAAGTAAACTTTTGAAACAATTGTCAGAAAACAAATTTGTTCTCTCTATCACAATGGTTTCAAAACTACGCAAGTCTAAAGGTTTCCTTTTCTCTAGTAAATGCTCCTTTTCGGTAGATTTCTTCAAAGAGGTTGGGTCTAAAATAGCCTATGACGTAATGGATTATCAGACTGTTATGTATTACACTTTTGCATGCGGTGTTAAAAAAGCACACACATTGAGAGACATATGACAAACATTGTGGGAAACTTCCGAAGTACATTTACACAATCTAATAATTGAGAGGCAAAAATATTCCAAGGATGTATCATCAGTTCCCTATTCACGTGCATATCATTTGTTTAGATGCTGGGAACCATTTAAACATTAAATATATTATTCTCGAGGGTTGGGTATGTTGTGAGTGTGTTGAAAGATCGTATGACCAAATTATCGTACATCTTTATTTCCAACAATCAGTACTACTAAACTATTCAAAATTATCGTAGCATGCAACGATACAAGCAAACATCGTATAACAGAAAGTATCGTAAGTTCTTTCAAATGACGATCGTAACTAGAAGTTGTGATAATTTCGGTCGTACGATTTTTTCATAAAACGGACCCCATGTGTGATATTACGTTTTATATTTTCAAAACAAGCGTTCATAATGTTTATTAGTACAATGTGTATGCAACGAGAACATTTATATAAACTAACATTTAAAGAATTAAAATTTAAAAGTCATCACTTACCTCCACAGAAGTATATGTACAACCACTGTTATTAGGAGACATAGGGTTGAAAGGCTGCATCCGACGTACGATATAATTCCAATAGCGATAGATTGTTCATTAGTCTAGAATTATTCAAAATAGAATTGTGTTATGTTTCGGTAAGTACAATTAAATCAGAAAAAATCAAGGATTAATACTCTCCTTATTCTTCATATCTCTAGCCTAGTTTAACCTTTAGCATGCAATGGGCGGATGAGTAAATACAAATGCAATCAGTTTGGATCAAGATGAGACGTCGAGTAACTCGGTGTTTCACCAGGATCCAAAATGGTTGACACCTTGATTTATTTTGGTAGACATATTGATTATAGCTTGATTTTTGAAATGTAGTTAAAGAAACATTCTGTAAAATAATTGCTCAGCAGGCTAAAGGTTAAGAGCATCAAAAAGGTTGGCTTCTATTAAGATGTCTTATCTGGAACTAAACTATTCTCAGATTATATCACCAATACGTCAATAGTATGTATCTGGTGTGATAAGGAAAACAACATGAACATGAAAGAAACATTCATACAAACAGTTTTAACTGTTTAATGCTGTCCATGCAACAAACATTCATATAAACATACTACAACTGTTTAAGCTCTCAATATTTTCAAGGTGACCAATTTCTACTATTGGACAAAGCTGGCAAGATCAACGTACAACTCTTCCACCTGTTTATTATCTGAATAACAAAAGTTATTTGCTTTAAAAGAACTGTTTTAGTTTCATGTCAATGATCTGTCTCTTCGCTGGGAGTGCGATAAGCTATGCAAACAGTTTAGATGCTGATGATATGCCGAATAACTCGGCGTTTCTTTTTAAGAAAACGGGAGACCATTAAACAAACGAAAGTTTTAGCAGATTGCAAGGTTTGCAGTCAACAATGTTTGGCTGCAAAAGAGATAAATCAGATGCTTAACCACACGCAAGCGTGGTAAAATGTTTACTAAAACCGATCAGACAAAAACAACAAATGCATTTCGTTTCCTCCATCCATGAGTATCCTTCCACATTGCCTGGACACCCACCAGTTTCCGCTACATTCTTCACATTCATCACCATGCGACATGTTTAAACCATAGCTGAATGTTATAAAATGAAATCAGTCAATCTAAGATATCCGACGACAAAAATATATATACCCACCCGAACCCATGGACTCATCAAGATGGCAAAGTTTGTAAGATGATCACAAATGCACACAGTTGCGTCGCTTGTTGTATTTTCTAGTCTACAGCCCTCTGTGTCCCAGTTGTTTCTGAATTAATGGAATGTCCGTGATTACTTATCTAAATATAGTAGAACCTGTCTTAAGTGGCCAACAAAAAGATATTTAAATACGGGTCTATACGGCAAGTGATAGCTTAATGCAGGACAAAAGTTACGCAGAAAGCTTTCGACATGACTTTTGCCCCGCATTAAGCAACCGCCTGATTTTTAAGACGCATATATTCAATATATGAATGGCAGCTTAAGACAGGTTCTTCTGTATATCAGTGTAAAATCGGGAAAATCTTTTGCAGCTTATTTTAGCAATAGGGGGTGTTCGGAAAATCAATATCGCACCCCATCCCCATCTCTCTTCCCTTTTTTGTTTTGAAGAGTCAAGTTTGCTTATTTAGTTATAATACAATAATTCTACAATTTCTGTCATGGTTAACCTATCTGTGTCCATGCGCTTATATAATTGATATATAATAATATTGAACATATAATATATGATACAATTCATTGTTGCACTTATATACAAATTGATGATGTCATTATTTCATACGTAAATAAACTTGGAGTAGATAGTTGTGAATGTCATGTGACTGCTATCTGTAGAGGAAATGTTTTTAAATAGTATCAAATTAAATATACATACATGTACACTGATATGAAATACTAAAACAGACTAACTATATTGACTCACATACCTTTCGAAATTCCAAAAATTGCACTCGGGGTTGGTGTAATTACTCTGAAAGCAGAAACATGGTTATTTTGCAAGAAAGTATATACTTTGCTTCCAAAAAGTACAACTCATTGTGAAGCCAGTTTGCATTATTGTGCACATAGTAAATTCCTTCTGTACGATGTGGCAGCTTAGCCCAATACCTGCTAAGCTCGACCTAATTCGCCTTTGCAAACAGCCAGAGTCCTGGATGATATTATCAGGATCCAATCTGTCTGACACTCAATCAATGGTTTCTCAAACTCTTAAACATATCGTTAGTAAGTGATAAACTGTAATAGATTGGAGGGTAAGCAGATGCCATTTCATAGCAGACTAAAGATTAAACGATATAAACATATGACAAAGTTCCTTCATAAGTGACCCCTCCCACCCCCCACCCCCCCCCCCCCCCCCCCACTAATGCACAGTGCCCAGCTGTGCTGATTATTGGTTCCATGGAGTGCTCCTGCAGTACCCATTCAGAGTCCATGGTCATAAGACATAAAGTTATGCAATTATACTTTGATCCTCTGCGATAGTAGCCCGCCTAATCAGTTTGTGTATTAGATGCCAGAGAGACAGCACCCATAATACACAAAATGGGGTTAATGGGTCAACATTCCTTTCGAAATGTCGTCGAAAGAGTTCTTTATTTCGTTAATTTGTTTTGACTGAACTGTTTCTTTCTAAAACATAGTATGCAAACGTGCAGATTGAACACAATTTGGAAATATAATGGTTTTAGTTTTGAAAATTGAATACCGCTTAAACCGGTGCTAGGGGCGTGCGTAGTGTTGCATTATTAATAAGTGCCCATGCGAAGACTCAATAAAACCGAGTCTGCAATTTTCTCTTTGCTGCTTTTTTTTCGAAAGATCTTCTACTTTCAGAATGTATGTACTTCACAACAACAGGTGTTAAGTGATCGTGTGGCGGCCGTAAAAGTCGCCCGTACTTTATTCTCAGTGTTGATATATGTTCTGGTCCTTTATGGATCATCATTCCAATATGTTTAGTTATGAAATATGAATACCGCTTACGCCGGCGCTAGAGGGTATGGGTAGTATTGCATTTTAATAACTGTCCATGAACAGATTTAATAAAACGGAGTCTGTAATTTTCTCCCTGATGCTCTTGCTTTCGAAGGATCTCCTACTTTCAGAATGTGTACGTCCGCAGAGCAAAAGTGTATGTTTACCTCAAACGTTGGATCATTAAAAAATACGTTTAATAGAAATATCGTTGTACAGTGAAGCTAACTTATAACGAACTTGGATATAACGAAATACTGCATATTATTATTATATTATTATTATACCATATTTATATAGCACTCTTTTCATATCTAAATACGTTCAAAAGTGCTTTACAATTAAAACATTTATACATACTAAAGCAGAAATTAAAGAAAATATAAGATATGCAATAGAAATAAAAACATAATAAACAAAACAAAAACATTTACAGTGTATTTCTAAGGTATAAAAAGAACATCGCATAACTCAAAATTTAAAATCCATATGCCTAGTAAGGTATAATACAATTATGATAAGAGAATAAAGCAATGTTGATGGCATACTATTTCTATAGTTAAAACATGCAACCGCTGTTTGGGCTTAAAATACATATCAGCCACCATAATACTTTAAAAAGGAACGATTTTACGAGATCTTTTAAAAGATTCAGGTGTAGCTGAATTAAAACATGCAACAGCTATTTGGATTTAAAATATACATCAGCCACCATATATCTTTAAAAAGAAATGAGTTTTAAGATTTCTTTTAAAACACTCAAGTGAAGCTGACTTCCGTATTCCCACCGGTAGTTCATTCCACAATTTAGGAGCCGCCTTTGCAAAGCTACGATCACCATAGGTAACTGTACGGGATCTTGGTATCACGAGGGCCATAAAATCATTTTTTGATCTTAAATCACGCTGTGGTTTATATATCTTTAACATGTTTGTGATGTAACTTGGAGATTTGTCATTCAATGCTTTATAGGTGTGAGTCAAAAGTTTAAAGTCAATCCGGTGTTCCACTGGGAGCCAGTGAAGTTCCTTTAACACTGGTGTTATGTGGTCAAAACGAGATGTCCTGGTAATGATACGAGCTGCAACATTTTGGACAGTCTGCAGTTTGTTCAAAGTTGTCTTTGGTAAACCAGAAAGCAGGGAGTTACAATAGTCGAGTCTGGATGTAACAAGAGAATTTACTAAGGTTTTCGTAGCATCAATGGTAAGATATTTTCTGATATGGCCTATTTGTCGTAGCTGGGCATAACAAGACCTACAAACAGAATTCACCTGTTGTTCCATGTTCATGTTGGAATCGAGGAATGCTCCTAAATTTCGAACCCACGTTGATGGTTTTATCTCAGCATGTTCAACTTTGATTTCTATGTTTGATACACGTTCTGCATTACGTTTGGAGTTAAACAGTATAAGTTCTGTTTTATCTGCATTTAGTTTTAGCATATTTTGGTGCATCCATGAGACCACATCGTTTAGACAGGCTTCCACTCGCCTTATAACTTTCATTTGTGTAGTAGTGTCAATGGGTTCAAATGATATATATAGCTGCGAGTCGTCTGCATAAAAATGATGGTTAAGTCCATGGTTTCTACAAATTGCGCCTATGGGTTTTGTATACATAATATAGTTTTTTGGCCCTAACACTGATCCCTGTGGTATACTGTATTTCATGAGGACTGGCTCAGAGAGTTCTTTGTCAATGCACACAGTTTGATAACGATCGGTGAGATAGGATGTCATCCATGCAAGCGGTGTACCACCTATTCCAAAGTCATGTTCTAGACGTTCAAGCAGTGTGCTGTGATCAATAGTGTCGAATGCAGCGGAGAGGTCCAGTAATACGAGGACAGTAACCTTGTTTTGGTCTAGTGACTCTAGAATATCGCTTTGGACCTTGAGTAGAGCAGTTTCAGTTGAGTGAAACTTTCTATATGCCGACTGATGTTCCTCATGAAGATTGTTTATTGACAAGTGTTGTTCAACACGTTTATCCACTACCTTCTCCAAGATCTTTGAGATAAATAGGAGATTTGACACAGGTCTGTAATTTTTAAAAGAGTTTCGATCCAGATTTGGCTTTTTCATGAGAGGTCTGACATGTGAGATCTTAAATGCCTTTGGTACATATGCTGATTCAAGAGACAGGTTGATAATTTTCATTAAAACTGGTAAAAGTTCATCGAGACATAATTTTAATAACCATGTTGGTATCGGGTCTAATTCACAGGATTTATTTGGGGACTGTAATATGATTTGTTTCACCTCCTTTGATGTAGCAGGAGTAAATGTTGTCAGATTTTCTACTGGAACCGTAACAGGTTCAATATTCGCGTAATCATGCTCAACTTGCTTTTTTGAAGATGCGTTTTTCAATGGAGCCGTATCAGATTCAGTATTCGGGTAGTCACACTCAGTTTGCGTTTTTGAAGATATGTCACACCTAATGGCCTCTATTTTGTTAGTGAAAAAGTCAGAAAAATCCTCTGCCAGTTTCTTGGGCGATTTGAAGAAAGGTAAAACAATATCGTTTGAAGAACCTAACAGATGTTTAGTCACCTTAAACAGACTTTTCTGGTCGTGTCCACAGGAGTTGACTTTGTCAGAATAATAATTGACTCTAGCCTGACTAAATAATTTATTGGTTTTTGCACATTGGTTTCTGTAGATTTCATGGTGAACTGTTAATTTGGTTTTACGCCATTGTCGTTCAAGTTTACGTTTCAAATGTTTAGCAGCGTGTAGATCCTCGTGAAACCACTGACAAGATGGTCTTAGTATAATAGTTTTTGTACGGAGTGGAGCATGCTTGTTGATAAGTGCTGACATCTCCTCTGTGTACAAGTTAACTAGGTCGTCAAGGTCTGTACATTCTAAAGACTGGTTGAGAATTTTTGATGTCTGGATATCGTTTTTAAAGACATCAACATTTATAGAGCGTAATCTACGAAAAGCTACAGTCTTGCTAATGGGAGCAGGTTTTGCCGCTTTGACACTGAAAGTCACTGCAAAATGATCACGTGTCAATTTTCCAGAATTATCAGAGAACCCGGGATCGCTTACTTCTATGTTAGAAACTATGTTGTCGGTATCTCTAGTGATCACGACATCTAGCGTATGTCCACCAACATGTGTGGGTTCACTGACATGTTGCCTCATACCACATGAGTCAAGACAGCTAATAAATCGGGCAGTATCTCTATCTGTGGGAGTATCTAAATGGAAATTTAAATCACCAACAATTATGATGTTTTTGTCTGTAATGGCATATCTAGAAAGAAATACAGGCCATTCTTTTTCAAGAAAGTCAGTAGTTTTGAAGCCATTCTCTCGTGTTGGTGGTGGTCTATATATCACTGCTAGACGTAATGAGTAGCCATTTATAGTTATGTTACAGTCTATGAACTCAAAGTTGGAAAAATTATTATTCGTACCTGATTCTACTATATCGATATCTATAGAGGATTTGTATATAAGTGCTACACCACCACCGCGTTTACCACAGCGAGGGACATGTTGGATCCGGTAGCCAGAGGGGACGAGTTCACTAATACATGTTTTGTCAATGGATGTTCCAAGCCACGTTTCCGTCACGGCAAGAATATCAAGATGGTTTGAAATGATATAGTCATATATAGCTAGAGTTTTGTTCTTTACAGATCTTGGGTTTAAGCAACAAACTTTTACATTAGTTTGGCCTTTCACAACATTGAAACTTGAGCGCCTAATCTTCACCAGATTCAGATTGACAGATCTGCGTTTGGATGGATGTGAAGTGTTTGAGCCATGTATATTTATAATGGTGGGGATCACTTCAGGCAAAGTTTGTAGGTTGTTGATATTAATCCCTTGATTTGTATCCCAAATACGTCTTACTGAACCGTTTCCCCCTCTGGTACCCCGATACCTTAAAATACCTAACTGTTTCAGTCTTGCCATAACAGTTTGGTTAGGTGTTATTGTGTCTGATTGTCCGATACTGTATAGTGCATACCTATTGTATTGTACAGTCCTTGATATACGCTCACTCATCATTCCTGAGGGCAAAATACACTCTGAATTAAAACCAATTGAATATTTAGCAATATCTTTTAGGTTAAAATCAACAAAATTCAGCATAAAAATCCCGCATAAAATCAACATATATACACTCTTGTCACATTTATACAACTTCATGACAATTGATAGATCTGTACCAGCAGTAGATTTGCTGATAAAGTTCAAAACAATGAGAGCAAAGAAAGTGCAGCCTACACCTGGCGCAATTCTACACCGACATCATATAACATGCATATAACAAAATAAAATTTATCCCCCCTCACTGATTACATATAGTGAAATGGACCTGATATAACAAAATTTGATTATAACGAAAGAAATCAGAGGGTCCCGAGGACTTCGTTGTAAGTGAGCTTCACTGTATTTAGATCAAACACAGATATTCCGATTTATTTTGCAAAAGTAATAAAATGCTCCTAAATCCTAATGTAATATTGGAATAAAACTTTCAATTTTATGAAGTTCTAAGAATTGCCATAATTCGCAGTTTGTGACAGCACAAACATCTACTTTTTACTCTACATTAAAGATAGCTTTAGGGTTACTGAGTCTTGTTACATTCCATGCAAACTAGTATTTCGTTTATCTATGCCATGTGTCACTTAACAAAGACAAAAGCAAAAAGTGAAGCAACATAATTATACTCCATGTAACAAATTATGATACAATATACTATGCACAAGTACATTTTCAATAAACTATTCATTTTGAATAGGTACAGTAAACACATCGAAACTGGAGGTTACATTCAGTATAAATATCGGTCCTTGAGACAGATGGCAACTTATTGCAGGATGAAAGTCATGCTAAATGCTCCTCTAGGAGTTTTCTGCATGACTTTCATCCTGTATTAAGCAGCCACCTACCTAAAAGTATTCAAATTCAATTCTTCTCTATCAGAATTCCGGTTAAGAGAGGTTTTACTTTATGCGTAGAAATACCGGTACAGTATGGGTTTTAATGCAGCAACACGTTTCACTCTTTCAATGCCGAATTTACAAGCGGATTATCAATCCAAAGTTTAACTACAGAGTCCATTCAGTATGAAATGCTTTAATTTACTAGAGGGCTTCGAAAAAGAAACAGTACAGTAAAAACCTCTCTTTAACGACCACTAAATTGTGTTAATTAGTTGGTTTTTAGGGCAGGTGGCTGCTTAGAGCAAGGTGAAAGTAAAACAGAACGCTCCTATAGGAGCGTTCTGTTTTACTTTCACCTTGCTTTAAGCAGCCATCTGTCTTTAACACAAAATAATGGATGTAATTTAGTGGCCGTTATAGAGAGGGTTTACTGTACATACCCTGATCAGAGGAATCATCTGATCTGGTTGTGGACTGTTTGCAAATGCCAGTGCACGAATATCCCTCATTCAAAGGGTAAAACAGTGAATCATTTAACCGGAAGTAACATACGGAGTCATTTTAACATACATACGAAAGTGACATATTTCATCAAGCACTACCGTGAATTACTTCATCTTAAGTACTACAGTCAATCATATTATCTTAATAGGTACTACATTTATCATTTTATAGTACTAAAATAAATCATAATATTTCGTACTAGAGTAAATAATATCATGTAAAATGCTACTATAAATAATATTATCTTATTATATAAGTATTACTATAAATCATATTTTCTTAAGTGCTTCGGTAAATCGTATCGTCTTAAGTACTACGGCGAATCATTTCATCTTAAGTACTACAATAAATCATTTCATCTTAAGCACTGCAATTAATCCTTTCATGTTAAGTACTTCAGTGAATCATTTCATGTGAAGATCATTCACACTGTTTCTAGTGCTGACGACACACAATAGAGAACTTACGGAAATCCTTGCATTTAATAACGCATGACAAAATGCAATGCCCGGGTCTTACCTGCAGGTGGCCAAACGTGAGCACGACTGGTTGGTGCAGCTGTTTTTGGTTGGCTGGTAAAAGTGTCAGTGCTAGAACGGCCGAGTTTAACTCTTCACCTTCAGAACTGGGGCAGATAGAGTAACATTTACAGGATTCATATTTTCACCTTTATTAGGCAAATCCAGCACATAATTATATTTAGTAGATACATTTCAATAAAACTATATTAATGATTACAGAGGCATACATTTTAAAATGAATAATCAAAGTAGTATATATATAAAAAATAGGCAGTGAAATAGAAAATAATATAAAGTAGAACTCCTCTAAACCTGGATTCTAGACGAGAAGAATTTAGATATTTTCAGGCAGGCGACTGCTAAATGCAGGGTGAAAGTCATACAGAATGTGCCTATATGACTTCCGCCCTGCATTAAGATGCCACTATTCTTCGGGGGCTATCATCCGGTTTAGGTTTTACTGTAATAGATATGTCATGATATGCAATGTTTAAAGTAAGAGAAATTAACTGCTTCCCTGACAGTAACGCATTTTAAGCCATTACCTCATACGCTATGTTTAGATACAAATCTACCGAAAAGGAGCATAAACTAGAAAAAAGGAAACTTTTAGAATTTTGTAGTTTGAAACCATTGTGATAAACAGAGCATTTGCTCCAATAGGTGCAAATGTTCTATTTATCACAATGGTTTCACAAAGTGACTTTTACAGAGTCGTCAAAAGTCGTCAATATGAGGGAATGGGCTAAACCATTTGCTAACAGAATAGACGCATATCAAACAGGTTATGTAGGAGCTATCTGATCAGTGTCTGCTCTGTTTGCTTTTGGAAATATATAAATTTTATCTTACAGTTTTTGTCTGAACCAAAATTTGCCTTGAAACAAATATTACAATATAACAATAGGTTAATGTAAAATCACTAAGTGGTCGATTCATGCATAATTGTTCATTAGCGAGAGGGCTACGTTAAAACAAATGGTACCGCCCATCGCTAAACAAAATGTCGAAAGAGGCAGTAATATTCATAGAGGTATGTGTGACATTGTGTATAATATGTTAATAGGAAAAAGTTATGGTCATCATCCAGTGATAAGCACGTGGAACATTAACGTGCACTTCTGACGCAACTAATGTAAAAGATTATATATGGATTTGGCACCTTTTTGCATAAAGCATGCAAAGCCGAAAACACCGACGTACAAATATTTGCATGAATGTAAATTAGTCTTATAGACCATGCGTTGATCCCTTTTTAATGAAAATAAACCAAGCCCTTTTTATTTTCCTGTCACTAAAGAATAGCACATATAGTGTATACTGTTGAATAAGATGACATATATAGCTATAGGCATTTATCAGTGTTACCTTTCCTCATATTGGCACCTTTAGACACCTCTATAAAAGTCACTTTCTGAAACAATTACATGTATAATAAACAGAGCATCTGCTCCACAGAAATGCTCTATTTGTCGAAATTGTGTCAACACTACACAGTTCTAAAACTTTACTTTCCTCAACTTAATGCTCCTTTTATGTATTCAAATAGATATGATCTAAATATAGCCTATGAGGTAATGGTTTAACCCTTCACATGCTGGGTATTCAAATGTTACTCCATCTACGGTGAATATTGATTAGCTGAATCATGCTAAAGCTGGGTCAATTATAGCCATTGAATTAAAATGGCAAACAGTGTAGATCCATATGAGACAGCTCCTCTAGGAGCTGTTTCATATGGGTCTTCACTATTTACAAATGCAGGTATGGACGCTAATAGCATGAAAATTGTTAACACAACACACACTGATCTTGACTCATGTGGCCAAAGGCGAGAGAGGTGTGCAATATATATATTATAAGAAGTTCAAGTATATTTCAGTGTTAAAAGAATGCATTTACACATATCAACCATTTCCCTCATATATACGTGTTTTCACGCATTTGAAAACAGAGTAGACCCAGATCAGACGGCTCCTGATCATGGTCTGCTCTGTTTGCTAATAGACTTTGATATATGTTTCTTTGCTTTCTAAAATGCCTATAATGCAAAACATCCATATTTCTTTATAACTATTTTGTTAATAAATATTCAGTAGGTATTGAAATTGGCCTAGGTACAAAACAGGGAAAGGGTTAATGAAGGTACACACTAAAATATACAGCAACCCCATCTAAAGACGGAATTTCAGTAGACAAGATTTTAGATCGTTTGTTACGAGCATGTGTTTAATGCGGGAGGAAAGTCACGCAGATAACTTATTCGGAGCTTCCTATATGACTTTCACCCTGCATTAGGCTGTCATATGTCTTACAGACCAGCATTCATACTATTTTGACCGTCCGGTTTAGAGGGGTTTTACTGGAATACCAAAAGTGAATGAATGCTTACTCTGTATATTCTGGTCGGACATCAATTATTCCTGTGAGATCCTTATAGATAATGGCGGAGTAAGACTTCGTTCCTATATAAAAACAGAACATTAAAAAGTTCGGCTCAATCTTTAGACTACTGAACAAATATTTGTTAATTAACATTTAGACTACTGAACAAATATTTGTTAATCAACATTTAGACTACTAAACAAATGTTTGTTAGTTAACCTTTAGACTACTGAACAAATAGCTGTTAGTTAACATTTAGATTACTGAACAAATAGTTGTTAGTTAACTTTAGACTCAATAAAACCGAGTCTGCAATTTTCTCTTTTTGCATTTCTACTTTTGCTTTCGAAGGATCACCCATTTTCAGATTATATGTACTTCACAACAGCAGGTGTTAAGTGCTTGTGTGGCGGCCGTAAAAAGTCGCCCCGTACTTCATTCTCAGTGTTGTTATATTTTCTGGTCCTTCGAGATCATAAGTTTTCATGTTATTAGTTTTGAAAATTGAATACTGCTTAAGCCGGTGCTAGGGGGCGTGAGTAGTGTTGCACTTTTAATTACTACTCATGAACTGACTCAATAAAACCGAGTCTGCAATTTTCTCTTTTTGCAATTCTACTTTTGCTTTCGAAGGATCACCCATTTTCAGATTATATGTACTTCACAACAGCAGGTGTTAAGTGCTTGTGTGGCGGCCGTAAAAAGTCGCCCCGTACTTCATTCTCAGTGTTGTTATATTTTCTGGTCCTTCGAGATCATAAGTTTTCATGCTATTAGTTTTGAAAATTGAATACTGCTTAAGCCGGTGCTAGGGGGGCGTGAGTAGTGTTGCACTTTTAATTACTACTCATGAACAGACTCAATAAAACCGAGTCTGCAATTTTCTCTTTTTGCATTTCTACTTTTGCTTTCGAAGGATCACCCATTTTCAGATTATATGTACTTCACAACAGCAGGTGTTAAGTGCTTGTGTGGCGGCCGTAAAAAGTCGCCCCGTACTTCATTCTCAGTGTTGTTATATTTTCTGGTCCTTCGAGATCATAAGTTTTCATGTTATTAGTTTTGAAAATTGAATACTGCTTAAGCCGGTGCTAGGGGGCGTGAGTAGTGTTGCACTTTTAATTACTACTCATGAACAGACTCAATAAAACCGAGTCTGCAATTTTCTCTTTTTGCATTTCTACTTTTGCTTTCGAAGGATCACCCATTTTCAGATTATATGTACTTCACAACAGCAGGTGTTAAGTGCTTGTGTGGCGGCCGTAAAAAGTCGCCCCGTACTTCATTCTCAGTGTTGTTATATTTTCTGGTCCTTCGAGATCATAAGTTTTCATGTTATTAGTTTTGAAAATTGAATACTGCTTAAGCCGGTGCTAGGGGGCGTGAGTAGTGTTGCACTTTTAATTACTACTCATGAACAGACTCAATAAAACCGAGTCTGCAATTTTCTCTTTTTGCATTTCTACTTTTGCTTTCGAAGGATCACCCATTTTCAGATTATATGTACTTCACAACAGCAGGTGTTAAGTGCTTGTGTGGCGGCCGTAAAAAGTCGCCCCGTACTTCATTCTCAGTGTTGTTATATTTTCTGGTCCTTCGAGATCATAAGTTTTCATGTTATTAGTTTTGAAAATTGAATACTGCTTAAGCCGGTGCTAGGGGGCGTGAGTAGTGTTGCACTTTTAATTACTACTCATGAACAGACTCAATAAAACCGAGTCTGCAATTTTCTCTTTTTGCATTTCTACTTTTGCTTTCGAAGGATCACCCATTTTCAGATTATATGTACTTCACAACAGCAGGTGTTAAGTGCTTGTGTGGCGGCCGTAAAAAGTCGCCCCGTACTTCATTCTCAGTGTTGTTATATTTTCTGGTCCTTCGAGATCATAAGTTTTCATGTTATTAGTTTTGAAAATTGAATACTGCTTAAGCCGGTGCTAGGGGGCGTGAGTAGTGTTGCACTTTTAATTACTACTCATGAACAGACTCAATAAAACCGAGTCTGCAATTTTCTCTTTTTGCATTTCTACTTTTGCTTTCGAAGGATCACCCATTTTCAGATTATTTAGCCTACTGATGCATATGGATGGATAGGAATATGGCCATAAAAGAAGCTGCAGAATGATATTTTTTTATTTCATGTGCAAAGAGAGGAGACACTGATCAGAAGACTCTTACAGGAGACATCTAATTTTGTTTGAAAATGCGTTACTAAGTGTGTCTATGGAGTGAAGAGTTAATATTTTAACATATTTTCACATTTAGTTGATTGCAACTTACTACCCTGTCAAACGTACGTCAAGTGGACAATCGAGACCATTGTTTACAACATAGAGATGTGACATCTAAACTTCCTGATGTCTCGGGAAAAGAAGAACTTTAAGATTTGCAAATGTCTATAAGACTTTTCCATTCACCAGTGGTGTGTCTAGTCAGAATCAACATGTTTTCAGCAATGTTTCATGCACTGTCTGTGCGTACAGTTTGCACACCCTGATCAGAACTCGATGTCTAAGAGTATGATTTGTAAACATTGGAACATACTGTATAGAAGTGTTTTTATACGCCTTACTTGCATAGAATGTAAACCTTAGTCAAAAAGCCTTGTCCCTGCCTGATGTTTTCACATCATGTTCCGATATCTCGATGTCAAGGATTGTAATTTGTAACACGTGGATATAGGTTTTATTACATTATTTACATACAATGTAAGTGCAAACATCACGAATGTCAAGGACTGCACTTTGTAACACGTAAAACATTTAGAAGTGGTTCATTGTATTACTTGCATACAGTGTATACATTGGTCAGAAGCCACGTCTCTGGTGTTTGAGTACCACTTGTTTGCACTTGTGTTCAACCCTGAACACGCAAGCACTGTTATTTGCAAACTGTACGGACCAAGATCAGACGGCTCCTACAGGATCCCTCTGGTATGCACGGTTTGATATTTGAAGCGCTATACTTAGTTTGAACCTTTCGTACTGTGTGGACTCTTTAATTACATACTGATGGTTTATTCCACTCTCATAATTCAAGGCAATCGTATGCAACACGATAAAGAATGAATAGTACAGATGTCCAGATAGGATGCGTAAGTTAAACCATTTTAAAGAATATTGTTTTTATTTCTCCACCAAACCCTATGTCGTGACCATTCTCTCTAAAAGAGACGATTCTAAAGTGTGGTCAAAACATAGGGTTTAGTGAAGAAATGACGATTTTAATACTTGGATACGCCATTTATCTGTGGCTTTGAAATTTATTACTGTTTATTTATGTACAATACACATACACTCAGTTGCATACGTATGCATACCTGTCACATGCTTAAAATAAGTTCTCCACTCACTTTCATAAAATAAATACTCTACTGTCTTTCATGACATGAATGCTTCACTCATGTTCATAAAAAATGTGCAACGCATTTTAATTAAGTAAATGTTACACTCACCGTTTAATGATTCCTCTGGGAGGAACAGTCTACTTTGGTTGTGTGTTTCTGTGGGTTTAAACGGGAAGTGGAGGTCACTTGGTTCCTGAACTTTTGCGATGACCAAATCTATCAAATTGAATGTAATTTCCTGAATTGTCAGTGAGAGAAATGGAGTGATGTATAGGGTAATGGAGAGAGAGAGAGAGAGAGAGAGAGAGAGAGAGAGAGAGAGAGAGAGAGAGAGAGATCTACTGTTGTATTTATACATACATGTATTTCACCCCCTTGTTCATTTGTGTACTCAATAGGATTTAAACGCTTTGCCTCAAGTCAAGTACTATTCATTTATATATTTATAAAGTCCTGTCAATAGCGACCTAGCTGGTAATTGCAAACAATGCAGATCCAGATGAGACGTCTTGTAACTCGGCGTCTCACCAGGCTCCACGCTGTTTGACACTCAGTCAATAGCTTCTCAAAGGCTTGAACGAACTGAAAGTAGGTAAAAATTATAACAGATCGAAGTTTACCCATTTAGTACATAACTATCCCCTCTCTACGCTTTTGCAAACAGAGAAGACCAGTATCAAATGACCCTGCACGAGTCGTCTGATCAGGGTCTGTCCTGGGTGCTTATGCCATAATATAGATAATAGTCTACAGTTTCTGCTGATATAGTAAAACAACTACTGTGTTCATGTGTCAATATAACAATAATAAGTAATGTTCCTGATGTCATTTTTATGAATATTCATGAAGTAAAGGGTAAGGAGACGTCATTTCTATAGCATGTTAAGCTATGGGTAAACTCATTTCTCCATACATACACATTTCTACGTCATTGCAGACAGAGTATACCCAGATCAGACGGCTCCTATTAGAACCGTCTGATCAGGGTCTACTCTGTTTGCTTATGATATAATCTAGATTATGGTTGTACGGTTTCTGGCATGACCAAATGTCTCTGTGTCCGTGTGCTGTTATAGCAATTAATCTAATTGCTATTCATTATGTTATTTGTTTTTATATAAATATTCACGGAGTAATTGGTTGACGTACATTCATGACACTGATCGCGGTTGGTAGTGTTATCCTCGTGTGTGGAGGACTAAGCCAGAGAGCGTCTATTGACCCAAATTTGAAACCAAACCCCACGACTCCTCACGTCGAAAGCGGGCACTCCCAAGGCGGTGTGTGATTCTTAAAAATGCAAACATGCCTAAGAGGCCCAAACGTAGATTATGACTATCAAGAAAATGCAAATTCAATTTAGATTTAAATGCCCAGATAGGATGCCTTACCCATGTTCTTGCGAGAAATTGTTCTGTTGGAATCCTCTTCTGTCAGGGAGTCGGCGACTGTTTCCACATAAGACCCGATAACTTGCAGGACTTCGACAGCACCACTCGTTTCCTTCAAATTGATGAATAATTAGTCAGTGTCAAGGTCATTTGCAGATATTCAGACATTTAAAAACCAAATTAGTCATCGCCTTTAAATAGTTTTTAACCCCTTCCTTCATGAATATTAATGTAAGAAATAACGACATCATGAATATTAATTAGATTAAATGTTATAACCTCACATGGACACATCGATGTTTTGCAATAGCAGAAACTATAGAATCATATATATAGTATATCATAAACAAACAGAGCAGACCCTGACCAGACTGCTCCTACAGGTCTGCTCTCTTAGCTAATGCGGATTTATGGAGTAGAGGGTTAATCGTTGTTTTCTGAGAAAGTGGAAAACAATTTGTTGGACTTTTGATTTGTCTAAACCAAAATATACCTTTTATTGAGTTAATGAATATTCATGAAGTGACCAATTCATGCATACATGTTCATTAAGGAAAGGTTAAGAGTTGGTTATTTTTATTTTCGAGTACCCTATTGGAAATAAATGCTTTTGAAAGCTACTTACCCATGTTAAATCATCAGAAATATGCATTTAACCCTTTGTCTAATGAATTGTCTAATGAATAATCAATGACACCCGGAATATTCAGTAGCCGATATTTTTATAATTATATATGAACACACGACTTTTTGGCCATGGAAAACAGAGGACACCCTGGTGTGACGGCTCCTACATGCACCATCTGATCTAGGTCTACACTGCTTGCAAAGGTATGAAAAGATGTATTTATGGAATAAATATGTCTGTCTCTCTCTCTCTCTCTGTTTCTGTCCCGCTCTCTCTCTCTGTCTCTCTCTGTCTCGATGTGTCTGTATGTCTCTCTCTCTCTCTCTGTCTCTCTCTGTATCTCTCTGTCTCTCTCTTTCTCTCTTCACATCAACATCTGTTTCTGAAAAATTTAATGCCATCTTTAAGTTTTAAAGGTGTATTGTGAAAATAAAAAGCCAGGATTCTAGAACTCTCTGATCTGAGTCTTAACTCTTTGTCTATATCTCTTCACGGTACGCTTGGCATAAATGGGTCGAAATCATGATAGGAATATCGCTTGACAGCTCTTACCTCTTCACCAGAGTTTTGTGAAATAGACTTCCACGTGTTTTCATTCTTTTTATCCAGAAGATTGTCTGTCGTGCTGAAGAATGACTGTGGAGTAAATAAGAGAAACATACAGATAATTAGAAATTCAGGTTATACTCACAGTATACATATTGTTATATAGAGAGGAAACTCTCTATATGAGCGTCATGTAAATTACATTAACCCTTACAGTGCGGGAAACGAGTCACTAATTAATGTCCTTTGCAAACAGTGTAGATCCAGATGAGAGGGCTCCTAGAGGAGTCCTCTCATCAGGATCTGCACTGTTTGTCATGGTACACTTTTATTTAGAAAAATCCCTAAATATTCACCATAAGCTTGGCCTGTTTGAAATTTGGAATAGTCTGTTTGAAAAACCAGCATTGTAAAGGTTAAGACAAAGGTACACTGGCGGTATACATATTAATAAACAGTAGAACATCTGTATATGAGTGTCAGTGTAAGCTGTGGGTATATTGGCGGTATACATATAGGTACATGTATGCACCAGAACGTTTATGTATGAGGGTCATGTAAGCTGTGGGTATATTGGCGGTATAAATATAGGTACATGTATGCACCAGAACGTTTACGTATGAGTGTCATGTAAGATGTGGGTATATTGGCGGTATACATATAGGTACAGTACATGTATGCACCAGAACGTTTATGTATGAGGGTCATGTAAGTTGCAAATGCTGTGGGTATAGTCACATTATACTAATAAGTATACAGAAGAATCTCTCTATGACGACCATTTAAGAGATAAGCACAGGTGTCTGTAAAATTATATTTTTGCTAAATGCATTTAATGTAGAACAAATCTTATGTTCTGTGAGATTGCTATATTACCATATTTCTGCATTAAGGGAACTTATAAATACTGAAAAATGGATGTCTATTAAATGAATTATAAATACGTTTTGCTGTATACACCTTGGATATATTTTAATGTGATTTATACATGTACAAATATAAGCTAATAGGTATCTCTATAGTGAGGGGAGGTGACTCCTGCGACTCCAGCGACGCTGGCATGAAGGGAGATAATTATTTTATTGCTGTTTCGGTGGTCCTAGTAAATAGCGATATTTTATACAACATGTAATTGATACATTAATGTGTTACGTTTAACAGTTTAACGGGACTGTGACCCAATTTCCTCTAATATGGAAATAGAATATGTTTAAGCTAGTTAGTGAAGAAGAAATCAGAATGTGTTAGGCACATGTCTGATTAACCATTTCCTTCATGAATATCTATGCATAAATTGACCATTTTATGAATATCCATTACCTTGTTTTTATCAGGTAACATTTTAAAATGGAGTTATTGGCTTAGACAAAAACCGTAGTATCAGATCATAGGATCATAGCAGTATAAGCGATGCCCTATTCCTATCATGGACAGAGTTGCTTTGGTTATTCTAGATGCCCAGTGTAAAGTCCTCGGTTTATAATGTCTCATCCGAAGAGCTTGATACAACGGGGATTCGAACCATATAATCGAATAATCAATATTGTATACGTCTCTATTTATCTCATCATTAACCTTTTCCATCCTGAGTTTTCATAGTGGAACAGAACATCGGTGTTTAACTACAGAGTCCATTCAACTATGAAAGTCGTGTCCCTGGTTGAAAAGGTTGAAACAATGATTTCGCCTAGCATACCTTCTTTTGTTCTTCTTCGACTAGGATCCTTAACCCTTTCCTAATCATATAAAATGTTCACCCATTTGCGAAAAGATTATACCTCCAGATCAGAGTCTGCTCTGTTCGCTTATGACGTGATAGGCTAGACAGTAAAATATCGATTAGTCGAACACTCAAATATGTATCATTATCGATCTTTAAGACATGCTGCAGCTTAATGCAGGGTGAAAGTCGTGCAGAAAGATCACCTGAGAGCTTTCTGTACGATTTCCGTCCTGCCTTCAGCAGTCACCTGTCTAAAAGAGTCTTAAAAAGTCTATGTACCTATACCTAGGGTATTTCTGCTACAGATAAACAATATGACCTGTTACATACTGAACATGTGTTTTTATTGGATAATTTGTTGTGATTGAAAAAAGTGGTGTTGGGAAAAAGTGAAAATGGAACATTTATCATATAATAAGGACTTAATATATACACCAACATGACTAAAGAACATATTTGGAAGGATCGTTTAATAACTTTATACAAATAATTGCTGAAAATTGTTGAAAAATATAGATTTAATCATTTTTAAATATGAAGGTCAAATTGACAGGAGGTAAACAAACGGTCATTGCTGGAAATATCTTAAATTTCGTATTATCAATATTTTACTGTAGATCTAATTTTGCCAAAGCAATCAATTCACTTGAAATATTTACAGTATGAAATTCAGATAATAATTAACCCTTCGCCTGCTGAATTTTAAAATACATTTCTCCTTCTTTACCCATGCCCTGTTGTATAATTACTTATATCTTCACTGTGTACAAGTATTTCGCTGTGCAATCACTGGTGTGGAGTGCAATGGTTGCACAATCAACTTGTAAATAGTACATACCCTGATGAGACAGCTCCTGCAGGAGCTGTCTCATCTGGGTCTTCACTATTTACAGGTACGTATACTGACGTGAATAGCAAGCGAAGGGTTAATTAATGATTTCTATGATGTCATTAAATCTTACATGAATATTAAACGGGTAAAGGGTTAAGTTAAACATTTTACATATTGAAGGCTTGGTGCCAAACTATTCTAACTACTAGGAGTTAGAATAGTTTT